>OY757911.1:90460646-90688146 GCA_963585895.1 Sepioteuthis lessoniana | reverse complement strand
ACATCAAGCAAATGGAGCCCAAACAATTAGGTTTCCTCATTAAGGCAGTTTATGACATATTACCTACACAAGTAAATTTAAAACTCTAGGGGTTAAGTACATCTAACCTTTGCAAAGCATGTGGGAAGATTGCTAACCTCAAACACGTCCTTACTGGATGTCAGTATTCCCTGAGAAGTTATACGTGGAGACAATAAAATCTTTGGTATTATCGCTGAGATTGCAAAAATGTGTTGTGAAACTGCCAATGAAATTTCATGTATAAATACAAATATACAATTTGTTAAAGAAGGAAACGTTTGGAAAACTCCACATAGAAATAATAGGCACAAACGAACATTGCTTGATGGTTGCACGGACTAGCGCGTTATTGCTGACGTAGACCGACAACTCCCTTTTCCAACGGAAATAACATCAACTTGCCAGTGTCCAGATCTCGTCATTTGGTCAGTTAATTAAAAAAAGTTATCATTGCAGAATTAACGATCCCTTTCGAGACCAACATTGACTGGGCGTATCAGCGGAAATTGGATAAGTACGAAGACCTACGTGAATAGTGTACTAAGAATGGCTGGTCAACAGACATATTTCCTCTTGAGATTGGATGTCGAGGTTTTATTTCGAACGCAACCTCTACATTTTTAACCCAAATCGGACTTTCACCAGCAAAGAAAAGGGAATATATAAAAAAGATCCAAAACAAGGCTGTAACTACATCTGAACGGATATGGCATTCGTACAGATTAAACACCATCCAATAAAGTCTGGTAGTATTGTGAGACACTGCTGGGGCGCCCTGGGTCAGTGGTAATGATACTTCAGCCCCGAAATCAATCCTGAACCCAGGGTCATCATCTGATGAAGAACTGCTTCTTTTGCGGCAGTTTTTGTATATAATTTTTTTAAGCAATAGCATAATCAGTCTGTCGCTCATTTCACCGTTACAATTAGGGAAAACACATTGGGGCAATTCACCATTATTGTAGGTAAAGCTTATAGTCCATCTTCGTCCATTAGACGAAACAAAACTACACATTGCCCTAGCTTATAAGGATGTTCTGAATTTCTTCCACTTGTATATTCACCGGGTGACAACCATGGAGCACTTGTATAGCTTCCTCTGATCATCTTCGTGATGTTGTATATATGTATTCCATATTAGATTAATTTATTTGCTACATGTAAGTTTATTCCAGTTTTTTAGTAATTAAATATTCTCCGTCATTTTTTTGTTTTACTTTTTTTTTTGTATTTTTGTATTGTAGTGTGATAGCTTGATGGATGCTACAGGGATCACATTTTCAGGAAGCCAAGATTGATAATTGACGAACTAAAGGTCATAACTGATAGCAGCCTATGAGAACTGATTTGCGAAAAATAAGTGTTTGGAAAGTAGGTAGTTGTATATTCATTGGATGATAGATGTCACATGATAAAATAGAAGAGACGGACAAGTTGGTTCGAGACTTAAAGTACTTGCTTTTAAGTCGAATTTAGACCGCTCTTAATGGTACACTATTTCTTAGTGATTGTAATCAAGATATTCCCCCCACCAACCGAAATGACTACTTGAAAATGCGTACTGTGAGAGCCGCCCTTAAACAGCTAACAAAGTGGACAAAGGCCAACAACGTGTTCTTTTTACTTCTTCCATCATGGGACAACAAAAACAACGATCGACGACTTTTGAGAGCTGTTGAAAATGAAGCTACAACTGTAGCATAGGATCAAAATACGTTGTGTCTGAAAGAAAGGAGTTTGCAGAAAAGAAACACTCAAAACTCGAATTTTAAGGAAGAAAATAGTAGTCACTTTTATTCATGGGGACTACAGCGGGCTGGAGTTTTAAAAAAGTTTTTTCGATAGCGTTCTTCCTCCCTCATCTTCTTGGTGATGACGGCGGTGTCGTTGTAGCTGGCTTGTTGATACTTTCATATCAGTCGTATCGCTGACAGGCTGGGTATGGCATGGGTCGGGGTATCATGGACCTCTGTTGAACCTGTTTAGAAACCTGCCTTGAACTGCCCAAAATCTCGTTACTTGATTTCTTATATAGCGATTTGATGGATCAATTCGAAGTTTCCAGAAGGCTCAATGAACACCAATGAAAACAATAATGTAGCACGTGAAAGTTCACGCGTGATTATATTAAAATCACGCTTGAACTCTACAGGTCATTCTACCTGCACGAGCATGGTTCATGACATTTTTGATCGTCACACCCATGTACCCACTGATTGATAACAGCTGATGTGCTCGCGCATCCTCCAACCTTGAGGCCGCCGCAACTCAACGACAGCACCAGTCCGTAATATTACACAACCTGTTATCCTAAGAACACAATAGTTCATTGTTCTGGAGGTGTAGTCACCTGGGACTGCAGAATACACCAACTGTATCACTGCAGAGGGGTAAGACCTCCCTACCAACGAGTGTCCGTGGTGTAGTCGTTATCACCGTAGGAAATGAACGCGGCGATACGAGTTCAAATCCTGGACGAAACTGATTGCATTTCACATTGCACTAATACCCTTGGGAAAGGTATGAATCCAATTATTCTCCCTCCAGCTATGGGTAAATAGTAGGACAGACTAGGTTCTTCAGACTTGGTTAGGCAACAAGTCTAGGAGAAGGAAAACTCTGAATTCAAACCTGTTAAACTCCACTTAAAAATTGACCTTGTGTCATATCCTGCCCGAGCGGAGGGGTTGGTAAATAGTACCAACGAGTGTCCTGGATATCACATTAAACTATATGTGGTGGTGAGGCTCCAGCCTTGGAGCTTTAGGGAATATGGAGTACTCCTTCATTGCCATTACTCTTGGCTCCACTCTAACCTGGAATGGTAGTACCTTTTTAGGGTCTTATCTATGGGTTCAATAAAAATGTCTAATCAATTACTATACTCAAAACAATTTAACAGTGTGCAAACAAATGACTGTTAAATTGAATTATTAAAAATTACGTAGAAATAATTGGAACCATTTAACTGTGTGCAAATGAATAAATTATGTTGAATAAAATTATTAGTGCTAAATAACAATAATTGAAACCATCTAACTGGATGAAAATAGGACTATTAGTGTTAGCAATACTTGAAATTATCAAACTATGCAACAAAAAAAAACGATCTCTGGTTTGTTTAAAAATAATGTTATCATCAAACTATTCGTTTACTAATTGTATAAATTTAATATATATAAACAGAATTTAGTATTAAATAACCTAATAGAGGTTAATATACGATAAAAAACAACCAACCAAGCATCCCTTACACAACTCCTCCGCTCGGGCAAGATATGACACAAGGTCAATTTTTAAGCGGAGCGTAACAGGTTTGAATTCAGAGTTTTCCTTCTCCTAGACTAGTTGCCTCACCAAGGCTGAAGAAATTAGTCTGTCCTAATATTCACCCATAGCTGGAGGCAGAATAATTGGATTCATACCTTTCCCAGGGGTATTAGTGCTATGAGAAAATGCAATCAGTCTCGTCCAGGATTTGAACTCGTGTTGCCGTGTCCATTTCCTACGACGATAACCATTACACCACGGGCACCTCCCTTACAGAGAAAATAACTCTCTATCCTGAAGGGGCGTCCAGTGTATGACACTAAACTGCATCCAATGGTGAGGCTCTAATTCTAAACTCCTAGAGAGTACATAGTTATTTCTTCATTCTTCAAGGTGGAATTTCCCACCCCTTCATTGTCATTACGCCCAGACCTACTCTCAGTTATATCTATGAGTCAAATAGACTCGTTTAAAACTTATTTGTATTAAATAGGAATACTTGAAACCATAGAACTGTGTGCAAATCATTTGTATTAAGAATGATTACTTGAAGCTATAATTGTTTCCAAATGATTATTCTTGGTTACTTGAAACTGTTATTGCTAGCAAAAAAAAAAGACTGACTTCATCATTTAATAAGCCAACCAGGTTTGACGTGCCATAAAATAAGCCAAGCGGGATTCTCCTTCATCACGCTCACCAACACAGTCACTCCTCCTCCAAACACTTTATGTTGACAACCTAAAGAAAGAATATTCAGGATGTCACAACAAGGCTGGAAAATAAAAGATTAACATGGTTTACCATCCTTCACTTGTCTCGACTTCCAAGGTGACACGTCTTTCATTGGTCACTCCTTTAAATATGTGTCATGTACCCACATATTTCTAACGTAATTTGTACTTCAGAAAACTACAATATAACAACCATTATTTCCTACCAGAAAATATTTAACAGAGAACGCTTATATTTCTTTAATAAATAAATAACTGGTACACTATCACGAGTTGACAATGCAGGACCATAAATAAGTAAAGTAAGTAAAATTAGTGACCTTTGCCAAGGGTGACCCCAAAGGCTCTCTTTTCGATAGCTACAACACTGAGGTGTAGGGAAGGGCGCTACTCCACTCCCTGGATTGCTCCACTTTACCCTGGATCCTTACCTTGTAGTGCTGAGTGCTAAGCAAAGCGGCATCAAGAACCATTTTTGAGTCTTTGGTATGACTCGACCTTGGATTGAACCCCGGTCTCCTGGACCATTGCCGAACTCTCTACTTATTAGGCCAATGGCCTGGTAAGGAATATAAATAAAAACACTAGTAGCTGTATCATCCACAGATATAGATTTCAGTTTCATTAAAATGAGTATTGGGTATTGCTTTTGGGTAGGGAAGATATCTATTCGAGTCCCCACATACCAAAGACCAATATTTGCATAAGCATATCTGAGATATACTAATACCGAACACAACGGGAGGAAAGTTAAGATAAATACATTTGCACACACAAGAACATTCAACCTTCCACATGCATGATATACTTACCAATTGTATTAAGAAGAAAGAATACACGAACGTGTCCCAGCAGCTAAAAATATGCACATAATATTTCATGAACAAGCAGTATATGGAAAGGGTACAAAAATAGAAAACGGCCTAATTTGATAAGAGAAAATAAAATATCCACGAGGCTTTACTGTTTCCTGGTAGGGTTCTAGATACGTCTCTCTAGTACAAAGAGCATTGGCAAAAAAGGTTGAAAATGTCATATGACCCAACAGTCTGGACACTACGGATACGTCCATTCTCTAAGGGAGATGATTATTTATAGTCTCCATACACCAATATTAGCATTAGCATATCAGTGATATACGAATACCGAATAAACGGAAGGAAAGACAAAATAAGCTCATTTACACAAGCAGAAACATTTAATATATACATAATATTCATACAAGTAGTATTGAAAGAATATACAAACGTGTCTTAACAGCCAGAAATATGCACATATGAATAAGGAGCATGTAAAATGGATGCAAAACCGGAAAAATTCTAACTTGATGATGGGCAATAAAATGGACATACCCATCTTGGCTTCAATGTTCAATGACATGGCAGAAAACAATCTCTCAACTATTCAAAGAAAAGAAGCCAAAGAGTACGAGAATGGTTATCTAGACTTTCATTTGACGCCCTATAGACACGCCTATTCTCTAAGGAGGATAATTATTTATTGTCTCCCTAAATCAGTTTTAGACGGAGCTGATTATAAATTTTATTAAATCCCAGCCATGGTGGTTTACTGTTTGTTTATTTAGTTATTTGTTTTATTTATTTTCATGTTTCATTATTTGTTTTGTTTTTGTTTTTGTTTCGTTTTGTTTTCTGTTTGTTCGTTTTGCTTCTTTTTTTTTTTTTTTTTTTTTGTTTGTTTTTTCTTAACTTTATTAATTTGCTACCCACAGTAGCAGAAAAATAAAATAACACCACTGACCAGACAGAGAATAAAATATACAAAATCAATTTTTAAATATTAAACCAAATTTTCAGAAACTGTAATGTTCCTCATATTAATCTGATAATTTTTTTAACCGTTGCAATTTGGTTCTTGGCCTTTAAGAAACCGTAAATACTGGTTCCGCCATTGTGTAAGGAAAACGGAAGTAACGGTTCCACCATTGTTATTTGTCAATAAAAAAAATATACATGACTCTCTCAGGAGCTAACATCTGACTAGTTTTGTGCTTAATTCATTACAGTTGCCTTCCTGTGAATATTGTGGCATAAAAAATTCAGGGTTGTCCATAAAATATAGCCAAGGATTCCGATAAGTTTTGGAAGATCTTGCGGGATAATCTCCTTCGCCTGCCAAAGAGTTCTGCTGAGGACCACTTCATGGCGTATTGTCAAATTATATCCCTTGTCTGTGAAAGAATTTCTGCTAATGGCCGTTAGTGATGGCTCAAAGCAGTATAGAAACGCAAGCGCGCAAAACCTCCTCTTCCTCGCAGTATGCCTTGATACTAGAGCAGATTATGTCCTTCCGAACAGGAGACAATTTCGTCCCCAACAACCTCGTGTCACATTGAACACGACATCACAGAACAATACACTTCTTGAATATGTAAGTCGTTTCCCAAAATTTCCATTTCTCTTATATTTACGTACTCTGATGTTCTTTTCTACCCTCGCAAGGAAATTTATTAATGCACTTCTATATGCACACCTTTTGTATCTCATTTCATTTTTGTATTCATTCAATTAAGTTTACTCTGGCAAAAAAATTTGTTGTAGTTAATTCGGCATAATTGTTCTTCCATTCATACCGTACGAGAAAACCATGTTCAACCAACCATATTTCCTCCACAATCTTTTAAGGGCTTTGCAACCAAATAAGTTTAAGAACCATAGACGTGTGATATTATTCTTTTTAAAATTGAAATTTATATCCTCGTCTAAATTTCTGAGATAAAGCTTGATAATTCTTATCACTTAGAATATTTTCTTCATACTAACATTTTGGCCGATATGTCTTTCGGCCTTCTTCAGGTGTCGAACTCAGAAACCTACACCGATCCTCGAACTGAACCCTTTATTTCTACGTAAGTGGCGGGTAGATTGTTCTAATTCCGTTAACCTTGTACAAATGTTAAGCTATAGTAAGTATTCCATGTTATTCTTGTTGGGATTGAACCTGCAACCTTCAGGTCATTTCTCTCAGAAGCACTTATGCAACCAGAAGTCTAATCCAGAGCGCCATCTGTCCAGCTGTATATATCGGCTGAATCGACATGAGTATGACAATGTAAATGCAAACTATAATCCGAATATTCTAAGTAATAAAAATTGAAATTTTTTTGTTTGTTTCTGATTTCATGTAATCTTGATTAGTTGTATTTATATTCAGCAAAGAACCGGATAAAAAAAAACAAACAAAAAACAGCTCTCTACTCTGAAACCAATTTCACCTTCCATTTCTAAGTAGATGATAACAAGCTTCATCAACCCGTCACTATATATGTCACTTTGATATAAGAAATATCAAAAATGATAAGAGACACTTTATTTTCCGTAATTGGCTTTCTGCTGATAAAACCATTGTAAACATTATATAAAAATGTGGAGAAAAACCTCGAGCAAGAAATATTCAAGGTTTGATCGTGTTTTCGTTTTTGTTTTTGTTGGCGGGGGGGTTCTTATCGCTAAGGAAAGAAAATATTCTATCCCTCTTGTTTTGTTTTGTTCTCTTCTCTCAAGTACTACTTATTGTTATAAAATAAACTTATACTTGATAAAGAAACTAAGGAGTGGACAAGTGTATGATGCAAATCTTACATAGCTTTAAGTTTTTCAGTAAAAAAAAAATCCTGGTTCTGAAGGAAACGTCATTGGACAAATATCTCAGGATGTTATTGAAATAGAAGATAATCTAATCAAGCACTTTTTAGTTACAATCTTTTTCCAATGATATTTAATAAGTTTTAAACGTCTTATCATAAAAAAGACTTTAAAATATTTAATAAGAGTATTATCTGTCTAAAGTTTTGACAACAGCATTTTTAAGTTGTTTATAAAAAATCTGATATCACAAACTAACTCCCAACACCATTCTATCAGCCGTTAACCCAGTCCCCTTCAGAACTCATCTCTTCAGTGTTGTCTCTCTCCTAAACTGGTTACCCTGTGGGAATTAATAAATTGAAGTAAGTTTTCAGTTTTCTATCCATATTACAAGGATCATTAAGGAGATACTTAAAAAAAACAAAAACAAATAACATTTTTTCAGAATTTTTTCCATAAATTCTGCATTGTTTGGATTTGGTTCAGAGCAACAAAAAAATGATTCTAGTCTCACAAAAATACTTGCTTTGATGCTATTCAAAATGACGGCAAATCAAACAGTGCTCCAGGCTTGAACAGAAGTCTGTCGTCAAATTGTTGGCGGCTGAGAAGTGCAAACCATGTGAAATTTACTGAAGAATGTGTTATGTGTACGGAGAAGTATTGTTTTAGTAAAAAAAATTACAACTGGCTTAAATATGGTTTTACCACAATGAGCTTGAGTCGAAAAGACAGTCCATAGAGTGAAAGCATACGGAGTCTCTGTAAAAGAAAAATTTCCTGACAGTCTTCTTTGACATAAAGGGTCTGTCATTATTGATTTCCTTGAAAAAAGTGCAACTGTAAGCAATGATTCCTATTACTAACTCATTAGACAAAATCCACCTTATTTATTGAATAACTTTTCTTTAATTATTATATTCTATATACTACATCAGTGTTTCCCAGACTACTCTTGTCCCGGACCCCTCATATGAGTTTCAAAAATTGGAACCCACACTTGTATTTAGTGGGGGGGGCAACCTCTGTCATCTAATTAAAAAAAAACACGTAAAAAATTTAATAAATTAAACATTGAAATAAAAAAGCAATATTTTCTTTTGGGGGGGGATGTATTTTGCTTCTTTTTTTTTTTTTGTTTCATTTGTAATTTTTATGAAAAAAATTATTCAAAACTAGATTTTATCTTCGCGTAGAATTTTTTCACTTTTGTCCCTTGATTTTGCTTGATAGACACGATTCACATTTGTAAATATATTTCTAAATCATAACTACTGTTTTTTAGAAAATATTTTCTATGAAATGTTTGTCAAAAGTAACCTTACCTCATGAAACCCGAGAATGTTTTCAAAAGAACTAAGGGGTTCTGTGTCATCCACTTTCAGAAACACTATACAATGTAATAATTTGTAATGTGTGCAATTTATAACACTAATCAACAAAAAATTGAAATGATGTCGAGGTACCAAGCATCTTTTTCAGTTAATTTTACGGCGCTCAATCTAAAAATGACTTTACTTTTTCTTGGTTAGATACTGTTTTTACTGTACAGAAAAGCCTCATTCTTGGGGAAAAGCATTTTTTGTTTGTTTTCTGTTAATATGATATTGACCAATGGGAATATTTCTCAAAGTAAAATCGTAGAAACTTCTCAATCCGTATTTAAACCAACAAATATTGGTCTGCTTATTGAGAAATTCTATTTTTGCAATAACAATCTGACCCTAAGTCTTTAAAAATAATACAATTGAAAATAACAAGTAATTTCATCAAATCATTTAATAAAATAACAGCAGAAATAAGTAGTAAAGTTGGCGACCTTAGTTGAGGGTGACCCAAAGGCTCCCTTTTCGATAGCCACTGCGCCGAGGTATAGGGAAGGGCGGTACTCTTTTCGCTGGACTGCTCCACTTTACCCTTGATCCCTAACTAATATTGCTGAGTGTTAAGCAAGGCGGCATCAAGTACCATTTTTTGAGTCTTTGGTATGACTCCACCTAGGATTGAACCCCGGTCTCCCAGGCCATTGACGAACACTCTAACCATCATGCCAATATAAAACCTTCGTGAACTATGGTAAAAATTTTCTTTTTCTTGATTGTCTGTCATGTTCAATGTTATTTAAGTCCATTTTGATACTTCAACGGTAGTCAGCCATCATTCGTTTATCTCACCCTCCTTGGTAGTGCTCTTCTATTGTTTTGATATCCTGAGAGAATTGTTCTCCTTGCTCATCACTCATATCACCGCAATTATCCGGAAATTTATCTTGATGGTAATGTAAAAATGAACCTTAATACTCATATTAGCGCCTTTGTTATGTAGATTTTTCGACTTTTCCACTAGCTTCTTATAGTTTTCGGACCAGAAATTGCCTAAGAAGTTTTTTACCACATCAAAAGCAAATATCTAAGCACGTCATTCAGTGAATTAACAAATTCATCATCCTTAATGACTTTCCTGATGTTATGGTAAAACCATTTTCATGATGAGAATTAATTTTTATTTATTGCGGACTTTTTGTCCTCATCTTGGTAGGTTTTTTTTGTATTGTTTCTTCTTTCACTACGTTTCGGCAAAATTTCACCTCTGGTCTTCTTCAGGTGATTTACCGCGACCTCGGATAGGAATGCTGAGTCTTGTAACCGTATCCCCAGTAATTACTGCCTTCCATAGTTGTTGTTTATCGAACCGCAATAAATAAAAATTAATTCTCAGATTAAGAAGCCTCATCTCAAAATGATTCCAATTAAAGACAAGTACATTTTCATGATGTTCATCATGTACAATGGAATAACTGCATTCAATTGGAATTTCTTGGAGTTTTTTCCAGCTGTGAAAGCAAAAGCTCTCAATGTACTTGGTTTCCTTTACCGTAGTAAAGGGACAAAAGTGATGGAATGAATTTGTGAATATCGAACAGAAAATTTTAGGGTTTCATTTTTCTGATATCACCTTAATTATCATGTTTAGTAAAGTGTATTACTGATACATTTTATCAGTTAATTTTCATTTTTGGCGATAAATAAGAATAATTCGGTTCTTCTATTTTGATTTTTTTCTCAAAAACACTTTTATTCTTATAAAAATAGTTTATTTCAGGTGACTGGCATAAATTGCTCGGCCTACGGGAAATTTGATGGGTTTCTACGATCTTCATTAACATAATTTTGCGACCAGTTAAAATTGTAAAATGATCGTTTTTCCAAAGATGAGCAATTACGGTTCAACAAAAACGGTTACTAAACATAAAAAATTAAGATCCTTTTCGGAATCAGCACTATCAAATTAGCTAAAAAACATGTTTTATTTCTTGGTACCAAAATTCGTGTTGACCAGTGTAATATATTCGAGTTTCAGTATTTTATTGTGTATTGAATTCATTAGTCTCTCACAATATCATGGATCTACTGCTGGATCTAGACCTAGGCCCGAGAAAGGTTGTATGGTAGGCCAGCAGTTGACCACGTAGCAAATCTCTCTCTAGCTGGTTGACGTTGCCCAAAAGAAGGGCAAAATCCTGATACTGCCTGTCAGCACAGGTGTGGTCAAAATAAAGTTGAAGACAACGTCAGACTACCTTAGTTACTCCAGCACTTGAATTCAGCGTTATCCTTCTCCTAGATTAGCTGCCCATCATGATTAGACAGCCGCGTCTTCCCTACTATTTTACTTGTTGTTATATGTAAAAAAAAATTAGGAAAACAGTTTAGAAATTAATGCCACCAATACTGATATATGAATGTTATTATATGTAAAGTAAGAAAAACTGGCGACCATTGTCGAGGCCGACCCGAAGGCTCCCTTTTCATTAGCTACAAAATCGAGATGTAGGAGAGGACGCTACTCCTTTCCCAAGATTGCACCACTTTACCCTTGATAGGTACCTTACGGTGGTCGAAAACAATTACACGTTTTTAGAATAGAAATACAAGTGATTTAATATAGAAACGCGTTGAAAAATAAGAAGAAAAGCATGCATTTACCCAAATCCTCCACTGTGGACAATATGTGACATAAGGTCAATTTTAAGCAGAGTAAATCTGGTTAGAATTTAGAGTTTTCCTTCTCGGCTGTTTGTCGAATCAAGGCGAAAGAAACCAGTCTACTTTACTATTTACATATAACTGGGGAAAGAACAAATGGGTTGATTACTTTCTCAGGGGCATTAACATGAACTGAAATGTAAACAGCCTCGTCCAGAATTTGAAATCGAGTCGCGACACAAAGTCAATTTTTAAGCGAAGTACAACTGGTTTGAATTTATAGTTTTGCTTCAACTAGACATAATCATACCAAGGTTAAAGAGCCCTGTCTGTCCAACTATTCACTCATCGCCAAAAGAAGAATATTTGGATTCATGCCTTTCTCAAGAGTGTTAGCGCGATGTGAAATGCTAACAGCCTCGTCTAGATTGGAAGAAAATAAAAATAGTCAGAAATAATGTTTTTAATTGACAGAAATTAAGTAAGCTTTAATGAGTAATTGATTGATTTTAACGGCATGTCTACCTGTCTAGGGTTATTTTATGCCTAGATGTTAGGGAACTCCGTTTATTATACATTCATGTTTACATTTTTTATGTAGTGGTTTCTTAAGAGTTTTTGTACACAATTATTTGAAATCAAGTATTCCTATCTAATACAAATAATTTGCTAAAGTTTTAAGTATTCCTATATTTTTATTTATTCCTATATTTAATTATTCCTATATTTTTATTTATTCCTATATTAATAATTACATGTTTTCAAGTCATTATTTCAGTTAATATTTCTGGATCTGCGAGTAATGGCCATGAAGAGGCAATCCATACTTCCCAGATCTCCACAACTAGAACCTTGCCATTAGATGCAGTTTGGTGTTATACGCAGGACACCCCCTTTTTTTAGGTGGGGGCGTGGGGAAAGGTCTTACCTCTCTACAGGGTATACAGTCAGCGTTCAGTGAGAAATTTCTGGCATGAAATTTCACCCACCTTGTCGGCGGGGCTTAGAATATGCTGATTGTATCCTCTTCAGAGGAGTAAGCCCAGAAAAAGAGGTGTCCATGGTATGAAACTAAACTGCATCTGATAGTGAGTCTACAATTCTGGAGATTGTGGAGTATCTTTTCATTGCATTACTTCCTGGTCAACTCTAATATGGAATGGTAGTACCTGTTAGGGTCCCATCTATGAGTCAAATAGATCTGTTAGGGTCCCATCTATGAGTCAAATAGGTCTGTTTAAAAATTATGAAATATTCGATAGGATCATGTGCAAAAAAAAAAAAACTCTTAAAAAACAACTGCTCAAAAATGTAAATATGAACGTGATTCCCTATCCCCTAGGTATAAAATAACCTTAGACAGGTTGACATGCCGTTAAATTGATTAATCATGAAACTTCACAATCCCTTTGACGCAATTTATCATTCACACAATCCCAATAAACTGCACAATTTTTTCTATTTTGCATTTTAGTCCAATTTTGTTTTTATTGGTCTGTTGGTTGGGTTTTATGGCATATCAACCCTTGTGGTTTATTTAATGCTAAATCCTGCTTATACGTATATATAAGTAAGTAAAGTTGGCGACCATAGTCGAGGGTGACCCGAAAGTTCCCTTTTCAATAGCTACTACACCGAGGTGTAGGGGAAGGGCGTCACCCCTTTCCCGGGATTGCTCTACTTTACCGTTGATCCATACCTTATAATGCAGAGTGCTAAGCAAGGGACATCAAGTACCATTTTTTGAGTCTTTGGTATGACTCGACTTGGGATTCAACCCCGGTCTCCCAGGCCATTGGTGAACACTCTAACTGCTAGACCAATGGACTGGGCCATTATATAAAATATAATTTGTTTGTAGGGTAACAATTTTTAAACGAGCCGGAGCTCATTTGTTTGCACATAGTTAAATGGTTTTAAGTATTGTTATCTAACACTAGTAATTCAACATTATTCATTCTTTTGCACATAGTTAAATGGTTCAAAGTTTTACAGTGTAATACTGATGATTTTATTTAACGATAATTTGTTTGCATTTGTCAAAATAATTGTAACACAGCTGTTAGACATTTCAAGATACTGGGACAACAATCATGTTTGTTTGGGTTTTATGGCATATTAACCTTTGTTGGTTATTTATTGCCAAATCCATTTTCATACAAATAAACTATTCTATTTTAAACAATTCAGTTTACCATAAGTACACAGTTTAATTGTCAAAAACATTTCTATTTCAAGTTATTCAGTTTAGTCAAACAGTTCTAATCCAAAAAAATCATTTTAATAAAAGTATAGTTTTTGTTTACACACAGTTAAATGTCAAAACAGTTCTATTTTAAACAATTCAGTTGAGCATACAAAAACAGTTCTATTTTAAATAATTCAGTTTAGCGTAAGGACAGTTTAAATGTCAAAACAGTTCTATTTGAAACAATTCAGTTAGCATACAAAAACAATTCCATTTCAAACAATTCAGTTTAGCATAAGTACTGTTTCAATGTCAAAAATAGTTCTATTTCAAACAATTCAGTTTAGCGTAAGTACGTAGCTTCAATGTCAAAACGGTTCTATTTCAAGCAATTCAGTTTAGCATTAGGGCGCAGTTTAAATGTCAAAACAGTTGGTCTTACCCCTCAGCAGAGATGCAGTCGGAGTATTCTACAGCCCCGGCCGACTGGACAAACAACAACCCTGATTCTAATAAAAATTGTACGATATTTCCAAAAGATGTTATAAATATCTCTTCCCTCCTCAGAACTGCAATGACTCCCATTAAAACAGATGTGAGAAATAGAAACAAAAATTATTTTCCGAGCCTCAATTATTAATTTTATCCCGATTAATTCTTCGTCCTTATGAAGCTAGCTCTGAAAAAAAATTCAGTTTAAACTTTTTTGTGTTATTCAATATTCTGGGAACAAAGTATGAACAGTGAAAGACAAATAATATAAAAAGACCAATTGTCATATTTAAGAATATGATTTGTTTACATGATAAAATATTTCAATATCCGGATTGAAACTCTTGTTTATTTTCGGCTTCTTTCAATATTCAGGAAACCAAGCCTATGTTTTGAAAAAGAAGCTCATGATTATATTCTTACGCAAATGACCTGTTCTCATGAGGTCAAACAAGGACAACTTAAATCTTATTCTTTTCAAAACTTTAGAATTCCATTTAAATGAAAATAAATCCCCAGTGTTAAACAAATGCAATTTTCTCTTTACTAATTCTAAATACGTTGTTGAATTTTTTTGTACATGTTTACGCTTAATTTTCAAAAATAACGTGATAGAATGCCACCCTGGTATCGGATAGGAGTGGCTGCATGCCGGTACGCGAATGGTGAGTGTGGAGCGTTAAAATAAAATTATGATTTTGAAAATCTGACCGCCATCCAGTTAGGCGCAAAATTGACCTCCGAATAATAATGAAAAAGGAAAAAAATTACTTCCTGAGTTTAAAAAGTGATCAACACCGAATTGTCTGATTTGAAAAGTTATGTTCAGATTGAAAGTGCGGATAGCATCAAATAAAAAGATACAAGAAAATAATGTCTTCTTCATGAGTTGTCAAAGTAGGTAGAGTTTCTTGAAGAAATCAGCTTTTTTTATTGGTCCTCGTGGCTTCTGCTGAGGGGAGGCGGATATTGTCAGAAAATATTCATTGCTTAAACCCTTCTTCAGTCTAGGGAAAATATGAGTCGGCTGGGGTTGCTTAAGGACGCTCTGTGTCATCATCGCCAAAATTAAGTACTGCGAAGGAAAAACCTTGTAAATTCTTTTTTTTCCTTGTATATAAAAAAAATCAATAAACTTTAGGGCTAAGTTACTCAACAAATTTGATCGTTTCTTTGAAGTAGCTCCATTGCTGATTCAACCGTGTAAAGGACACAAGAGAAACAAGTTACCACACCATGCAAGGGACCTGATATAGTTGAGTAGACTCAACGAATTATTCTAGGGGTTCATCATTTGACCACGCCGTCACATCAAGACTTCATAGTTTTGGTTACTCTTACCAGTCCGTTTTCAAACAAACAGGACTGGGTTAGGGTTACAGTAACATAACAAATGAAAAATTATTTACCTAAATTGGGAATCAGAATTTTTCTTCTCCGAGTGAACTGGCAACAATAACAGAATATTATCTTACTATGATTCGCTTGCTACTTTTTTTGACCGTCTCCCTACTATCGTGTAAAAATTCGAATAAACTTATTGCCACCAAATTTTGTGTGAGATAAGATCATGATTTTAGCATATTAGAGTTTATTTGTTTCTTGTTTTGTTTTGTTTTATTTTGTTTTGTGTGGCACAATGGTGGGCATTCTTTTCTGTAGGTGTGAGTGTGGGTGAGCGCCAGTCAGAGGATTCCTTTGTCTGCTTTGGCACGAAACCCACAGAAAGGGCTTGCGCGTGAGATTTCCTTCGAGACTGGAAGAAGACGAGGAAAGGCAAGGTTGTTGCGGAGCCGATAAGCGTGTTGACCCTGCAAATGATTTAAGGGTTTTATGCGTGTGAATGTAGTGTCAGCCAGAGACAATGAAGGAATACAGAAGGCGAGATAACAGATACAACAAAAGTGACGATTTTATTTGCCGGAATTACAAACGTGTATGTAAATGTCCGTGGCGGTTGTAATGTGGTCTTCAGCTAGGATGGGTTACGTCGTTAGCTGGTATGATCGAGTTGTAGTTGTGCGCAGCAGGACGTTCGACGAGGGTAGCTGGCGTAGGTCGAGTCGTTGAATGCAGCTGGATGGTCGTTGCGGGCAGTTGAAGTCGGTCGGTCGTTGCGGAAAGCTGAAGTCGGTCGAGTCGTTTTAGTGGCTAGCCGGTACGGCGAGTCGTCGTGGCTAGTTGTTGCAATGCTCGGGCAATCCGTAACAGCGAGTCGTTACGTGGACTGGATGCTGTATTGTAGGAGCGTCGTGGTCGGTAGATCGATATCCCGGTTTTGACAGTACGTTGGATTAATCGGGGGTGTGTCGATCTGATTGCTAGCCCGTAACAGCGAGTCGTTACGTGGGCCAGATGATGCAATGCTAGGATAGTCCGTAACAGCGAGTCGTTACGTGGACTAGATGCTTGCATTGCTAGGGTAGTCCGTAACAGCGAGTCGTTACGTGGACTAGTTGCTGCGTTGTTGGGGTAGTCCGTACAGCGAGTCGTTACGTGGACTAGATGCTGCGTTGCTGGGGCAGTCCGTAACAGCGAGTCGTTACGTGGACTGCATTGCAGGGACGTCGTGGTCGGTAGCTATGGCTTTGTCGTGCCAGATAGCTGTGCGGGCGTATCGTTTACAGTAGCTATGGCTTTGTCGTACCAGATAGCTGTGCGGGCGTATCGTTGACGGTAGCTATGGCTTTGTCGCGCCAGTAAGCTGTGCGGGCGTATCGTTGGCGGTAGCAATGGCTTTTCGCGCCAAAAGCTGTGATGGTAGCTAAGGCTTTTCCTGCCAAAACTGTGTAGTAGCTAAGGCTTTTCGCTCCAAAGCTGTGCGAGCGTATCGGGCGGTAGCTAAGGCTTGCGTGCCAAAGCTGTGCAGACGTATCGAGACGATAGCAAAGGCTTGTGCGCCAAAGCTCTGCACTGTCGAGCGAACAGGCTAGGAGGCCGAGGCTAATATTGGCGTTATCTCAGCGCTGCGTGGATGGTGGAGTGGTAGCTAAAGGCCAACCCTTGCCTTTAGCGCTGCGCAGCCAAACGGACGAGCGGAACCGAGCGATGGTTAAGACCGGCTGGTCTTAGTGAGTCCTCTTCGTGTTTGCCTCCAGGCTGTCTATTTCGACTGTTCATTAATGACCGCTAGAGATGCTCCGACCCGCAGAAGCAGACCTCTCATAGCCCTTAAAAAGGACCGTAAAAAAAAGGTTGTTGAATCTACCACTAGAAGTGGCGGTGAGGTGGGTGCAACCACGATAACGTAGGACCCGAGCCTCGTGAAGCCGAGTGGCCCCCCTGAGAGCGTCCGCGTAGACCTCTGGTATTTATCGATGCGTCCCACCAACGCACAAATATGGCACAAGGCCGTTTTTAAAGTGGGCCCGGTCGCAGGGCTGAAGCCCACACGCGTCCAGCAAGGCCAAAAATACCTTCGGCCCCGTCGGCATTTCCCTTTTTGGGGCGCCTCAGGCGCCAGGCAATAACCCCCTCCCTGAAGTGGGTAAAAGCCTGGGGGGATGGCGCCAGGCAATAACCCCCCCGAAGGGGTTATAAGCCTGGGGGGATGGCCCCCTGAGGCCAGAGGAAATCTCCAGTGCCGAGGCACACCCGACAGAACCGCCCAGAGGTTAGACGGCCTACCGAGTGCAACCCAAGAACTGGAGAGGAAAGGCCACACACAAATGCCCTAGAGCGTCCGCGGGGACCTCTGAATTTTCGCCGCCAGAAGCCTTTTTCATATAGAAGGAAGGGAACTCCATTTCTGTCGCGCCACGTGAATAGATAGTTCTTCTACAAAAAATGGACGCAGAAAATAAGTACTTCTACAGTCCGGTATAGGCTAGCGAATAGTATTACTTCCATTTCTATAGAATTATTTCTGGCAGAAGTGTTTTGCAAATGTTGATAAATGTTAATTTATCCCTTTCTTTGCTGTAACGGCCGGTTAGAGTCGAAAAAGAGCTTAGTCATTTCCGGCTGTGCTCGGATGTTATTTCTCTGGGGCGAAGGTGTAATCCGATATGTGCACGTTCGTAGGCAGGTCGCGGCAAGGTCACAAAGTAGTCAACAGAAGAGGGGAGTTAGCGACAGTCAGAGAAAAGCGACGGTCAGAGAGAGGCTGCTGCTGAAGGAGGAGTTGGGACCAGTGGACTCAGAAGCCAGGTCAGCCAACGCAAGAAGATAAGTTAGCGTTCCTGGTAGTTGTGTGGGAATTTTGTTCGAGTACACGCTCGTAACAACACAGAAGCACAGAATTCCAGTAAAGTGCCAAAACCCTTCATACGCTTAGGGCTAACCCAAGTCCGTGCTTGTTTGTTCTTCTTTCTTCAACTCTCGGTTATATATGTTATATCTATTATATATTTGTAAAATATGTGAAATGCATCTGGCCGGAGATGAGAAAAACCAGTAGACTATCGAATGGCCATGAACTGATCTAAGAAGTTGAGATTATGGGAACCGGTCGTGCGATTATATTGTAACATTTGTTTTGTTTTATTTTGTTTTTAGGCTTTAACGGTTTTTATTAACAATTTTGGTTTGGATTCGGTTTCTTTGTTTAATGGCATATCTGCCTTAATGAGTTTTGTTAGAGTTTGCGAGATCGTATTCGGTTTGGTTTGTTTGCTGGTTGGTTAGGTTTTATGGCATATCAACCTTTATAGGTTATTTAATGATAAATCAATTTTTAAACGAATAATCAGTTTTATTTCAAACAATTCAGTTTAGCATGATTACAGTTTAATTATCAAAAACATTTCTATTTCAAGCTATTCGGTTAAGTCAAACAGTTCTAATTTAACTAATTCAGTTTAGCATAAGTATAGATTTTGTTTACACACAGTTGAATGTCAAAACACTTCTATATTAAACAATTTAGTTTAGCGTTAGTACCGTTTCAATGTTAAAAACAGTTTTATTTCAAACAATTCAGTTTAGCATACAAAAGCAGTTCCATTTCACACAATTCAGTTTTGCATAAGTATCATTTTAAATCTAAGTATATAGTTTAATTGTCAAAAACATTTCTATTTCAAGCAATTCAGTTTAGCATGAGTACAGTTTAATTGTAAAAACATTTCTATTTCAAGCAATTCAGTTTAGTCAAACTGTTCTATCTCAAACAATTCACTTTAGCATAAGTATGCAGTTTAGTTCTATTTAACCCATAGATATGATTCTTAACAGGAGCTACCACTCCGAGCCAGAGTGGACCTGAGAGCGATGGCAATGAAGGGGTACTCCACATTCCCCAAAGCTCCAGCATTACTGGAACCTCACCACGAGATTCTTTAGTGTCATATTCAGGACACTCGTCGGTAGGAGGGCGCTTACCCTCTGCAGAGAAGTAGTCGGTGTATTCTACAGCGCCAGCTGACTGGGCAATTGTTTGCTTGAATGCATATCAACCTTTATGGATTATTTAATGCCAAAGCCATCCTTGTTGAAGAACAGCTGTAGTACTATTTAACCCATAGCTGGTGGGGATAAGGGAGTTCATGCCTTTCCCAAGGGTATTAGCCCATAAGTGAACATAATAGTACAAACAGAGTTTAAACTCGCTTACTACTATGTCGCAGTCCAGAACTTTAGAATTCCCCCCTTTACAATTTAGCTCTGTTTTTTTTTATTTTAATGATTTTTATTTATGTAAGGAAATAGTAGGAATTTTATATAGGTATGAATGGTTGGAATGGTAGTTGATTGAATATTGTTGCCTCTACAGAATAAATCCTGAACAATTCACGGCGAATTAACAGCATATTTTATTGCCTGAGTAAACTTACAAAACAGCTGTTGTTCGGCCACTCACAAACCATCCAAGCAAGACGAGTTAGACATGCTGGTTACTGCTGGGGTAATAAGGATCAATTCATAAGCGACGTTCTCCAGTAGACTTCTACATATGGACACATCAGTGTTGAGCGACCAGTGAAAACTTGTTTCATCAGCTCTGTGGGGACACTGGATGTCGACTCAAGGACTTGCCAAGATCGATAACCGATATAGATGCGGGAGAGAGTCTGTGCTGTCTATATGTACTGATCATGATGAATACATATGCGTCTACTTGCGAGTGTTTCTATATGAGTACTCACACGTTACACGTATATATATATATATATATATATATATAAGTTAGCGTAGACACAGTGTTAACGGCAGTTGGTAACTGACTGTTTCTTGCTCATGCCATCATCAGACCAAAAGTTAGAAATTTGAAAGGAAACAGACATATACAAAAATGCCCCCCGCACACATGCAGTTTCAATACCAAGCATATATATACGTACCCAATCTCTCTGCCATTGGTAGGATGTGACAGAAGGTTTAGAGTTTTTTTCTTCTAGATCGGTTGCCATACCAATGTTGAAGAACCAAGTTTGCCCAACTATTTACTCACAGCTGGGAGGGAGAAGAGACAGTTTCATGCCTTTCGCAAGGGTATTAGTACAAATTGAAATATACACAACCTCGTCCAGAATTTGAACGCAAGTTGACGATTTCATTTCCTATGATGAAAACTTCTGCGGTAAGCTCGCCTCATGTATTAATTACTAGTTAATTGCACAACTATACAAACCTGGGTATTTTTGGATGGGCGAGGGGTTTCACTGTAAAAACTGTCATTCGCCTAGATTGATTGCCAAGCAAGACTCTGAGAGACTTGTCTGCCATGCTATTTAAACAATATTTAAGGGAGATGAGAGATGAATTTACGCTTTTCTCAAAGACATTACCGTGAAGTGAACACAAACTGTCTTAACCAGGTTCTCTTATTCCATTTTCCGTGCCATTATCCGTTAAACTGTCCACACCTCCTTTGCCTACATTTCCCGAGTTTAAATACAATCAGCATAAAGATACAGCTGTTCTTATAATCATTTGATTCCTCTCTTCGCCAACCATCAGAATCTGCTATGTTATTATAAGGCAAATACAAATTTACGTTGTTACAATGATACAATGGTGGCTCCATTCACTTGATGTTTCGTTCTTCGAGGCAAATAATTTGGCAAATCTTTGGACAACGTGAAAAAGATACATAGTAGTGCTGGTAACATATGCACTATAATGAACATGTTGGATTAGTAAATGTTTGTAGCTTATTTTTTGTACATTTCTCAAATCTAACTTGTAGGGATTTGTGGAGGTTGTATGTAATTTGGTTATTTCAGTAGATATGCATTCGTATTTTGCAGGTATTGCTCTCTATATTATTTCCTCCACAAATACAACACAGAACTTTACAATCGCGTAAAAGAAATGGAATAGAACACAACGAACATTAAACAACAAACAATTTAATATGCATAAAACAGAATATGAAAACAAATAAAATACATGATGTGTAAATGGACTCTTGGAAAATAAAGTTTGGCAAGAAGAAAATAAATTTGTTTTAAGGTGTGTGTATGTTCATGTTAACGGAGCCCGTAAATAAGTCGTTCTTACTTACATCAAGTTCATAGCGGGTTTTATGATTGTGGTGACAGCGTGTCGCGTTGATGAAAGAAAGTTTGTCGGGTTTTTCTTTTTAACGTGATTCGTGGCCATCTGTAGCTAGGTCATGATCTTTAGTTGTGGAAAAAAAGGAATTTACCGGAGAGAATATCGGCTACTACTTTACTGACTTCATGGCTTAGTGGCTTAGTCTTAGCGAATGGCTTCCTAACTGTGTGTTATTTATACCGTAATAGTGGATCAAAGAATCGTCCTAAAATTTTGGCGCGTAGACATTTATTGACCAATCAGATTTGTATTTTAGTATTTTATTTTCGAGCCTAAATATTTTCTGTTAGTTGACTTCCGATCCAATTTTTCTAGAATGTTCTATTCTGTTTTAGCTGATTGGTTGAAAAATATAAAAACGTAACTTAAATGCTAATGCGGTTTTGATCCTAAATTTCTAGAATGTTCTTAAGTATGTTTTTATTGCTTATTTTAAAACTAGAAAAAATGTGTATCCCATAGATTATATCCCTAAATAGCACTTCTAATGGCTGTTAGGTGGCGTGACCAAAGTAACATTTAAAACGGCGCGGCAAAAGCCAAACTCTCTCTCTCTCTCTCTCTCTCTCTCTCTCTCTGTTCCTGTCTCGACAACCACAGAACACGTACAAGTGCGTGCGTCTCTTGGCAGAGTATGCTCTCACCTCAATAAACCTTGTGAGTTTTCACATAACTTTCATTCTATTTCGGACTCCTAACTCATACCAAATAACTCTTCAACTGCTTGATAGGACTTTTCTCAATAATTTTCTCTTTTAGTTTTTAATATTATTTCTATTAAGTTTGCTCAGGCAATAAATACGTTGTAAATGCCTACTCGATTCAATTTCCCTAAACCCTTGAGCCTTCAGTCGTCAAAAGTGCAAATTGGGGTAAATATATTTCTGCACTTACTGTATTGACTGTAAAATCTTACTGCGTACTAAGCAATGATTTCTACATAGAATCAAGATCATCTTTTATTGGAGGTTTTCTATTAGTTCGGGAGGAATCCTTGCATAGAGGCTAATGTACTTAACTGTGCCATTGTAGTAAGCGAGTTCGAACTCCAGTCGCGCTATTATGATCACTTTCGAACTAATACCCTTAGGAAAAGTATGAAACCACTTATCCCGCCAGCTGTGGGTTAAACAGTATCACTACAGTTATTCTACAAGCATGGCTTTGGCGTTAAATAACCCATGAAGGTTGTTATGTCATTAAACAAAGAAACCAAACCAAATACTGAATTCTAGTTCTTCCTTTTTTTTTTTTTTTTTTGAATATGTAAGTTTTATGAAAATCGATTAAATCATTAGATGTAAATATCAAACATATTGAGAACCTTACGTGGTGTAGTGGTTAACACGCTAGACTAGCAGAAAACTGTTAGAGAGTTCGAGTCTTATTCGGTGCCTAATACTTCTGGCCTAATGCCACAACTAAGCTTTGTAAATAGCTAAATGACTTAATTTTTGTCAATGAATTTCATTTTTTTCCCATTGATATGTTTATTTATTATTTTTGTGGTTGTTGTAAGTTTACTTGTAAAAGTCAGAGAGAAAAAAATCCCCCGTAAATTTTCTTCTAATTAATGAACAAGCAAAAACAAGTACAACGTAAATTACTTTTCATATTCGAAATGTCTATTAAGATTGATAAGTCTATTATTTCATAGATAGTAGTCACAAGTTTACAATAATACTTGTTTCTGCTTGTTTCGTTATGTGAAATTTAAATGGGATTTTTTTTTTACTAAACGAATCATTTCAGGTAATAAACATAAAATCCAGAAAATAATAAAATTAAGAAAATGTAGTTATTTAAAAGAGAGAGAGAGGGAGAGGGGAGGGAGGGAGGTAGAAATAGGATCGGACGTATTCCAGACCTGTGATAAAAAGGTCAAGCGGCGGAAACACTCAAAGAATTTTGTTTTCATTGGCGAACCTTAGCTTAGTCTGGCACACAGGCCTCAGGTTGCCTCCAGTACCAGCTGTTATTAAGTGGTCACCTACTGAACAGGGTCATCGCCACTTAACTCCGGTAATCTGGCGGTCAGAGGTTGGGTGATAATTTAATAAAGCAAGCTATCAAATACTGGTCTTGAAGAATTGTCAAGCCCACTTGGTGTAATCCTATATTTCGATCAAGGTTTGGTCTTGAGCTGTACTAAGCTGAAGTGTGTATTTACGCAACCCCTCCACCGTAGGTTGGATATAACACAAGGTCACTTCAAAAGCAGAGTAAAGCTGGTTTGAATTCAGAGTTTTCTTTCCCCTAGATTATTGACAACAGCCAGAATACTGAGAAGAGTCAGGGAGACTTGAGGACACTTGCTATCACTCAAACTCCAGTGAAAGACTATCAGCAAAACTGATGTGAAAAACTCACAAGGAATAATAATAATAATAATAATAATAATAATAAGAAGAAGAAGAAGAAGAAGAAGAAGAAGAAGAAGAAGAAGAAGAAGAAGAAGAAGAAGAATATGGTATTTGATAAAAATGAAAAAGAACGGGAAACTGATACAAACAATAAGAATATACAACCAAGATATAGGAATGGAATTTGACATTGAAAAGTTTGCCATGCTCATAATGAAAATTGGGAAAATAGAAACAACGGTATGCATAGAAAGAATCAGAGAAGGAAAATTGCAAGTACTTGAGAAGTAGAGATGAAATAAAAAATAAGAAGAGTTCATCAGACAAACGAGAAAGCTTCAGAAATATCATCAAAGAGAAACACCACAGTAGTACCCTTTATAAGATACTCGGGACCATCCATAAAATGGACAGCGGAGGAACTCAAACAAATGGACAAGAAAATTGATGACGATGCACAAAGTGTTACATCCAACAGATGACATAGACCGACTATGTGTCAAGAAGAAGGAAGAGGACCCGCTCGCATTGAAGATTGCGTGGATGCATCAATACGAGGACAACATTAAAAAGAGCAACGAAAGACTAATTACAGCGGCTATTAATAGAACTGACAATATAAGGATAAATAGAACAACAATAAAAACTAAGAAACAGAAATGGGAAGCAAAACAGCAGTATGGATATTTCAAATGAGAAACTCATGACATCTCACCAGAAGAGCTGGACATGACTACGAAAGGGAAACCTCAAGATAAAAAATGAACCTCCTCTTAGAGCAGCATAAAAAACGGCATAAGGACCAATTATATAAAAGCCAAAATCAGTCATACCCAACAGAATACCAAGTGTAGGTTACATGGTGACAAAGACGAAATGATTAATCACATAATTAGCGAATGTAAACAACTGGCGTAAAAGAAGCATAAGTATGGGCACGACTGGGTGGGGAAGGTGATCCACTGGGAATTGTGCAAGAAAATGAAATTGGAACGTACTAAGAAATGATATATGCACAAACCAGAATCCGTCAACGAGAACGAGAAGCATAAAATTCTCTGGGATTTTGAAATACAAACAGATCACTTAATCCCAACCAAAAAACTAGACCTAATGATAATTAACCAAAAAAATGGTAGGACTTGCCGTATACTAGACTTTGCCGTCCCAGCAGACTACAGAGCAAACATCAAAGAAAGTAAAAATAATACTTAGACCTTACTAGAGAACTAAGAAAGTTGTGAAATTAGTCCGTTTGGAAAAGGGGCTGAAACAATGGGAAATCAGAGGACGAATCGAGACTGCCCAAACTATAGCACAGAATTTTCAGAAGAATCTTAGAGACCAGAAGAGACTTGCAGTCTTTCAGACTCCACTGGAGTGAAAAAGAGGCAAAGAGTGAAATAATCAACCGAACATTAACTAATCGAATTTATGCTTCAATCCTGTTTCCTGGACAGGGGTAAAAACAATTAATAACATCTTAGTTCCAGCGAGTTTTTCCACTACCCCAACCGCGGAAGATTCGCTTCTTGTTCAGCACCCTTCATTAAACTGACGACACGTTTTGGTCTCGTGGAGAGACAAATAGATATTTAAAATGGACAAAAAATGTTTTCTTATTTGTGACAGGTTCTTTTCAGAAGTTATTTTAAAAGTATGTATGTATTTACCCAGCTTTTTCGCCATAGGAAGGATGTGACACAAGGACAATCTTTTTCAGCTGAGTACAATTGGTTTAAATACAATTTTCCTTCTCCTAGACTGGTTTCTAAACAAAGCTGAAAAAACCTAGTTTGCCTCCCAATTTGCCCATAGCTGGAGAAATAACAAATGGATTCATGGCTTCCCAAGGACATTAACGCAAAGTGAAACGTAAACAGCCTCGTCCAGGATTTAATCTTGAATCGTCAATTCTATTTCCTTCGACGATAAAGTGCCTCTCTAAGCTGACCTAAGTACATATAAAGTTTATCAAGTACATCATAATTTTTCAATAGCATGTATGTACCACCGGGGTCCCGTCAAGCAAAAAAAGAAAATATTTTTGTGTTTAATTTTTGTTTAACATTCCCGAGCAATGGGTCAGTATTTAAAAAAATATCGATTTTATACAGTTTTAGACCAGAGAGTCCTATTCACAATATAAATATAATGTCGAAACGATCTCTGATTTTCCGACATGTATATACAAGAGTTATCTCACCCTCGTTTTAAATTTCTATTATTCTGTAAGAAGAGAAAGAAAATCCATAATAGTAGGAATGGGAGATGACTGATAGAATCGATGACGGGAGAACGATTTCAGAGCTAACATTTGTAAATAAAATCAATGGAAAGATAATTGGTGTACTTGCGTATCGGAAAAGTCTGGGATCGTTTCCAAATAATATTTATATTGGGAACAGGACCCCACTTCTAAAATCATATAAAATCAATATTTTGCAAAACTAAGTCGAATAATTTAAGCAAAATAAACGACACTACTGTAATATAATGTCCAAGGGATTTCGTTTTATGCCTTTGGGTTTAGTTAGGCTGAGAACCTTTCGGCTCAGTGCATGGGTTTGCTAGGTGCAACATGAACGCAGGTGTTCACGTGCGTGCGCGGGGCGGACGTGTCATTCAGAGATGTCAAAATAAAAATCCCAGATAGGCGGATGTGAATGACGTCATGCAACGGAAGCGCGTAGAGGATTTTGGGAGATTTGAAAAAGTCAGTTAGTTGAGTTGAGAACTAGACTCCGAACGAGAAGGGTCGACTTTCGGGGCTCGCAGAGGCCAGACGAATTTGCGTGCTAAGGGCACCGCACGAGATCGGGGGCAGATGGAAAAGCCAGAATAGAAAGAATGTGTATCTCTCTCCTTATGTCGAAGAACCTTTAAACTCAAAGGTAATAAAAAGTTTCGTGCCTGAACTAAGACGTTGTAAGTGTTTTTCGTGTTTCGGGATTCCTATGTTCTATGTATATGTAATGAACATTCTATGTACGTTTCACACATAGCCGTATCTGACTATGGTACACAACTAGAAAAACATTTTACCCACACATAATTCGATGATAAAGAACATTTCTCATGAATATTTCTCGTGTATTTTCTTCTTAATTTGGAAACCTGGTTTTCTACATAGTTGGATTTATAGAATACACATTTTTTAGCATTAAAATAATCAACAAAAACATACATAAGAACATTCTAGAAATTTTGGATCAAAACCGCATTAGCATTGAAGTTACATTTTTATATTTTTCAACCAATCAGCTAAAAACATAGAATAAGAACATTCTAGAAAAACAGGATCAGAAACTAATAAACAGAAAATATCTAGGCTCTAAAATAGATAAATAAAAATACGAATCTGATTGGTCAAGAAATGTCTGCGCGCTTGAATTTTAGGACTTCAATAAAACTATTTTTTTATCCACTACTGAAGTATAAATAACGGAGAATTAAATCAACCAAGTCAGTTGTCGGTCATTCAATTCATTTCTTCACGGCCAAAAAGTCATTCCGTCTACAACCCCAAAAGACTAGAGGTCATGAAACGGTCAACAGGAAAGGCTTGCAACTTTCTTTCATCAATGCGACACGCTATCACCAAAATCTTAAGAAAAAAACACAGTGCGGACTTAATGGAAGAAGAGACCCACACTCACGGTCCATCATTCATATACACACCCACATACCCACGTTTGTAAGTAAAGATAATTATTTTTATCCAACTTACTTCGGCCAACCATGGAACCATTTATTTAATGAACTTTATTAACATTTAAACACACACACGCATGTGAACAATCTTATTTTCATTTAAGTGGCCATAACTTTGTTCCACAAAGGCCACTCGCACATGATGTTTCTCATTTATTTTCATTCCTGTTTTGTTATGAATATTAAATTGTTTGTTTCTTAATGTTCGTTGTTGTCATATTCCATTTGTTTTACGTGATTGTAAAAATTTGTGTTTTATTGGTAGTGGAACTAAGCGTGAAGTAATACCCGTAAAATACGGACGAGAACTCACTCTCACTCGCTACATGCACCCACTACAGATTATGCACTATATCCTTTTCACTATAACATTCTTTCTTTGTGTTCTTTGTTTTTAATGGCATATCAACCTTCGTGTGTTATTTAATGTCAAATCCATCCTTGATTAAGAACAGTAGTGGTACCATTTAACCTGTTGCTGAAGGGATAAAGGGGTTCATACCTTTTCCAAGTGTATTAATCTGAAAGAGAAAGTGATGATGCGACTTGAGTTCGAACTCATTTACTACGATAACGCAATCTAGTACGTTAGTCACTACACCACGGGGACTCTCCTTCCCTTTACCATGATGTCATCGAGTTTCTTCAAAATATAATAAATACTACTAATTACTAATTAGTCCTTTGGTTTTTCGTTTAATTCGCTACTTTTTTTATTCAAAATATCCTATTGTTCTCTGTTTTCGTAAAAAAAACTCAATAAAATATATCGAAGCAATGTTACTCAAAGCCAACATAAAATTCAATAAATTTGTAACGTTGTCGAGAAATAGATTGATAGAAACAGAGAGAGAGAGAGAGAGAGAGAGAGAGAGAGAGAGAGAGAGAGAGAGAGAAAGAAACAGATAGAGAGAGAAAGAGAGAAAGAAAGAAACAGAGAGAGAGAGAAAGAGAGAAAGAAAGAAACAGAGAGAGAGAAAGAAAGAAAGAAAGAGAGAGAGAGAGAGAGTTGGATTAGTATATTAACAATTAGGATGAGAAAAGCGAAAAGAAGTGAATCGAATAGAGAAAGTAAGAAGGCAGACGTGTTGGTGTTCTTTATCTCCTTTTTCTTTTTTTCTTTATATATATATATATATATATTATTCTCCATTTTTCCCGTGGCGTACACCTTACTCTTGTGGATATGTAGATACTACGATATTAATATATAGATTTCAAGGAAAATTTTGCATTGTAAATTAGGAATTAATTCACAAATTTTATTTTTCCTAAATTGCCTCTGGATTTAACGTTCACGCAAACTGTTGACCTGTTCACTGAAATTTTCGATATTCAGCAGTCTCTTTTTCACATCAAATACAAATGTTTAAAAATAACAATAAGTGAATTGGACAACGACGTAACTTCCGCTGGCTACATTCATTATGAATGTGAGAAATTTCAGCTTCAGACAATAACTGAAGATTAATTGAAATATCTCATCTTTATTCCTCGTCTTAAATCTCCAAATGACTCTCATGTGCCCACATGGCTCTTATCCAAACTGAAGCAGGACAAAATCATAACAGTGAAAGCCCTCACTTAGAATGCGAAATCTTAAAAAGAAAAAAGATACAATCATGGTTCAACAACATCATAATTCGCTCACAACCAACAGCGTCCAAGCAAAGAATTCATCATGCGTGTCAAAGTAAACTCCTCCTTTCTGCACGTTGGTTTTGTGGTGATTGGCATTATTCTCATTCCTGCCGGTACAAAAAACGTAAATACTTATTATGTCACAAACGTGGACACACTGAAAACTTTTATCACCTCTCGGAAGCTAAATCTTCCGATTCTACTTCAAAGTCAGTCTGAAGTAAATCTGTAAACAAGCCATATTATGTAAGCATAAAGAAAACAGGACACGACGTTTCAACAAAGCGATATATTCTCAACAATATCAATTACAAGCGTAATACAAAGTGTAATACAAAGTGTAATACAAAGCAAAGTGTAAAAACTAATGAAGAGCGGGGGTTGTTAAGGAATTATGTGAACTTAATAGGTTGCAAAATAATATGCCAGTGAACTTATCTTGTCACTTAGGTTGTTAAATGTCTGTTGCTTCTGTGTGGTCGACTTTACGCGGTCATCGGCCCTTATAAGTCGCTGGTGTGTTAACGTCTTACTTGGACGGTCTGCAGCGTATGTAAGAGGAAGATATTTATCTTGTGTTTGTATTTGTACCCCAAAACAGAACCTAATGTCGTATGTCTTGTGTGCTCTGATTGGTTGCCGACAATGGCTCTTGACCAATCACACAATCTCTTATCAGGCGATGTTTGAGGAGCGGTAAATGTGAGGTTTCGTATGTTATTTCTTTTACATAAGCGAATAAACTCACATTCGGTGTCAGCAACTTTCAAAGTTGAATTTGAATCCTGCAGAAACTATATTACTGTTTCTGTCAACAAAATCCGAGTTCGTTTCCAATTTCATACAGTTTCAGACATTACTTTAATCTTACGGTCCAGGTAAAAACGATTAGGGAAACTGGACTTATTAAAAAACAGACCACATTTCGAAGTGGTGATGAAATTTGGCTATCAGGAGAGTTGAATTGCAATGATGGTTTCTCTGAAAAAAATTTCCCATGTACATGTTACGTCACAGACTCTGGTCTCAATTTGATTGATAGACACACTGGATTTTTCTCCCTGCCACTCTAAAATGCTTAACAGATTTGTTCTTTCCTCGGATTTCGAGATTGAAAACTACCTTGCACATTCTTTCAAAACGAAGTTCAACGTTGTTTTCACGGAAAATCTTGTGTGTTGTACAAAAGTTAAAGCTACACTCAAGCTGAAACCCGACTTTATGCTAGTTTTTAGGCCGAAACACCTCGTTTCTTATGCCACTCTTGACGTTGTAGAAAAATCTTTCGAGAAGATTGATTTATCTAATGCCTTTTTACAAACAGAAGTTGATGAGGATTCGAAGGAATTGCTGACGATCAACACTCAAGAGTTTATTTCGCTACAATCGGAGTTAAGTCACCGCCTCCTTTATTCAAATAAGCGATGGATACTATGCTGACTGGTTGAACTGGAACTATTGTATTTATAAATGATATCATTATTGCCAGTAAAATACAAGAAAAAACTTTTGAATCGTATATTCTCTGTCTTTGAACGGATTCATAAATATGGTTTACATATCCAAATCGAGAAATATCATTTTTTCTGGAAGTCTATCAAGTCTCAGGGTTTTGTATTTGAAAAAAATTGACGATGACAGACTCCGAACATATTGTTGCTATCAAAAGCATGCCATCAACAATAAAAATTTCGCAATTACCTTCTTTTCTAGGTTTGGTAAACCATTACAGTTCATTTTTTACCAAAACTCCTCCATGTTCATACTCCTCTAAACAACCTTCTGAAAAAGAATGTTCCATTGAACTGGTCACCATAATTACAGTCTGCCTTTAAAACGATAAAATTTTTGCTTGCATCAAACTTATTTCTCACACATTATAACCCATCTTTTGACATCACTATGATTTCAGATGCTTCAAGCTATCGTGTTGGAGTCATGATTTCCTATATTTTTCCTGGTGGTCGTAAGAAGGCCATTATTCTTGCAGCAAGATCTTTGACTAACGCTGATGCGGTACTATGGTCAAATTGATAAGCAAGCTTTGGCAATTATATTTGTCAAAAAGAAATTTCACAAAATATTTTATGGATGTAATTTACTTTGACTACTGATCACAAACCCTTGGTTAAAAAATTGCTGATAAAAAAGGTATTCCTGTTTATATTGCTTATGAGTTACAAAGATGGCTCACAATGTTATTGGATTATGACTTTTCAATAAAGTACCAATCAAAAAATTCATTTGGTCAGGCGTATGCCTTATCCAGACTAATGAATGCACCCCAGCATTTCCATGAAAACTCTGTTGGTACCGCAGTATAGGTGGAACCAGAAATTGTTTCAGTGCTTACAGCTAACTGTAAGAGCACTGTCTGTCTCTCTGCAGATGATCCGGGAAGCCATATCTTCTGACCTACTATTGCAGAAGGTAATTCGCTATCACCGTACAATGTGGTCTCAGATATGTTCGAACAAATATCTTCAACCCTTTCAACATCGAAAATCAACATTGTCAGTCGTGAATAGAAGTATTCTTTTCGGTGAATGTGCGATTGTTCCATTGCTTTTACAAAATAAGATCCAAAAACAATTTCATTTTGGACAAGAAGGCATTAATTGCATCGATGCTTTTGGCCAAACATGGACAAGTAATTAGAAGACCTTGCTCATAAAAGTGCAAAATGTCAGTTAGCAGTAAAATCCCCGAGAAAACCAGGTTTCTTTCCATGGCTTACCCCAGGTTCACCCTGGTCATGTCATCATATTGAATTTGCAGGACCTATTGATGGAAAAAGAATTCTACTACTAATGGATGCATACAGTAAATGGCTCGAAAATTTTCTAATGAGCCACATCACCTCAGAGGAAATCATACTGAAACTACGTCATATGGCGTCATTTAAGTGAAATTTTCAGATTTCTGCCAGCAGAATGGTATCAAACATATATGCATACCACCATTCCATCCACAATCAAATGGGCAAGTTCAGCAATTTGGGGATACCTATAAGAAGGTTTTATTTTATCGGTCAGGTCTGACTTCCATATGATCGATAGCTTATCGATAGCTGTCCATGTCTTCGTTAGCCGTGTGTCGATGTCTTTTTCGGTTGATGAGACACTGCTTCCTAGGTAGGTAAATTTGTCTACCAGTTTCAGAGAGGTTCCGTCTAATGTGGAAATGTCGCCTGTTTGGTTAAAGCGCATATATTCAGTTTTGTGTGCATTGACATAGAGGCCAATGCCTGCAGCGGCTCGTTCCAAAAAACGCAGTTTCTTCCAGGCAGCGGTCGTGTCGATACTGCTGTATGGATGCACTACTTGGACGCTAACTAAACGGCTGGAGAAGAAGCTAGACAGCAATTACACAAGAATGTTGCGAGCAATATTGAACAAGTCCTGGCGGCAACACCCCACAAGGCACCAACTATACGGCCACCTGCCTCCCATCACGAAAACTATCCAAGTCAGGCGAACCAGACATGCAGGGCTCTGCTGGAGAAGCAGGGACGAGCTCATAAGTGATGTACTCCTATGGATCCCCACATATGGCCGAGCAAAAACAGGACGACCAGCTCGAACATACATACAGCAGCTGTGTGAGGATATGGGATGTAGCCTTGAAGACCTGCCAGAGGTGATGAACGATAGGGAGACGTGGAGAGAGAAGGTCAGGGATATCCGTGCTGCCGGTACGACATGATGATGATGATGATGATAAGAAGGTACGCAAAAATTAAGAGGGAAAGTACGGTAACCAAAATATTGAAGACATTCCTAACAAGTTACGGAGCTACACTAAACAGAAACTCTCTAAACGGTTGCTCGCCTGCTGAGGCTCCGATGAACCGCAAATTTTGCTTGTATGTTGACGACATACGTCCAAGTATATAAAATTCTCACAAGAGAAACTCGGCAATGGAACAATTCAACCGCCATCACCGTCTCAGTAAGTCGTACCTTCAAACCGGGCAACCCAGTCGGCTGGGGCTGTAGAATACACCGACTGCATCGCTACAAAGGGGTAAGACACCCCCACCACCAACGAGTATCCTGGACATGACATTAAACAATCTGATGGTGAATATCCAGTAATGCTGAAACTTTGGGGATTGCGGAGTAAACCTTTATTTCCATCGCTCCTAGGTCCACTCTGACTCGGAATGGTAGCACCTGATAGGGTCCTATCTATGGCTCAAATATAATTGTTTAATATCTAAACTGAGTACAAACAAATGACTTATGCTAAATTGTTTAAAATTAAACTGTTTGATGATTTAACAGTGTGTAAATAAATGACTGTTTAATTAAACTGTTAGTGATATATAGCAATACTTGTAACAAATTAACTTTGACATGCGAAATTGAATTGTTTGAAATAAAACTGTTTGATTATTAAACTGTGTGTAAACAAATAACTGATGTTTACCTAATTTTTTAGCGATACATACCAATACTTGGAACCCTATATCTTTTTTTATTTATTTTTATAAATCGTGAAATTAAAAGATCTTGTCCATAACTGTATAAAATGTCTGTAATTACCAACCCCTCCGCACAGGCAGGATGAGACATAAGGTCAATTTTTAGCGGAGTTTAACAGGTTTGAATTCAAAGTTTTCCTTCTCCAAGAAAAAAAAGTCTACCCTACTATTTACCCATAGCTGGAAGTGTAGATATTGATTTAAAGACCCCCTTTGAAATGCCACGTAAATTGCGTGTGTGGCATGCTAGAAGGAAGTCAGACACTGAGAACAAAAAATAACGATATGCACTTGGTTCCCAAAGTAAACAGGACACAGGTGCCAGGGCAGAAATGCCACATAAATTACATAGATAGCATACTCGAAGGAGGTTGGATGCTGGGAACAGAATGACAGGATATGCACCTGGTTCCTAAAGTAAACAGGACACAGGTGCCCCGGCGTAAATGCTGTGTAAATTGCATGGGTTACATGCTTGAAGAAAGAGTGATCATGTGCATTGTGTGGGTGTCATGCTAGAATGAGGCGTATCTACGTGCAACGTGTAAGCAGCGGATTGGAGGATATGTGACCACAAACATTTGCGTGAGCGTCTGGAATATCATATAACCAGAAACATTTTCAACTCGAGAACAACGAAGAAGAAAGGCAGAAAGGTTTCGAAGAAGAACCATATCCTTGTCTGTGTGTGTGTGTGTGTGAGTGCAAACTTAAAGCCAGTATGCTTTTCTTCAAAGGAGATAATGATTTATTGTCTCCCTAAAGTATCGAGTATTCCTATCAAATACTAATGATTTTTAAACAGATCTATTTTATCCATAGATGGGACCCTTACAGGTATTAATAAGCAGGTCAAGGTTTGTTTTTTTGGGAGGTATTTTTTTTGTTTCATAACACGTGATATCTTTCAGTGATTCCAGAAGTCTTTTCTTCTAAACCAAAGAAACCAGGATTTTATTATTTCCTATGCAACCAAAACAGATGTTATTAGGTATTATTTCTTACCAAATTCTGCAGCATTGAAATTCTGTAACCATGAAACAAAATGAAGTTTGGATTTTCGATATACTTATGTAGAATTTTGCCTCTGAATGTACATACTTTTAGACTGCTGCATATTCATATTCTTTGATTATAGAGTTTCAGTGCTGAAGAGTGTGGTAATGAATAATACCTAATAATATGCATTTTAGTTGCATTGTGTATTATTTCACCGGAAATGATGAAAATGCTGCCATCTTTTTATTAAATAATTATTATATATATATATATATACCCAGTCAGCAGGAACTGTCGAATAGACCGACTGCAACTCAGCTGTGGTTGACGTTACGTAATGCTTGAGGATGGGATCCTGGTAACTGAGTAGTTCTTGTGCCGGCGACCGATGTGATCAACTGTTTAATAACAATTCATTTTGTCTCTTATTGAGCTAGACGGGCGGTCGGTGAAGCCCGATCCGCTCAATCAGCCAGTCATGTCAAGCCCTATGAGCGTCCTGACCGTATTCTTCAAATTGCTCCAATGGCAAACAAGTACCCAACTCTATTTTATCTTAAAGGTGCTGGAAGGCGGTGGCTGAGGGTCAATTGCGCTGAGATAGCAACACTTGAAATCATTTAACTGTGCGAACAAATCATTAATATCAAATACAAATGTTAGTGTTAAATAGCAATACTTGAAACCATTTTACCTGTTGGCTGGGGCTGTAGAATATGCCAACTACAGTCCGGGAGAGGGGTAAGACGAAATCCTATATATGTATGTCCAATTGCTGACCGATGATTAAAATCGCTTTTTAAACTTAAAGTAGTGGATCTGGGAATAATGACTAGGAAGAGATACCCCACACTCTCCAGATCTCCAGAAGTGAAACCTCACCATCAGACCCTGGGTTAAGGGGCTAATAACCCTTTTGCTGTCATGGGTAAGGAATAACTTGATATGGCGCTGGGTCATTTGACGGTATCATGGTCACCGAATCGCTATAACAAAAACAATACATTGTAGTCAAATATACAGCGATACGAATTTAGATCCTGGACGAGGCTGTTTGCATTTCACATTGCACTAATACCCTGCGAAAAAGTATGAATCTAATTGTTCTCCTTCCAGCTGGGTTCTTTGGCTTTGGTTAAACAACTTGTCTAGGAGAAGGAAAACTTTAAATTCAAACCTGTCAAATTCTGCATAAAGTTGACCTTGTGTTAGATCCTGCCCGTGCGGAGAGGTTAGGCATATATATATATATGTTGTATACTCATGTGCGGAAACATAATACATATGCAACTATACAGATATACATGCAGAATCATAACGACGACACAATAAAGACGAGCGACACAGTTCTTAGAAAAATATACCTCTCACTTTATTTGAAAGGGTTGTGTGTGAGAGGGAATTGAAGACCGAACAGAACTGCAACATATTGACCCCCACTCTTATGGCCATCAGCGTTGTGTCTTTCTCGTTCTCCAGGCTTGCTCAACCGGAGGCTCGGGGGCCCAGCCTCTCTGGGACATGTTTCTCAATCCGGCATCTTATCTCTAACTCGTCTGATCCCCAACTGCAACTGCTCAATCGGGGGCCTGAGGGCCCATTCTGCTGGGTGCTGGTTTTCTCTACCGCATCTTATCTCCAACTGGTCTGGTCTCCAAAATAACTGACTTCCTGTCCTCACCGAGTTATATAATAGTTCAACGCCCCCTTCTTCTTTTGGGCGTCACAATTGCACTCATTCAAGCCATCCACGGTCAAGGTTATAATTCTGATATTCCTCGACCGGATGCACCTGTTATTTACATAGGTGCATTTCCTATTTTGACAGTGCGGTCGGGTCGTAGGTCAATATACAACATATACAGCTTCGTTATGGCCTGACTGGATAAAGTTGGATACATGGTTTAAGATAGAATACAATCAACGCTTGAGACTTAATATCATTACATTATATTATAAACAAAGAGTTTTGTCATGGTAAGATATGCTGAAGTCTCATGTAATTGCTAAATTTCTGGACTGAGGCTCAGAAGTAAGTGAGTTTGAACTCCAGTCGCACTATTGGTTCCGGACTAATACCATTGGGAAAGGTATGAACCTCTTTATCTCATCAGCAATGGTTTAAATAGTATCACTGTTGTGCTTCTACAAGGAAAGCTTTGGCATTAAATATTTAATAGCATACCAACTTTTGTTGGTATGCTATTAAATAAAGACACCATGCCATAGTCGGGGGTGTCCTCGTGGTGTAATGGTTAACGCGACGGACTGTGGGATTGTAGTAAGCGCGTTCAAACTCCATTCGCGCTATTACGTTCACTTTCGGACAAATACCCCTGGGAAAAGTATAAACACCCTTATCCTCCCAGCAATACTTATCTTGAAGGATTGCTTCGGCATTAAATAACTTACAAAGATTGATATACCATTAAACAAAGAAACCAAACCATAGTCAGAAAAACGTTTATCTGTATGAAGAAATAGTCGGTGCTTTACAAAACAAAATACACATCGTTAGCATCCGCAATTTCGACAGTTTAACATTATATATGTCAATTCATCATCTTATCGTCAATCCCCTACCATATTCACTGTGTCCGCCATTCTGTGTAAAATTTCTCAGAAATCAACCCTGCTGCTTCCATACACAAAGGCCCAACAAAATTTATAAGAAAGCAGCTTTCAAATTTTAAACATTTTAATCGCCTCTGACAAAGAAAAAAATGTTGAAAACTATAAAATTACTAAAATATATTAGAGTTACATAAGGTTTGGGAACCAGACTAAACAAACGACTAAAGCATGCTGAAGGACAACATATTTTTCATAACCAAAGTAAATAAATCTATAAAACTAAATATGGATTCCACTCCCAAGATAGAAGGTAGAACCAGTGGCATCGAGGCTGAACTGCAACATCGTAGTGAGTTCGAATCCCATTCTCGCTATTGCATTCACTTTCAGACTAATACTCTGGAGAAACATATAAATCCTCTTATCCCCACAGCTAGGGTTTAAATAGCGCCACGACTGTTCTTCTATAAGGATGGCTTTGGCATTATATAACTTTCGAAGATTAATATGCCATGAGAACAAAGACGAGAATCAAAAAAAATATCAAAACGATCCACATCACGTTGAATCATTAATACGCATGATTAACGTTCAATGTGTATTATATGTACTAACAAATGGCGTTTGTAACTGTCTAGAAATATCTAATTGATAGAATTTTTTTTTAATTTGAATAATTAACTGTTATGTGTTATTCATTTGTAATATTTTTGTTTTATTTATAAGCACGTATATGAACGTAATAGCGTGACTGCAATTCGAACCCGTTTCCAAAGATGTCACAGTTTAACACGTTTATCACTACGCAACGAGGACTCCCACCTCACCACATTCTTGTTTCCTAATTCTATTTGTTTTGTCAATCATTTTAATGAATACTTTTCACTTGTATTATCTTTCATCTTCCTAATTCTATTTGTTTTGTCAATAATTTTAATGAACACTTTTTACTTTTATTATTTTTCATCTTCCTAATTCTATTTTTATCAATCATTTGTTGCGGAGCCGATAAGCACGTCGACCTCGCATATGATTTATAAGGTTAAGCGTGTGAGTAATGACAGCCAAAAGACAATAAAGGAAACAAAGGCGAGGTAACAATATAACAGAGATAACAATTTCTTTGTCGTGTTTACAAGGGCGTATGTAAAGTTCGTGATAGTTGTTGGTGTCTTCAGCTAGATGGTTGGTGTCGGTAGCTGGTATGGTCAAAATCGAAGAGAGGTAGCTAGATGATCTAAACGAGTAGCTGGTGTTGGTCGAGGTCGTAGAGAGGCAGCTAGATGATCGAGGCGAGTAGTTGGTGTTGGTCGAGGTTGGTAAATCGATGTCCGGTTTTTGAAGTATATTGGATTAACCGGGGGTGTCGATGTAGTTGCTAGCCCGTACGTGGACTGGATGCTGCAATGCTAGAGCATGTCGTCGTTGTGGTCGGTAGTCCGTACAGCGAGTCGTACGTGGAGTGGATGCTTCAATGCTAGAGCATGTCATGGTCGAAGTTGGTGTTGGCAGCTTGGTCACGTAGAGTCGAGCGGGTGTGGTGACTAAGACTTAAACGGTCTTAGAACTGCGGACCAAGTGGACGAACAGGGTAACCGTGGCTACGGTTTGCCATACCTTAGCACATACGAAGTCGAGTGTGCGAATCGGTGAGGCTGGGCTTTGCTGTGTCCCTAGCTATGCGGACATATCGGGAACGGTAGCTAAGGCTTAACCTGAGCCATAGCTCTGCGCAGTCGTGCAAACGGACAAAGGAACCGACAGCTAAAGCTAATCCGTGGGCAGTCGTACAAACGTATCGAGCAAACGGACCGAGAGGTCGCGGCTAAGATTGACGGTATCTTTTGGCATATCTATGTAATGCCATGCGAATACGACCACGAGGAGTGGGATTCAGCCTTGAAGTAAGGCGAATGCAACCACGAGATGTAGGATTCAGCATTAGGGAGCCTCGCTCTGAGAGTGGGTTCCTGAGAGCTTCGTAGAACGACCACTGGTTATTTATCACCCGTCTCACCACCGGACGAATATGGTACAAGGCCGTTTTAAGGTGGGTCCGGTCGCAGGGAAAAGCCCATACGCGTCCGGCATTGCCTCGTTGGCATGCCCCTTATAAGAGGTGCCTCAGGCGCCAGGCAATAAACAAAACCCCCCGAAGGGGTTAAAAGCCTGGGGGATAGCTCCCGGAGGCGGAGGAACTCTACACTGTCGAGGCACAACTGGCAGAACTGCCTAGAGGTGAAACGGCCTACCAAGGTGACCCAACAACTGGAGAGGAAAGGTCGAAGAATGACCTCTCTATGTTTATCATACGTCCCACTAATGTACGAATGTGGCACAAGGCCACTTTTAAGGTGGGTCAGGTTACAGGGCCGAAGCCCACACGCGTCCGGCAAGGCCAAAAATGCCTTCGGCCCCGTCGGTATTCCCCTTACAAGGGTCGCCAGGAAATAAACCTACCCCCACCAAGAGGGTAAAAGCCTGGACGATGGCTCTCTGGGGCAGGAGGAACGCTCCAGTGCCGAGGCACACCCGGCAGAACCGCCCAGAGGTACGACGGCCTACTTAACAACTGGAGAGGAAAGGTCACAAACGCCCTAAAAGAGCGTCTAGGAACCTCCTCTGAAATCTTCTGAGCCCGGGGCTTGTTTATATATAAAGGGAAAGGTAGGTCACACTGCTGGGCTGTGTAGAAATAAAGTTCGTCTATTAAAATTAGGCGTGAAGGTAAAGTCCTTCCTTAGTCTGAGATAGGCTACCGAAGATAATTCACTCCATTTTGATAGAATTACTTTTGGCAGATGTGTTCTGAAAATGTTGCTAAATTAAATTTATTCCCTTTTCTTAGCTGTAACGGCAGGTCAGGGTCGTCTAAGGCTTCATCATTTCCGATCGTACCCGGATGTAATTTTTCTAGGGATGTGAGTAATCGGATCTGTTTATGTTTGTGAACAGGTCGCAACACATTTTAATGAATACTTTTCACTTGTATTATCTTTTGTTGGGTGTATGGCTTAAAGTCTGGGGCAATGGGCAAGGCTGTGTTGCCGTTAGATATCTGACTCCATATTTTGGTTATTTTATTTTACCCCATGTTGGTTAGTCGGTGCAATGCCTTGCCCAAGAAAGTCCCAAAAGAATTATACAAAAGAAAAGACAGCAACAGATAAGAGACGAAGACGTTTCTTTTGTACTTTGCTTTATTCACTGGTTTTAACAACCATTCCATGGATGAGGGAGTTTTTCCTGAATACATTGAAATTGTTGAATCCCCCAGTTAAAGTGTCAAAAATACGTTAATCGTTTTCATGTATGTATGTGTCCGCATTTGGTATTTCGGGCTTCCATAAGGGTTAGTTTTCTTTTGGAAGTTGTCAAAGTCCGGTAAGGGTTAGTTTATAGTTCAGTTGTGGGTCTTGTATATTTCAGCATAATCCTGACCGAGAGAGAGCTGCTACTGAGTGAAAGGGGCTAAACAACGCTGCGTCCAAAGACGTATGCGTGATGCCCAGACACATCAGCAACGATGTTGTCAGAACGCTGGTCACAGCCTGAAAAAGAAAGAATGCCTGGTCTCCTTTGTCAAGAGGAACACCTTTTTTTCTTTTACGCGTGCGTCATCTCCTTTTCCTGTTAGGGACCTCTGGGAGTTTCTGCAAATTTAATAGTTTTATTTTTTTTTTTTTTTAAATTTGATTTAAAAAATTTTTATTTAATTATTCGTTCTCTACATTTTCATCTTCCTAATTCTACTTGTTTTGTCAATCATTTTAATGAATACATTTTACTTATATTATCTTATATTATCTACTTTTAGTCTCTTTTTTATTACAACTCACTCAAATCATCACTTCTACTTCAGCGAAGATGAATGCTCACCGGGAACAAGAATAATGAATCAGTTCACCATGAGACTTGAACTCACGTGTCTGTCTACCTCAGCAAACCTGATAGAACGTAAAAGTTCGTCAACTACAAGAGCGTAGATGATTTCGCCGAAGTCCAAATAACAACTTCTCAAAGCCGAGTTAGCATAACAGCTTGTACATTTAAGCAGACTTCCATCAACTCTGTCTGCAGGGATTAGAGTACGTTGACTGTATCCCCTGCAGAAATATAAGACCACCCCAAGAATGAGGGCGTCTTGAGTATGAAATTAAACTGCATCTAATAGTAAGGTTTCCGTTCTGGAGCTCTGGAAAATGTGAAATACACTTTCAGTGCCATTACTCCAAGTTCCACTTTGACCCGGAGTAGAAGTACCTGTTAGGGTTCCAACTGTGTGAAATTTAAAGAGATCTGTTTGAAAATTATTACTGTAGGATAGGATAGGAATAGTTGAAACCATTGGTTTGGTTTCTTTGTTCAGCCTGAGGAGGATGGATTGTTCTTGAAGTTTTATGAGAGGTAAAATTCTGAGTGTCGGTCCCATAATTTACAACGCAATTTGTATAAACAACGCATACAAAAAGAAATTTTACAATAACAAGAATGTTAAAACAAATATTTTTTATATGTGATAACAAGACTCGACAAGCGAGGAAATATCAATAAAAAAAACTAATAATATTCGTATATGCGTGTATAGCACAAATATGTTAGATGAATAGGGATAAATGTCGCTTGAATATATCTGCAGTGTGTTTGCAGTAGTCAAGACTGTGAGAAGGAGAGAGTGGCAAAGTTATACTTACATACATGTTTTAAGGCTTTGATGTGTTGTAGTAAAGATCAAAAGTACAAAGACTCAAGAGTTCAAAGATGTTCTTGGTGAGAAGCTAGACTAATGTGTATTGTAGTGTACTAATGTTAATGAATGAAAAGACATTATTAACAATAGTGCTACAAAAATAAAGAAATCTATTTCTTTGTTGAGAGCTGAAATGTAGAAGGTTATACAGCGATTTGTGTATCAAGTCACGACCGTAGAGACCTGTTCTGAGTCCAGCGCGGATAAAGATCTTTATCCAACTTAAAGTTGCAACATGAAACCGTTGTTTGAAGATCCAACGAGCACGGCGCCGCTGAGAAACAGTACGTATCGCTCCGAGTTGGCGTGATCTATGTTGTCTGGAATATTGTGTGTATATATAGTATCAAGGTGGATCCCACGCGCACGCGTTGACTTTCGAAGATTCTTTGGGCGCGTATTTTAGAGACCTCCTATTGGTCATAAAAACCATTTTTGATTGTTTATTTTTTAAACATCTGCGTGGGCGTTAGTTCGGATGTCTTTGCGCCAATTTTGATCCGTTTTTTTTCCAGAAAATTCTTTTGACAAGGAAATTGCATCATTTCTTATATGTATGTGTATGTACACGAGTGAGAAAAAAGCACATAGTAGCGGAGTATATGTTAGACTGCTGATTGAATGTGTGTGTATGTGTGTAGTAGTTGACGTTGAAGTCCATAAGAAATTGAGTTGACAGAAAGATGGTAAGTTCACTAATTTCATTGTGACAATAAATGTGTTTTTTTACTGGCCATGAGTTCTTCCATACTCAGCAACAGTTGTTGTGTCAGGCTGTTGTGGTGGTATGTTGTTGGGTATGTTGCTCGCACAATTCATGTTGGCTCATTATTGAAAAGCAAATGAAGTATACGATGTAAAACGACACGGACAAAAGAACATGTAGAGAAGAGGAAAATCTCGTATTTTGGTTTGGCGCGCAATTTAATTCAACACTGAATTTCACCCAATCAGGATGACTTATCATATTCAGCCCGGACCTTCATTTCCGGCTAGCAAAACGGGTGAGCGGCCAAACCCAATCTCTTTAGCGTGAGACGGCGACCAGAACAGACGTTCCTCTGATCGTCCCTGCTTAGCGATGCTTTTTAGCTAGACAAGCCACCCAGTGTGGACATCTCACTGTGGCTTTAACACTAGCAGCAGCAACATGGACACTCAACGAGGGAACCATCTAATTTATGGATTTCTTAAAAGGAATCCCAGTTGAACATAAATTAGAAACATACAACACACCTCGGACAGGCCCAACTTTGTGTCACCCCAAAAATTGGCTATGTCGATCCGAGCGTAACTCTGCTCTCGACACACTAGCTATCATTTCACCTCTGGCCCACATTAATGGAGATAATGCATACTCTCCTCCAAAAACCAGATACAAAACTACACGGTGACTTTAAACACATCCCTCACACGTCCAGCACACACGCTGCCATCACATCTCGCTACGCCATTTCGTCTACAACACTAACAAGCCTAAACTCCACGAGTCTTGCAGCACCAAAAGCAAACCATATTCAAAGAACTTTCGTTGTTGTGTTGTTAAAGAAAAGTTTCGTAATTCATTTATGTTGCCTAAAATATATAGTGTTAGGGAAAATGACAAATTTCCCTAAACCGCAATAAACATTCAAAACAAAGCAGTACAAACAAAAATAAATCTATATATCAACAAATACATAAAAAGGAAACATTACAAAACATTACGAATATTCTAATATAGTCTGTTAAATATTCCTTTGTGTGTGTACGTGTGTGTATGTAACTAACACGAATATAATGGTGAATGACTAAATATTAAAAGCATCCTGTAGACTATAAAATGTATGTTGACTAAGTATTTCATGCAAGGTATCAATATACAGAAATATAGCAATGTATTCTAGGAGGAACGTGTCTTCTCCTATGTTGGTTGTTTGTCTCTTTCGGGATTTGACAAAATTTCTGTGGCTGTTTTCAAGACTGGAACAAGTCTAACCGAAAAGGCAAAACCGGAAAGAAAAGGGTCATAGAATGTATACGCCCCCATGTTACGCGTAGTGAGTTGTGCCTTTACTAAGTGGCAAGTCCAAGCTGTTTCTGGAAGTCGAAATGAATAGAGAGAGAGAGACAGAGAGAGAGAGAGAAAGAGACAGACAGACAGAGAGTGCTATCTCTGGAAGTAAAAATTTAAGATAGTGAGTTCTTGGAAGACGAGAGTATATATAGGCAATCCTCGTCATTTGGTCGGCTCCAAATGCGTGGGATAAAATCAAAGATGCGGACGTACTTGAGAGCACAAACCACGTGATTTTCCTGACCAACAGTTTCCCGAGACTGATTAGTTTACCGACATCACCATCTTTGTTTCGGGAACCAGTGGTATCACAGCCATTTTAAAATATAGGAGTGTAAATCTTATTCTGTCTGAAGCTGTGCGTGGCTGTCTGGGAGGTCTGAGAGAGTCTGCGAATGTCTGAGAGATCGGAGACTGCTGGGAGAATGTTGCCACCGAGAACGTAAAATTAATAGGTTTCCTCGTCACGTGACTGGCGCCAAATGAAATACTTATTTTTGCGCGGGACAAGTTCATTTGTAATTCAACCGAGCGGACGTAGTTGGAAGCAGCGGCACGTGACTATTCTGTTCAATCAGGCTTCAGAAACCACTGGCGCCAAACTATTTTTGTTTCGGGAACAAATTTTCTACAAGTGAGCTTTGGATCCTATTTTTCACTCTGGGCTATTCGTTAAGTGTTCCAAAAATATTGGAGTGTAAATCCTATAAATGGCATAACAATCTCCTTAAAGTTATTTAATGCCAAAGTCATCCTTGTCAAAGAACAGTGGTGGTACTATTTAACTCATAGCTAGGCGATTAGTGAGTTCCTACATTCCCCAAAGGTATTAGTCCAAAAGTGAACATAATAGCGAGATTGGAGTTCGAACTTGCTTACTATCACGTGGTAGTCCAGCAAGATTGCCACTACGCCACGAGGACATCTCCAGTATTAGATAGGAATATCTGATTCCATATAACAGTAAGTTATTTATATTAAAATCGTAACTTGAAGCTATCATTGTTTAGTAAGAATTAACATTAGTTACTTGTTAACCATGTAACTATTACTATTATATAAGAATACTTAAAAGCATACACGTGTATGAAAATTATTTGTATAGGAATAATACTTGATATTGTATAAGTGGGTGCAAAAAGAAGCAAGTACATAAGAAATATAGAGAAATTTAAACTGAAAGTGATTCCTTAACTACTAGACATTAAATGAATTTTGACGGGTTGATATGCCGTTAAAATCAATCAATCAGGCTTCCTCTAGACAAATAGAGAAGTGAATTGGAGTCTCAACGAGCGCTTATCCCTTGTTCTTGTTTGCAATATCTACTGTTCATTGCCGTCGCAATAATGATGACGCGAGTAAATTGCTATAAAAACAACTAAAATTAGAAAGATGAAGGAAGCAACGAGATTAAGGAAGATTAAAGATAACACTAGCGAAAATTATCAATAAGAAGCAACTAGAATTAGGAAGATAAAGGATAATTCTTGTAAAAATTATTAATTAAAAGTAACGAGAATTGGGAAGAAGGATAATCCTGATCAAAATAATAATAATAATTATTATTATTATAATTATAAGATTATATAAAGATATAATAGAAATGTAACGCTTTTCTGCAAAACAGAATTATTAAAGTATTAACTTTCAACTTGGTCCTGTCACAGTTTGACGTACTCAAAACAAGTGGGAAATACGTAAAAACTTGGGAAATTTGAAAATTTGATGCAAGCAAAACGTAAGCAAGTCTAAACGCCTTGCAGGCTAAGTAAATGTGTATATAAGAAAAGAAAAGTGTTAGAATGTTTTGAAAAAAAAAAAATGTGGGTCGGGGAAGAAGAAACGTGGGAATAAGCGTCTAGTGAAAAATCGGTTGGAGGTACGTGACTGACTACTGGCTGTTGTTGTTGCTATCAGATTGTATGGTTTTTCCCCCTTAATATTCTGAGTCGTGGCATTTTAAAAACAAGATCCGTTTTTATCTCATTGTAACAGCCAACATTTTTTCATGGAAGAAAATTCCAGATGATTCTTTATAATAATTGAAATTAAAAAAAATAAAAACATACCCCAACCATCGCCGACTTATGTAATCAACAATCTCACAAAAACTAGTATGAAAACTCCCGTTAGCCATTGTCATCAAAATACGGTGCATAAAACTCACTCACCTATAACACGCACCCTCTAACACCCCTGAAATTCTCGAAAATAATTCTCACGTATAATACGCACTAAACTTTTAGAATTTATTGCAGCTAAATTTACCCTAAATTTAGCATTCATTGCCATTACTCCCAGGTCTACTCTAACCCAGAATGCCCTGTTAGGGTCTCATCTATGAACTAAATAGAATTGTTTGAAAATTATAAGTATCAGATAGAATACTTGATGTGATATAACTGTAACTTATTTGTATAAAAAAAAACTACGAAGATATATTTTTAAAATGAAATAAGAATACTTGATATTATGATGCAAACGACATGTTGATTCTGGTCAAGGCAACCAGTCAATGCAACTCTTTGATAGAGGGGCTACTGCTGGTATTGTGTTGTTAGACACGGTTCCGCTTGGTTTGACTGTGTTGGTGTTCTTCATGTCTATCAATCCCTCTGCCTGCGTTGTGATTTGATCACAGAGGGTGAGAAGGTCACTTGATAAAGTCATCGAAGTAATGAACAGGTCGACGGTTATATCAAAACAATTCTCCAACACAAAACAAACAATTGAATCAACACGGATTAAAACGGAACAATACTTTTTGTTTATATCGTTTGTTGTATAGAGCGATTTTAACTCTTCCCATTCAACCCTAATCGAGTGACACAGAAACAAGCACCACGGTTGTAAATGGTCTTGTAATAAGTCAGGTCTTTAGTATTCGAAGTCTGACATAAGAACTCGGATCAGGAGTGAGAGCAGACAAATCTCTCCCTCTCCCTCTCTCTCTCTCTCTCTCTCTCTCTCTCTCTCTCTCCTCTCGGACTCTCTTCGGCTCTCTGTCTGAGATGTCAAAAACTTCAGCTTATATTGAGTCCGGTGTCCAACCGGTATTGGGGTTGACAGGTTATAGTATTTGCTCACTCTTAAGGTCGATTTCTCACTATCCCAATTTTCTTTAAAACAGTTTTTTAGAGAATTGTTCGATCCCTTGTCTTTGGTCAGAAGGCTTGATCCACCCTCTCAACTCCAACCTACTTTAATTTGTATCTCTCACCCATACCTGGTATCAGCAGAGTCGTAGACCTCCTTAATTCATCCCACTTCTCAATATTCAACCTGGTCATCCTCTTTGGGCAAACAAAACTGTCTTTTTTGCGACGAATCTGATTTTCAAAATACGTAAGCAAAGGAAATTTTCCAAATTAATCAAACGATCGATTTTTTTAATCAAGTCGACCATGTAGACTTTACTAATACAATCAATTTTGTCTTCTTTTTTTATAATCTCAAATACAAATTAGATGGCCTCTCTTGTCTGGTCATGTTTCTTAATTTTAGTCTCAAGGTATTTCCTTTGTCCAAGAAATATCAAGCAATTAAGATTCTCCTATCAGATCCTTCACCCCGAACACCTTATAATGCAAGCAGTATGTTCCTTCTCGGATAATTTTCATAAACAGCCACATAGCCTCTGCAGTAGTCTATCTTTTAAGTTTCCAATGTTTTCTTTGTCCAGTACCTTAGATTTTCACAACAGTACGACCTTTCCACTTGATCTATTTTTCCTTAACTGATTAAACCCCTTTTCAAGCTACTGTGTCACATAGATCATGATACTTACCTGGTCTTAGAGGGGCTGTCAGGCATTCGTACCGGTCGGAGCATCGAAACCAATGGCAGATTCGAGGCCGAAAGGCCCCCAGCTTCGGCTGGGCCATCTTCGGGTGGGCGAGCTGCATCACTGACACGTTTGTCCCCTTTGTATAGCACTGGACCTTGCTGTTCAGTTTAAGCTCTAATCAGGCATGCGTGCCTGGACCCAGATTTGGGTCCAAGACCAGCTAGGCCCATCCGACCCACATTGCACTAAGTGGGCCGATAACCAGCATAGACTAGCAGAGTTCGAACCTCGGCTGGTGCCCGACCTTCCCCTCCCCTAAATCCCCACTATAATCGAACTTCGGGTCATTGACCTTGTGTCGAATCCTGTCTGGTGGGAAGCAGTGACAAATACACGTCACATAAATCATTTCATCTTTTGGTTTTCCAAATATTTTTTCTTTGTTCAAATGATATTTAAGCAATTAAGATTCTCTTAAAAGTACAACTCTTACTTATACACTTTGTCTTCTTACTTTCAATTGATTACTAACAAAAAAATTCCATTGTCTCAATATTATATAACCTTGTGAAAAAAATTTCTCTAATCTCTAGGCATGAAATAATCCCAGATGAGTTGACATGCTATTAAAATCAATCAATAAATCAATCATTTTTTTCCTTTTTTTTTACAACCAGATAAATATACTTTGATAAACAGTTGCCCTGCCAATAATATTTTTTCTATTTCTTCTTTTTGTTTCTGATTGGTTAAAAAAGATGACTGGTGAAATTCAAATATTTATAAGCTGTGATTCTCTTTTTACACAGAATTTATACTCGAACAATAAGGCTGCACAGAAAAAGTTCTCAGCCCAACAAAGAAGGGAATAACAAAGAAGAAGAAGAAGAAGAAGAAGAAGAAGAAGAAGAAGAAGAAGAAAAAGAAGAAGCATTAAACCCCATAATACGTGAATGAAGGCATGATTGGGTGGGAAAGGTGATTCTCTAGGAATTGTTCAAGCAAATAAACTTTGACCAAACAGACAAATGACATATTCACAAACAAGAGTCTGTCAAGGAAATTGTTAGTCGAGAATTTTCGGTTTGGTTTCTCTGTTTAATGGATATCAACCTTAGTGGATTGTTTAAGTCAGAGCCATCCTTGTAGAAGAACGGCAGTGGAACTATTTAACCCCTAGGTGGGATGGAGATAAAGAAGTTCATACCGAAATGTAATAGTGCGACTGGAGTTCAAACTTGCTTACTACGATATCAGAGTTCAGCACTTTAGCCACTACGCCACTGGGACACCTCCTTGAGAACTTTTGTCATCTTTTTTTCGAAAAATAGCATCATGATATCTATTATAGCTTAACTTTTATCGTTAAGTTGTTTTAATGCCACACTTCAGAACTTTTAAGTTAATAGTCGTTTTTATATTGATCATAAAAATGTTTAATGGTGATGATGTTTTTCTAATTGTGATATTGAATCTGATTAGCAAAAGGATTCACTTAAAGCAAATAAAAACGTATAGTTCTGTCTTAATCGACGAGATGAGTAATTACCATAACTAGCAATGCTTGGAAGCGCTCGTGGTGTAATGTTTATCGTTGTTGGAAATGGACTCGGCGACACGAGTTAAATACCTGGATGAGGCTGTTTACATTTCACATAGCGATAATACCCTCGAAGAAGGTCTGAAACTAATTTTTATTCTTCCAACTACGGTTCAATACAAGAGTAGACTGGGTTCTTTAGCTTTGGTATGGTAACATATCTAGGAGAAGGAGAACTTTGAATTCAAACCTGATAACTCCGCTTAAAAATAGACCATGTGTCACATCCTGTTTATGTAGAGGGGTTGGGTCAATACATACTAGCAGTACTTAATCATATTACATTGTAATATATTGTAAGATTATCATTAATAAAAAATATATATATTGTTTCTCTTTTATTAACGTTTAGGATAATCATTTGTATTTCAAGGACGTTTTATTTCTTTTTTTATCGTTTATTTAGTACGGGTTACTACTTTGTTTACACCGTGGGTGGTATATAAAAGACCGATTAGTACCTGTTCAGAGATCTCGGATATACCCGAAAATACCTAGAAAAAAATAGTATTATCTAATTGTATAATTTTCCAGATTTGGAATGGTAGTATTAACAGTTTTCTTTTTAAACTGGTGATCATTGAAATGAAATGATTGTTTCTTTGCAACTAGACACCTGTCATCGACAGAAAAAGTGTATATCAAGTAGTGCTTGTGGTGCAACAATTATCGTCCTTGGAAATGGACACGGCGACTAGAGTTCAAATACCGAACGAGGCTGTTTGCATTTCGCATAGCTCTACTACCAATGGGAAAAGTCTGAATCCAATTATGGTTCTTCCAGCTACGGGTAAACAGTAACTTTGGTACAGCAACCGATCTAAGAGAAGGAAAACTCTGAATTTAAACCTGCTAAACTCATATTAAAAATTGATCGTGTGTCACATCCTTCTCGAACAGAGAGGTTAGTAAGTATATATAGAGAGGGAGAGAGCCGTCTACTATTTGAAACGATTTCCAAGAGACTGGGTAAAACGCTGAGAAATGGATACCCTTTTACAACGTATGACTTAGAAGAATAAGAGACAGATTCCACATTAAAAAAAAACAGCCTAAGCAGGATCTTTTAGTTTAAAATTTCTCCAGGCATGAATCTAATAATCCCTGAAAGTTTGGTAGAAATCGGCTCCAAAATGGCAAAGTACTAACTGTACCGAAGGACAGACAAACATTCTGAGATTATAGAATTAATGTTCTCGTCTTGATTGTTATTTCGGTGGTCTCGCAAGGACAGAGGTAAACTTGACGGTTTCAGTCAAACGAAATCTGTTTATGATTGATGAGTCTTGGGCAGTTTTGATAAGACAAAGAGAGCAGACTTGCGTCTCGGTTCATTGGACCTCGACACACTTCGATCGGCCGTGTCACTCAGTACGCGGAGTAGGTCGGGTGTATCCTGGTTCCGGTGGCAGTCGGTCGAGACTGCCTGACACGGGTGCCAGGGAGGCCCATCATTCGTGTCTTGCAGCTGAGACCGGCGTTCCTTAAGTCTCAGGTGACCATCTCTCCAGGCTCTAACCGTCTTCGGAGGGGCTAGGTTTATCGGCTGGCGCCTGAGGTACTCCTTTTTAGGGGAATACTGACGGAGCTCAAAGCATTTTTGGAACCACCGAACGTGTGTGGCTACGGTCCCGCACCTGATCCCCCCCAATAAAAAACCATGTGCCATACTCACGCGTACGTGAGGCGCTCGACAAATCCCAAGACAGAGTTTGAGTCTACATAGGTAAGACTACCACCTATCGTTTCGCTCTGTGCAGTTGACATATCGTCGAATTCAGACAGACGCAAAATGCCCCCTCATGAATGCGCCCAGGTTGGTGGTAGTGAGCTGTTCGCCTGATTCACTTGGTCCCAGGAGGCCATTTCGCCTGGCAATACTTGCTTTGAATGGGTGAGTTCATGGCTTAGCACCTAGGGTACCCCAATATGGAGAATGCCCAAAAGGATCAAGCATTTTTTAAAATAACCATGCATGAGTCGATTTATAAAACGACTGTGTGTCACATACTAACTAGATTAGAGGTCAGTTAAATACCCAGTCAAACTCAAGGCAGACACCAGACCTGCTGTTTTGCTGTTGGCCCCACAGACTAGTTAAGTGACCCATTCGCCACCGTCGACTTCGTCCCAAGTCTTTGTTTAAGTGGGGGGCGTTGAATTAGGAAAATAAAATTGAATTTGCTTGAATTCTCCGTTCTTGGTATTCTTTCACACAACGTTCCTTTTCAAGACGATTTCATTTTATTTTGTATCTCGCCTCAGAAGATCATCTCAGAAGCCTTATCTGCAAACCAATCAGTTGCTGATGTAAACTGCAACGCTACAATATTCTGACTATTTTCAGATCTTTCACGCAGTTAGAAATCTTCTGGGAATTTTGAAGCCAACTCTTTACTCACTCAGGCATGACTGGAGAGAAAGGTTGGTGACGTCATCAGTGAAATCAGCATGAAAAAATAAAACACTCAAAAGAATCCGTGCACATAGACTCTAATAACCTCTTTAATCAGCTTAATACGGCAATGAATACCATATGGCTGCCTTAAGAAAGAAAGAGTGTCAGGCTTAAAACTTGAAATTCCATTACTATGAATAGTGCAACAAGACATCTTTTCTAGTACAGTTGAAGAAGCAGACAAATGACATTAGGTTTAAGGCTCCAAATTATTCAACCAGACTAGTATATAGCAATGGATTGGTTTGGTTTGGTTTCTTTGTTTAATGACATATCAGCCTTCGAGCGTTATTTAATGGCAAAGCCATTTTAGTGTTTCGGGAAATGGTTAATTTCTTTAACACTATAAATTATTTGGCAACACAAATGAATAACGAAACTTCTTTTAAACAACACAACGAAGAAAGGTTTATTATCGTAGCAGGCGTAAAGGAGTGAGAGTGAGAAAGTGTCCCTTTTGTGTCGCTGGTCAATATGTTGGTCCTTCGTTTGTAAGAAGCGTGTGTGAAGCAAGCAGCAGCGTGTTCTTCAACGATGGGGTTCCAAGTGGAATCAGTAGCAGTCATGTGAGAGAGGTCTGTTTGTGCTGCTGGCTCATGGCTCTCTGACCGTCGACACACAAAAAAAGGGACTAGAAAAAATAGTTCTTGAGAGGAAGAAGGAATTAATGCGCTCTGTCAGTTGATTGGTCAATGAGTGACCGAATCTCTTGGCGGGCGCATTGATTCGCGAAAGAAAATAGATCTGTGGCTGCTACACTATCCTTTTAGGACAGCAGTGATACTATTTCACTCATAGCTGGAGGAATAAGTGAATTCATACCTTTCCAGGTGGTATTAGTCTAAAAGTGAATGTAAATAGCATAGGCTAAAGTATATCATCAACTTGCATTGCCAGTGTCCTCACAGAGATGATGTAGATATGTTCTAGCTGGTCGGCCAACACTGGCACGTACATGTGTAGAGGTCCACTGAAGAAGTCACTAATGACTTCGTCTTTGCTTCTTCTGCAGTTATATTAGTACAAAATAGTCATCTACTCTGGTTTCGCGGAAAAGACAAACAACATCTCAAGGATGAAATAACTTGGAAGACTTAACTGTTTACTCAATACCACCTGATTGTCAACAAGGATTAATGGCATTGGTCAAAGTGTATCTCGTTATCTCTCTGTCGTGAGTTCGATCTCTTGGTCGGGTAGTGCAAAAATGTAATACTATGGTTCAGTTGAAGAAGCAGACAAGCAACATAAAGTTTGAGGTTCTAAGTTAACTCTTTTACTACAGGACACAATGGTGTAGTGGTTAGTGCTTGAAAGGTCATGTGGTTCAGAGATTTCGGAAGAATTTGCTATAAAGTTTATATTCAATGGTTTCGAGAATACAAACAATTCGGAAGAATTTGCTGATACAAGATGTACTTTAAGTATGGGTTGAGGTATGAGAACAAGCTAACCTTGTGAGTTGAATAAACGGCTGTCTTAAAATGTTACCGACTATGAAATACCCCGGAAGAGGGCTGGGGTACATCAGTGTATAAAATTTTATTCATTTAATGGAACTAATTCTCTGAAATTTTCAAATAATACCTTGCATCACTCCGAAAGTAATGTCCCATATTTTATTATCGTGTCCCACAATGTCAAAGATATATGTTGGTAGCATAATCTTTTTTTTTTTATGGGGTACTTTTTTGTCTTGTTACATATGGAGTTTGGCATTAAATCAGAGGTGAGCCATTGTATTCCTCTCCGCAGAAAAAAATCATGCATTGAAGTACACTGACGTTTACTAAACGTTAACGGAGAAAAAAAAACGTGAATGTGAGAACAGTTAGGCGGTGGGTAATGTGTTTCTCCAATACTGTGAGTGATTTCAGTGACTAACCATGGTCAACGTTTGAAGGTTGTCCAAAAAGTTCTAAGTTTCACCCAGAAAGAAGAGTCATAGCTAAACATTTTTGTTGTAAAAACTGTTCTTATAAAACTAGAAAAACTAATTCAGATTTGTCTTAATTTCTGTGCCGATACAAAAGTTAGAGATGCATGACAATTCTAAAATCTTGGTGAGTCTTAGAACTTTGTGAATGAACTTCGTACAGTATGAAGAGAATCGGGCTGAAGAAAAATGGACTATGTAGACATTTCTCTGACAACATTGTCATCGCTGCCGTACAAATTTTTATGAACGCAGTATCCGAGCTCTTGATTGGATGATTTTAATTGTAGGTCAACTCATCTAGGGTTGTTTTATACTTAGAGGTTAGGGAATCGCGTTTATTGTACATTTATATTTATATTTACATTTTTATGTGATTGTTTCTTCAAAGTTTTTTTTTTCTCAAATAATAACTTTTAAACAAATCTATTTGACCTAAAGATGTGACCCTGACAGGTACTACCATTCTGAGTCATTGTGAAGCTTGGAGTAATGACAATGAAGGACTACTCCCCACTTTCCAGATCTCCAGAACAGGAGCCTCAACATCAGATACAGTTTAGTGTCATATACAGGACATCTCTTTATTGGGGGAGGTCTCACTTCTCTACCGGCGATACAGTATTCTAAGCCCCATCAACAAGGCGGTATCCGTGCTTTTATTCAAATCTGACTAAAATGCATAGCTAATGGTAGTAACTATGTAAGAAAATAATTTTATAGCTGAAAACTTGCTCTATCCAACAGTGTTATTGTCCTCCCTGTATCTATTGAATGTATAAACCCAACTTCTGCGTCACATGAGGGATGTGACACAAGACCAATTTTTAAGCTGAGTTTGCATTCAGTTTCTCTTCGACTGATTGCTAAAAATCCAAACTACTCTACTATTTATTCATAGCTGGATGGGAGGAGTAGATCAGATGGATCCATGCTTTTCCTAAGGGCACTAATGCGAAACGAAACACATCAGCTCTGTCCAGGAATTGAACTCGGGTTCCAATTCCATTTATAACAATGATAACCTTTTTTCTTAGCGCGCCTATGTATTTGTTGTAGTTTCAGTGGAAATGTATGGCAGGCATTACTTTAAGAGTGTCCCTCGTAAAATACACAGTGCTAAACGAAATTTCAGGGAACTTAAGCCTCAAAATGGTTTCATCTCTGAAAGAAGAATTTAATCAACTAATTAAATGAACTTCTTTATTTCTTGGTGGGTTGATTTTTTTTTACATGTGTAAAATATCTGACAAGACTCGGGAAAATTTGGACTACTTGTCAAATGAACAGTGTGATCAATCTGTACACATTATCTGAACTTTGAGAGAGAGAGAGAGAGTTACACCTACTATATACAGTTAGCCAGGTAGACAATATACTTTGTTTATTCCAATGTTGACGCCAGTTTGTCTGGATATCTATATTTTATTTGCACAGTCAATAGTGGGTTTCCTCGTGACTGCTGTGAAATGTTACATTTATTCAAGTAACTCCAATGATAAATAAGATAAGAAGATAAGATATAAACACATTTCACATCGAAAAACAAAACTACTTTAGCGAGATCTCCGTCGTGTAGGGGTGAATATGCTGGACAGTGATATCGTCGTAAGCGAGTTCGAACTCCAGTCACGCTATTACGTTCACTTTCATATACACTTGGGAAAGGTATTAACACTCATATCCCTCAGCTATGGGCTAAATAAATAATATCACCACTGTTTTTTCTACAAGGACGGTTTTGATATCAAATAACCCATGAAGGTTAATTTGCCATTAAACAAAGACACCAAAACAAACCAAGCTCGCTACCGTTTTCATTTCACCTTTTCGTTTTCTCTCAACATTGTCATTTGGTCACCACTGAACCATTTTGGTCCTGTTGTGATTAATGATTTGGGGCTATACAGTCTCAGTTGGGCACCTCTGGTGGTGTAACGGTTAGCAGGCTAGACTAGCAAACCTACACGAGTGAGTTCGAATCTCATTGGGTGCCCCATTCATTCGGCCTTGCGCCACATCGAAGCAAAGAGCTTCGTAAATTACTATACAGTCTCAGTTACTAACCAGCTTTCCCCATTCTGAGGTGAATCTACCATGAAACTAATGAAGCTTAATTTTCAGGGCCTCTAATCCTGGTGGAGCCCCAAAAGTTATTTTACTCTACATTGAATAAAAAGTTTGGGCCAACTGTATGAAAAAGGGCGTTAAAGAAAATAATTTTCAAATAATTCAGTGGATAGTCACCGTGGCGTAGTGACTAATGTGCAAGACTGTGACATCGTAATAAACAAGTTCGAACTCTAATCACGCCATTGCGTTTACTTGTGGAAGGGAATAAGATAGATAAAATGAAAAAATGTTTTTTTTTTAAATGCAGAAACTTCCAGAAGCCCCAGACAGGAATTGGGCTGACGCCTGCGCGAAAAAAGGAACTGTCCATGCGAAAAGAAAAGATTCACTCTCACTTAAGTGGAACCCTTCAGACTGAGAGGACTTTCTTCCACCCGGCTGCTAGCAAGGTAGCACGCCAGTTTGCTAAGTCCCCTGGACTTCGGATGCGGATTATGTCTACTACTAACGAGCCGACACGCCGAAACTAGTATCATGAAAAGCACCCGACTTATCAACTACCGGAGACGACTAACACATTTTGATACCTTGTCCAGGAGACGCAACCATTTCATTTCGATTCAAGAATGATATCTGCACCCACAGAATAGTTTTTGAACCCAGAAATAAAGTCAAAATATAAAAGCTATCTTAGCTTCCTTTCACCTCTTCTTTAGTAATTCCTTTGCAGCCAAGACAAAAAGACGCCAGTGAATTAAGATGGGGTAAGAAGAAACTAACCGATTCAGATATCTAGATACTAAAACCTAAAACCAAATAAATAACTAACAACGACCAAAGCTTCCGTAGCCCCATAGGCCATCGGATGAAGTCATGAACTTCATTGTCCCCTCCCAGTTATTAGTTAGATAGTATCAATGCTGTTCTACGAGGATGGCTTTGGGATAGAATAACCCACGAAAGTTGATATTGTTATATCAGCGTATGGTTGCAAGGAAAGAACAAAAACACAGTTGCAAAAACAAAGAACTCAAAGGTACGTAAAAATTTTAACAATTGTATTGAGAACAAATAAATAAAAAGTTCAAAATACTGGGTTTGTATAAACGAGTTTATATGGAATTAAAAAAGTAAAAAAAATGTCCGATGCTAAGTAGTGATAGGATTGTTAGACTTACGGACACGCTGTCAATCAGATGTTATGAGTGCGGGGAGGAGAAGGGTGTTTGGTGATTTACGGCTTAGTCGCTTCCTTCAAAGCGGAGAAGAGGAAAGTTCAATGTGGGTGATGCGTTTCGTCTCTATCTCTCTCTCTCTCTCTCTCTCTCTCTCTCTCTCTCTCTCTCTCTCAGAGCTGGAATTTCTAGTCAGTTGGTGTCGTCTGCCTTCTTTTGATCGGGCTCCGGTGTCGAGAAATTTGTCTTTTATATCGTTTTTTTTCTTCTGATCGGATCAAATTGGTTTTTCTTTGTTTTTTACCACGAAGGTCATGGATTGACTGAAAAATTACTTTTGATTATTTTTATTTTTCGACAAATTTCATCGACATTTCGCTATACGCTGATCCTTTGCGTAGAAGACCCTTTTTTTCCATTTTGAAGAAAGTCTTAGCACTGATAACATCCGGTGAATCCTCTCATGGACGCTAGTTGCAATCATTATTTTGTGTGTACGATAAATTAGACGTGATCTCATATAACAATATATTCTGAAAAGAAAAAAGAAAAACAAAGAATATAATTCTTGTCTTACTTTTCTAGAAGGGATACAGTCAGGGCTTCTTTAGCATTGGCTTATTCCATGATATTATTCTACTTGAGTAAGACAAATTACTCTCTTAATTCATATTAATTTTATCTATTCATTTATTTTTTTATTTTTTATTTTTTGCGGGGTCTTACGTCTCTGCAGGGGATACAGTCAGGGCTTCTCTAACATTAGTTTATTCCGTATTTTATTCTACTTGAAAAAGAAAAATTACTCTCTGAATCTATATTAATTTTATCTATTTATTTATTTTTATTTTATTTATTTATTTCATTCATTTTATTATTCTTTTTTTTTTTTTGCGGGGTCTTACGTCTCTGCAGGGGATAGAGTCAGGGCTTCTTTAGTATTGGTTTATTCTATGACTGTTGCAAAATACACATTTTTATTCATTTCAATACGTGTCTCCTTCTTGGGGAATATCATACTGTTGCATATTTCCTACTAACTTTATTCTAATGAAAAAAAGAGAAAAAAAATGGGACTCCGTAACAATGTAATTCTGATCACCTTGCCTTTTGATTTTTAAACTATTTCTATTTACATAAATATAATGGAAGCGATCTTGAAGATGAATTTTAGACTCGTGTTACGTCGGGTTTTTTTCTTTTTTAGGTTTTTATTTATTTATTTGTTGTGAAGAGTAAGGAGAGTTTTTAGCTGACAGGAAAGACTAGCATCTTTAAGTATTTCGGGTTTTAAAAAAAGTTTAACTTTCTCTTTCTATGGATGTACAGTATTCAAAGACCAGATCTCTAGTGCCAAGTCATTAACGGTATTTCATGAACTATGCCAACTTTGCTGCGAGCCACCTACAAATGGGCGATGACTTCATTGACAAGCATTGCATCAGTATGTCTTTAAGTCCTATTAATTTAAAATGCTGAAAATTTTACAAAATGTTATGCTGTATTTTTGTTTGTAAAATATTGCTCAAACTGTGCGTTTTAAATGTAAAGACGCGCTTACTATAAACCCAAATTGAATATACAACTCTGTCCAAATGTCAGCGAACACGGCAAAACGTTTTTGAATCTTTTCTAAAAGTTTAAAATTCTTAAAGCCCCAACAGTAGTTTAGAAGAAAAAGTAAAAGCCTAAAGCTGCCAAAGCCACCACACCAAAAAAAAAAAAAATGACGAAATAACTAGCCTTCCCCACCCCCGTCTCAAACAGTAGACCGTCTCCAAGCATACTTAAAATTCATTAGTAAATAAACGCTAAAAGGAGGAGGAAGGATTTGAACTCGCACCTGCCAGCAGAGAAAAATGTTTCAATATTGGTCAGTATGTCTTTAAGTCCTATTAGTTTAAAATGCTGAAAATTTTACAAAATATTATGCTGTATTTTTGTTTGTAAAATATTGCTTAAACTGTGCGTTTTAAATGTAAAGACACGCTTACTATAAACCCAAATTGAATATATGACTCTGTCCAAATGTCAGCGAACACGGCAAAACGTTTTTGAATCTTTTCTAAAAGTTTAAAATTCTTAAAGCCCCAACAGTAGTTTAGAAGAAAAAGTAAAAGACTAAAACTCCCAATGCTACCACGCAAAAAAAAAAAAAATTGTCATTTGTAAAAGCTATATAATTCCTAAAGTCTCCTCGGCTCCCAACGGTAGTATAGAAGAAAAACTAAAAAGCCTAGGAAAATGTCCCAATACTCCCCCCGCAAAAAAAAATTTCTGTACCAGTGAAAGTCTGACAAAAGTACTTTAATCATGGACTTTAACTAAGTTAAAACTTAAGAAAACTTAAATTAAAATTACCCCCCTCCTTTTTTTTTTCTTACGTACACATGGGAAGCAGCATGATGTACGTAAAGGTATTTGAATAAACCCATGAACGACCAAACCCAATATCTAAACGGGTCCTGGACGTGAGTTTGACGACTTAACGCTCAAGATCGTTAGTTCGATCGGGGAACTACTGCTGCTCCTCTATAAGAGTGGCTTTTATAGAAGAGAATAAAACAGTCATCGAAAGATAACCATGACCCACACTCAAACCACATACACAAACCGCATCGCTCTTCGCGCGGGTAAAAAAGGGGCGCGTCCTGCTGAGGTTGGAGCCCTGGCCTCAGTGTTCGAAAAATCAGCTACAGAGCTCAAACGACAAAAACTTCTAAAATGCAAACGAACACGACAAATAGCGACATTTAACGTAAGAACCTTAAATAGAATAGGACAACTACCAGAGCTAATCACATCGGCCGTAGAACATAAGATAGACATAATATGCATACAAGAACACAGATACACGCACACCGAAGATATCAAATATCACGAGACTGGCAATGGATGGTCGCTCGCCACAGTATCGGCATGGAAAAACTCTGTCAACGCCGCAGTAGGAGGGGTAGGATTGCTTATAGTACCTAGAGCATTAAAAACGCTAAATAGCATTGAGAAAATACAACCTAGGATGATGGCAGCTACTTTTAACGGCAACCCCAGAGCAACAATCATCTCCTGTTACAGCCCTACCAATGTTAGTGAAGAAACTGAACTAGTCACCTTCTACGATGAGTTATCCTCATTAGTGCGTAGCATCCCGAAACACAACATGTTAGTCATTGGCGGAGACATGAATGCCCAAATCGGGAAAAACGGAAACAACAAATACAGCCTCCACAACACGTCAAATAGGAATGGGCAACATCTAACAGATTTCATGATTGAAAATAGATTAGCATGCCTCAATACAAACTACCAAAAAAGGGAGGGAAAACTATGGACATACATGTACGCGAACAATAGTAAAGCACAGATAGACTACGTCCTTATAAACAAGAAATGGAAAAATAGTGCAATGAATTGCGAGGCATACTCCTCTTTCGAGGGTGTGTCCTCCGATCACCGAATAGCCACGGCGAAAATACGGCTAAGCCTACGAAAAAACGCCAAACGAACAGCGACCACCAAACACTATGACTGGGGCCTTTTGAACAACAGAGATATAAGAGATAAATACGTATTAGAATTAAGAAACAGATTCGAAACACTACAAGAAAAGACGGAAAAAAGTACACCAAATGACGAATATGAAAATTTCGTCAATGTGCACCTCGAGGCAGCAGCGAAATGTATTCCAACAAAACTCAAAACTAAATATAGAGTCCTATGGGAAACTTTAGCGGTGAGAGAAAAACGTGCACTAGTGAAAACAGGCTCCAAAAACTACCGAAAACCCCAACAAACACAAATGCCAGTAAACTAAAAACAGCACAATATCAATTAGCAGGGATATATATGAAGGAACAGACAGAATACATTCAAAATCAGATAGATAAGATTAGAGACTCGGTGGAAGATAGACAATCTAGGATAGCCTGGCAAACAATAAACGAAGTGAGTAGAAGAAAGAACACAGCCAAAACTGAAAGCTGCAAACCAACAAGAAAGAATAAAACTGTGGAAACAGTACTTCGAAAACCTACTAGGAAACCCACCGAAAATAACACATGAACCAATCACCAGAATAATTAGTAAACAATTAGACATTAAACTAGGACCGTTCACACAAGAAGAACTCGACTCGGTTCTCAGAAAAATTAAAAATGGGAAAGCTGCAGGGCTGGACGAGATTCCCCCAGAAGTATGGAAGACCAGACAATTCGACAACATACTGCTCCGACACTGCAACGCAGTATATAATCAAAATCCGATAGATGAATGGATGAAGAGATTCATCCTCCCCCTCCCTAAAATGGGGGACCTCGGATTAGCCAAAAACTACCGAGGCATAACACTTACATCCATAGCAGCCAAAATCTACAATGCCCTACTACGAAACCGCATAGAACCCAAAATCGACAACATACTTAGGAAAAACCAAAATGGCTTCCGAAGAAATAGATCCACGACCTCACAAATATTAACCATCCGTAGAATCCTTGAAGGTGTACGGGTAAAAAAACCTACAAGCGACATTAATATTTGTCGATTTTACCAAGGCCTTCGATTCCATTCACAGAAGAAAGATGGAACAAATCCTACTAGCGTACGGCATACCTAAAGAAACAGTAGCAGCAATAACGATTCTCTATAGAAACACCAAAGTAAAAGTACGATCACCAGATGGAGACACAGAATACTTCGACATAGTAGCAGGAGTACTACAAGGGGACACGCTTGCTCCATACCTCTTTATCATTTGTCTAGACTACGTACTTAGAACATCGATTGACAAAATCAGATAGAACGGCTTCGAATGACGAAGAAAAGAAGCAGAAGGTACCCCGCAAAAACAATTACCGACGCCGACTACGCCGATGACATAGCGATACTGGCAAATACACCCGACCAAGCCGAAATACTACTGCATAGTTTGGAACGAGCAGCCGCAGGCATAGGCCTCTATGTCAATGCACACAAAACGGAATATATGTGCTATAATCAAACGGGGGACATTTCCACTCTATAAGGAACCCCTCTTAAACTAGTAGACAAATTCACTTACCTAGGAAGCAGCGTCGAATCAACCGAAAAGGACATCGACACGAGGTTAACGAAAGCATGGACAGCTATCAATAGGCTATCGATTATATGGAAATCAGACCTAACAGATAAAATGAAACGCAGTTTCTTCCAGGCAGCAGTCACATCGATACTGCTGTATGGATGCACTACATGGACTCTAACAAAGCGGCTGGAGAAGAAGCTAGACGGCAATTACACAAGAATGCTGCGAGCAATCTTGAACAAGTCCTGGCGGCAACACCCCACAAGACACCAACTGTACGGCCACCTGCCTCCTATCACGAAAACTATTCAAGTTAGACGAGCCAGACATGCAGGACACTGCTGGAGAAGCAAGGACGAACTCATAAGAGATGTACTCTTATGGACCCCCACACATGGCCGTGCAAAAGCAGGACGACCAGCACAAACATACATTCAGCAACTATGTGAGGATACAGGATGTTGTCCTGAAGACCTGCCTGGGGCGATGAACGATAGGGAAAAGTGGCGAGAGAGGGTCAGGGATATCCGTGCTACCAGCACGACATGATGATGATGATGATGAGACTCTCGGGTCTAGTTCAAGCTTATGAGCAGGCATACATGTCGGGCTCACGTTATATATCGAGTGAGTCCAAGGCTCATCTGGCGCACATTGCACAAAGTGAGCCGCCGATGACAAGCATACGTCCAGCAGGGCTCAGGTCCGACCTCCTCCTCCTCCTCCTCCTCCTCCTCTCTAAAGCTCCACTATAAAAAAAGACGTTGTTTTAAGTCCTGTTTGGTGTGAGACCGAGACAAATATTGCCAATTTTGACGCAAGACAATATTTCTAAACCACGCATTAAAAGTCGTGCTCATTTTTCACAGCTTGCGAAACTACCCCACTGACCACTGTACTACCATGCAAGGACAAAGAGCGAGTGATTATAAAAAATCTATTGAAGTTGAGTGATGTTTCCTTAAGCGCACGTTGTGCTTTTTTTTAATAAAGAAAAATAAAATATGCCCTCTGTCTCATAATAGTTGTTACATTTAGTGTGTGAAATTCATATGCGAATGTCACAGCTATTATGGGACAGTTATTGTATTAGTAGAAGTCTGGTTAAATAATAGTTATTATGTCAACAAAAAAGGACTTAATTGTTCGAACGCTGTTTGTTTTCGAAAGCTACTCCGTATGTTCTTGACCCTTTTCGGCTGTAATGGGAGAGATACGCCCAAACTAATATTTGTTGGTATTAATGTCAATAATCCCAGTTTATAAAATATAATAATACTGTTTGGGAATTTTTTTTTTATCCCACGCCTAAAAAATCAGTTTATGTATAAAGGCATATTGGAACTAAAATTGTATTTGCTGAAATTCTTATGAACGCATTAATATTTTAAAAATTATTATTAGATAGGAATACATGAAACTATAAAATTGTATATAAATTATTATTAGATAGGAATACTTGAAACTATAAAATTGTGTATGAATTATAATTAGATAGGAATACTTGAAACTATAAAATTGTATATAAATTATTATTAGATAGGAATACTTGAAACTATAAAATTGTATATAAATTATTATTAGATAGGAATACTTGAAACTATAAAATTGTGTATAAATTATTATTAGATAGGAATACTCGAAACTATAAAATTGTATATAAATTATTATTAAATAGGAATACTTGAAACTATAAAATTGTGTATAAATTATTATTAGATAGGAATACTTGAAACTATAAAATTGTGTATAAATTATTATTAGATAGGAATACTTGAAACCATAAAATTGTGTATGAATTATTATTAGGCATAAATTATGATTAGAAACCATACAAATTAGTTTAAATTAGATCAAAATACTTAATATCATATAATTGTGTGAAAACAAATTATTATAGACTAATAAAACGAGCAATTTTAAAAAATACCAAGGAACATTAAAAATAACACGTTAGGAGTTGTTGAACAAATAAAATAAACCTGGCCAAATGTTGACAATTTATGAAATGAATAACTCAAATCACTGCTTGAAAGTGTTGTCACTAAGTCTAGCCAATTTTGGCACAAGACCATGGACACTGGCATAAAGATTTATTGATTCGAAAAGCACATACTACGATTGCTTTTCACTCGCATATACTCCTCCAGGTAAAAATTATGAAAGCAGCACACTTAGAGAATGTTCACTACGCTTGTGTTTTGTTGCTGTTGTTGCTGTTGTTGCTTAACATTGAATTAACTAATAACCAATAAGACGCAAATTTTTTCTTTACAAGCAAAACTTACCCAGTCGGCTGGGGCTGTAGAATACACCGACTGCACATCTGCAGAGGAGTAAGGCCCCGCCAAACGAGTGTCCTGGATATGACACTAAACAATCTGATGGTAAGGTTCCAGTGATGCTGGAGCTTTGGGGAATGTGGAGTACCTCTTCATTGCCATTCCTCCCTGGTCCACTCTGGCCCGGAATGGTAGCACCTGACAGATCCCTATCTATGGGTTAAATATAACTAACTGGATACTTATGCTAAACTGAATTGTTTGAACTAAAACTGTTTGACTAAACTGAATGGCTTAAATAGAAAGGTTTTTGACAATTAAACTGTACTTACATTTAAACTGCGTGCTTATGGTAAACTAGATTGTTTGAAACGGAACTGTTTTTGTCATTGAAACTGTATTTACACTAAATTGAACTGTTTAATATAGAATTGCTTTAACATTTAATTGTGTGTAAACAAAATATGTACGTATACTAAACTGAATTAGCTGAATTAGAACAGTTTTGACAATTAAAATGTGTACTCATGCTAAACTGAATTGTTTGAAATAGAGCTGACAATTTGCATAAAAATTGATTTGGCGTTAAATAACCTACAAAGGTTGATATGCCATAAAGCCCAACCAACCACTTAAAAGCAAAACACTCTTTCTTCATAAGATATTATTTAAACAAACTAGATTAAGTTATTTAAATCAATCATATAACTTTTTTCCAAATCATGCAGAGGAAAATATTATGGAGTAACCCAACGTTGAGAAAAATATTTGTGTATTTACTCTGAATAAAATGACAAAGTGAACAACCACTAAACGAACTACTTCGATAATTTTTACCAAGTGTAATATACACCAAAATTTGTATCCGCAGCCACATGTAAACGTCTGACAACAATCATATATAAATAAAAGGAGGTGCCCGTGGTGTAATGGTTATCGTCGTTGGAAATGGACACAGTGACACGAGTTCAAAACCTGGACGAGACTGATTGCATTTCACATAGCACTAATACCCTTGGGAGAGGTATGAATCCAATTATTCTCCCTCCAGCAATGGATAAATAGTAGGACAGACTAGGTTCTTCTGCCTTGGTGAGGCAACTAGTCTAGGAGAAGGGTTAAACCTGCTAACCTCCGCTTAAAAATTGACCTTGTGTCATATCCTGCCCGAGCGGAGGGGTTGGGTAAATATATATATAAATAAAAAAAGAGAATACGTAATATATTGAGTTACAAAATGAGTGAATGAAAGTTTGTTTGAAGAAGCGTTCTTTATTTTATATGTATGAAATTTCTATGATATATGAAAGTTTTTAATAAGCCAATGGTCCGGGAAACCTGGGTTCAATTCCAGGTCGAGTCATACCAAAGACTCAAAAAATGGTACTTGATGCCGCCTTGCTTAGCACTAAAAAATGAGGATCAAGAGTAAAGTGGAGCAATCGTAAGAATGGAGTAGCGCCCTCTCCTACACCTCGGTGTAGTAGCTATTGAAAAAGAGAGCCTTTGGGTCACCATCGACTAAGGGCACCAACTTTACTTATACAACTCATCAGTGTGGATCACACAGTGAGATGCTTCAAGCTAGGATCGCCTGATAACAACCACACAGCCATCAGCAGTCTCAACGTAAGCAAAAGAATTTTAACGTATATGTATTAATTTTCTTTTTGTTTACATTTACGCAAAGGGAGATTGGAGTGCTCAAATCGTTCGAAGAGCTTTGCATTACGCGAGTCGCAAACGTTAATTCCTTTGCGAGAGTGCTCAACTCCCTGGGACAGGGGAGCATTTGAGGGTTCCTTAGTTGTTGGTTGTGTGGAATTATTGAATAACCCAGCATGTGTGAAAGTAAGCTTATGACATTGTGTTCAGTGTACTATTTTGTAATGTCGTTTTCAATACGCCTCAAGTACGCCGGAGACGAAACATCCCTTTGCGAGACGAAAAACGATGAGAAATTACTTTAAATTTAATCTATTATATAAAACTCATATTATACATTTTTATTTACGCTTCAACATAATTTTTTCGCCGAATTTAATCTAGGCTAATGCAAAACACTGCCTCTGTCACTAATTCCACCTCATAGCTCTGATCAGAAGCCGATTTGCCCAGTCATTATTTGAAGCAAACCCAAAAACACAAGTAGTTTTTTGTCAGATCTTGCTTTTATATTGGGCTTATTTCATTACAACAAGACTGATTTACTGCCGACTGGGCAGAAAATTGAATATTTTCCATACAACACACACAATTTCTCTCTCTCTCTCTCTATATATATATATATATATAGAGAGAGAGAGAGATAGATAGATAGATATGTGTGTGTGGGAGTAAAGTGATATATCATTACTTCACAAACCTATTTTCTGTTACAAACAGTTTTATGGGTCTTTAAAACAAACTGAAAACAGATTGGGGGTGCGATTTAAGAGTTTTATGCCACAACCTCCTTTCTATTTATGCTTTCCTTGTTTAATGGCATATCAATCTTTGTGGTTTATTTATTGCCACCCTTGTAGAAAAATATCAGTGGTACTATTTAACTCATAGTTGGGGGGGGGGGATAAGAGTCTTCACACTTTTCCAAATGGCATTAGTTCGAAATTGAATGTAATAGCGCGACCGGAACTCGAACTCACTTGCTACAATTCCACAGTCCAGCACTTTAAACATTACGCAACAGAGACTCCTTTCTCCTTGCTCGTGTTTATGTTTTAACAATACATGAAACTTTTAGTCACAGGGTACAGAACGACAGTGAGGTAATAATACATTATTTTTAATACTTTTCTGCTTGCAAACAGTTGAGAACTTTTTTTAATCCAACGTTTTTATTGAAACGATTGTTTTTTCACATATCGTTTTTGCTTCTTAGTTATTTCTTAAATTGGTGGCGTTCGTAGTGTAATGGTTACTGTCGTGAGAAATGTACTTTGCGATCCGAGTTCAAATCCTTGACGAGACCGTTTGCATTTCACAAAGTGCTAACACCCTTAGGAAAGGTCTGAATCCAATTATTATTCTTCCAACTATGGTTAAATAGTAGGACAGACTGGCTCTTTAACCTAGGTATGGCAACCGGTGAAGGGAAGGAAAGATCTGATTTCAAACCATCTAAACTCCGCTTAATAATCAACCTTGTGTCGCATCCTTCTCGCGATGAGGGGTGGGATATATATATATATATATATATATATATATATATATATATATATATATATATATATATATATATATATATATATATATATATATATATATAAGGGAACTCAACAGATTTCCATACAAAAAAGAATGTTAATTTTGGAAATTACAGCTTGGGAAGCTGTAATTTATTAACCAGTCGGTGCATTCGTGCTAGTTTTTTAAACTTTTGTGATACTTCGCAGACGACAATATTTGACTTGCTGCGAAAAATTTCAAGAAACAAAACACAAAATAATTTTAAACTTCTTTTCCCTTCAAAAATATAATTTCTTAATCAATTAGATTCATTGATAAATCGTCAATTTTTTAGCTAGCTTCGAGCCTATATAGATATAAATGAGCGAAGAAATAAATATTTCTTCAGTTTGCAGCACACCTTCAGGTCGGCAATTTGGCGTTCGTAGCGGATAGTACTGTTTGCTAAACTATGACTTAGCCTCAGTGGGCCATCCCTCAGCCCTAAATCTTTGCCTGCTTACAAGACTAAGTTTATTTTTGTTGCCTGACGTACCTCAAATGAGAAATGCTGACTGGGTCAAGAATTTTTGCATCTGCTGCGCATGAGTCTCAATTCGTGTACGACCCCAATATAAAATGACCTTGTGCCATACTCTGGTTAAGAGGGAAGCCGGCTAAATACCGTAAGTATGGATTTTTCATACTCACTTAAACAAATAGTAAGTAATGAATTATTACTTACTTTAAATACCTTTCGATTTATTTCTTTGGGGTGAAAATCTACATTCTTTTCTTTCAAGAATGCATTCCATTTCAACTTGTTTACAGCCCAGTCGGCTGGGACTATAGAATACACTGACTACATCTCTACAAAGGATTAAGACTCCTCCAGCGAGTGGAGATTGCGGAGTACCCCTGCAATGCCATCGATCCCAAGTTCACTTTGGTCCGGAGTGGTACTCCCGATAGAGTCCTACCTATGGGTCAAATAGAAGTGATTGACATTTAAACTGAGAGCAAACAAATGACATGCTAAATTGAATTGATAGAAATAGAACTATTTGATCGTTTAACTGTGTGTTAGCAAATGACTGATGTTCAACTGAATTTGTTACTGATACATAGCAATACTTGGAATAATTCAACTTTGTTGACTTAAGCTAAATTGAATTGTTAGAAGTAGAACTGTTTCATCATTTAACAGTGTGTATCTATAAAATAAGTTTACTAATAATATATATTATATATATATGTAAAAACCGGATTTGACATTAAATAACCAACAATGGCTGATATGCTATAAAACCAAACCAAACCAAACCAACTTGTTTAATATTTAAATCAAATAAAAGTTGTTGACATATATATCTGCGTTATCAGCAGCAGTTCACTTATATATTATATAAGGCATAGTTGCATTTTTTTCTTTTACAGAGGGACATACTTATACAAAATAATTTTTACACACTAAATATGTCCCTTTACTTTAAACTAACAATTATTACTATACTTCATTCCCGAATCTTAAACCATATCAATTAAAAATATTTACACTCTGGCTATCATTATTTTTGCCTACAAGAAAAGTTTTTGCACTTTTGGTTTTTCAGCAAATTTTTCTCTCAATTTAAAGAAATTTTTAAATATATCATAGATTTATGATTTAGATTTTTATTCATTCGTTTCTTCTTTTATCCCCTACATATATAATGACCACCTGAAGCTGAACTCGTTGATGATATTTCAAAAATATAAGTATTGAAAAAAAAAACAACAAATAAATAGATAAAATAATCGGGGGTTTTCTCCAATTGTGGTAAAAAAAAGTGGAATTCAATTATAACAATGACTTTGACACAGTAGTACACCATTTTTTTACTATTCGCTCAGTGTTGATGAGACATTTCAGTTTTTCCCTCTCCTACTCAATGTCAAATTTTATATCACGGGATAAACACCCTCTACTGTCAGCCATAGTGCCTTGATGTTCGCTATAGTTAATATTTTCTTTGTAAGATTTTCTTCTCAACCTGGATCTCCTTGCTCAACATAAAAAAAACATATACTTACACCCAGAAACTGGAAGTTTCTCTTCCATAGACAGAACTATGCGACAAACATGATTTATACCTGGGGAGCCCTTAAATATACATGTAAAAGCGACCACTTCCAGATCTTACAAGAAATCCATACACCCAAAAATAGACGAAAAAAATTACACTGGAGACTTCATAAGGTTCATGTGGGAAAGCTTTAAAAACTCGTGCAAATCCAGTTTAATACCGGAGGCCAACACAAACAACAGAGAGCATATGACATGTTTCATTAACACTCTTCCTACGATCAAGAAAGACAATATACCATAAATTCCAACCCCTAAACAAACCATGGTTTAAAAATGAATGCAAAACTGAAATAAAATTTCGTCTCACAAATCTAAGGAAATGAATAAATCAAATTTAGAACATATACAAACAACCAGAACCAAAATACAAAAAACTATCAAAGTAACTGAAAGAAACATTTAAAAAAACTATGTTGCCAAAATAGTCTTAAGCATCAAAACTAAACAAGTATGGGAAATGATTTGAAAAATAGTAGGCAAAAACAGGGACTCAATCAAACACCTCATCTGCTATAATAAAGTTACCAAAAAAAAAAAAAAAAAAGAAAAAAAAAAGTAACTAACAAGCTTGGCAAAACTTTCTCAGAAAATTCCTTATCAAAGAATAAAACTAAAAATTCCAAATCCTTAAGCAGAATAAAAAAAAAAAAGAAAAAAATCAACCTCAAATCAGAAAACAAGAAAGTCTATAACCAAACTTTTTAACAAAACAAAAATAGAAGAAGCAATAAATAAATCCCATGGTACTTTAGCGAGGAAGTATTGTTACGTGTTGTTAAGTTGTTATTTCCTCGCTAAATGTTGTTGGAAAATAAAGGAGAGAAGAACCAAGATATCAAAAAGTTTTTATGAAGGTTTAATGACAGCGAGAATAAAGGGTACCTTTATGCGGGAAGTATCGTAGGAAGGAATTAAGGAAATAGTTATGGAGTTGAGAAGGAACTTTAGCAGCTAAATGCCTGAGTGAAATGTGCATCGCTACCGTTAAGGCATTGTCGAATGTCTGAGTGAGATATGATCGCCATAGGTGTAGCAAAGGTCGTGTTTGCTGGTTAAGGACAGGAATGATGTAGTCACCCATGAATGTGTGGTCCTGGTTGTTGTAGGAGAGAAGCATGAAAGTCTCCAGAAAATCTTGCCCAGGGATGAAGTAGCTGGATGTCTGAGCGAAAAATTACGCGTCGCGGTAGACATAGCTAAGGTTAGAGACGAAATGAAGATGTTCCTGTGTGTGGCGGATTGAATACATCTAATTCATATTCAACTGGGAACCCTTGGTCTAAGAGAGTAGACTCAAGAGGTCCATAAATTAGATGGCTTTCCTCATAGTGTTGTGATGCTGCTGCCATGAAGGGAGCAGCTGTCCGGTTCGAAAGGTTCTGAGGAAGAGATAGTTTGGCGGGCTTTCCCCATTTTGGTGCTGCCCGGAAAAATAGTCCGGGTTGAATAGGATAAGTCATCCTCATTGGGTGAAAATATGCGTCGACGCTAACGGTAACATTAATTTACACGCCAAACAAAAAGTTCTTTCTGCTACAGTATAACATTTGGCCCTGATGAAATCCAATATAGATTCCTAAAGCAATAGCTAACAATATCCTTCAAATATTTATTACAGATCTACAATGAAATATGGATCAGTGGTAACGCTCCCGAACTATAGAAACAAGTCTGTTATCCCAATAACAAAATCAACCACTGACAACACAAACCCAACAAACTACCGATATATCGTACTAATCAGCGGTATATACAAAACACTCGAAAGAATGATAAACGAAAGGCTAATGTGATATTTAGAAACTAACAAACTAATTTCAAGATATCACTCAGGTTTTAGATACAAAAGAAGCCCCATCGATAACCTAATTCGACCATAAACTCAAATACGAGACGCGTTTATCTAGTAAGAACACATAGTTGCAGTCTTTTTCGATATAAAAAAAAAGTTTGAACACAGCTTGGAAATACGGCATAAAAAGAGACCAAAGAAAAATTGACCGGAGAGGCAAATGTCAATATTTGTAAGTAGCCTACTAGATGACAGATTCTTTAAAGTACGGATGGACAACCCTCTATCAGACGGAAAAGAACAGGAAATGGGAGTCCCACAAGGACGCATTTTGTCCTTCACCCCATTAAACATCAAAATCAATAACATAAGTAAAAATAAATACGAGAACAAATGGTGCTCTATAAGTCGATGACTTCCTAATATGGTACTACGCAAAAAAAACTGTGTACATAATGAAACACCTATTCCAACTTAGCCCCAACAAGATTAACCAATGGGCCACAGAAAATGGCTTCCAATTATTAAAAAGCAAAATAAAATGCCAGCATTTTTGCCACCTGAGAAAATTACATTATAATTATGTTATGTTTTTACGAGCAAAGAAAAATATAAAAACAGAACTGAAAAGAGGCGGACTCGAGGTGTACAAGAATACAACTAAGTTTATTTAACTACTGGCAGAGACATGCGTCTATTAATGAGGAAAAGAAGCTGTTGTAACTTTGTTTGCACTAGTCAAATGTACATCCACCATATGCCATGGTCAGATTCCAAGTCTCTTCTTCTGTCTCACGTGTCTGCGGATCTCCCTTCTCTTACAATCCAACAATGCACTGTCCACGGGTGGCAACTTCCTTTCTATCTTTCAGGGGGAATAACTTCGATAAGTTTTTCATTAGGTCTGATCCCAAACAGATTCCATTCTAAAAATAATAAGGATATCCTTATCATTAATTATGAGACATGATATTCGACAAAAAATTTACATTGATTCCACACTTAAAATAGTTAAAACTTAAATGCTATAAAGCCACGCAGCTCCTCAGAATCCTTACTCACACTGAATGGAGCACTGACAAAGCCACTTTAATCAAACTCTACTGCTCCTTAGTCAAATCCAGATTAGACTATAGCTGTTTCATATATGGATCATCAAGAAAATCAAACATAAGACTTAAACACCATACACCACTAAGTGCCTTTCCAACTTCCCCAGTGTAAAGTCTATATACAGAAGTCAATGAAACTCCCCTAGCAATAAATCAAAACAAAAAAAAAGCTGGCAGTATAATATTACTTAAAACTCTCATTATGTCCGACAAACCTTACCTATAATTGTCTTTCATCCACAATACTCAACCCTGTTCATTCAAAAGGAAAACACCATTAATTCATAAAGTCTGCGAATCAAAGAACTCTTCTATGAAATTCAAATAAACACGGACCAAATACATGAATCCATCAAATCTAAATCTGACAAAATTTACATCAAAATTAATACCCTAAAACAAAAACGGACTCTACCACCTTCTGTAAAGAATATCAAGTCAGCAAAAATACTTACTCAGAACACCAATCAATTTATCCGACTGATCAAAAGATGGGGATAGGATGTACAGTCACTCCAAAAAATTCAAGCTTATGAAATGATTCCCAAATAAAACGTCCACATATACGAGGAAGTTTCTGCAATTGACTTTGACATCATAACCTCCAGCAAACACCAGAAAATTCATTATCTTTATCGACTCCATATCAGTCCTAATGGCATTTAAAAAGAAAAAAAATTATTACCAACTTATTATAGTGAATAAATATTATGATTCAAAATAGAGATATAATATTATGCTGGATACCGAGCCCTACGGGCATCCAAGGAAATGAAAAAGTCAACAAAGCAGTCAAAAAACTCACTAAACACGAAAATCCCACACTCTGGCCTTTGACCAACTATCAGTAAAACCATCAAAGACATGGCAACAATTAGGAAACAGTTGTCAAAACATAAAACAAGCATTCAGCTAAATATCGGCGAATACCGAAAGAAAATAAGAGAAAGGGTGGTACAGGCCAGACCCCGTACAGGACATATACATATCACTCACAAACATCTTCTCAAAAACGAAGACTCCCGCCCCGATATGTATACTTTGTCAAGAACCGCGAACCATAAAACATATGCGGATCGACTGTCATGTGCTCCAACAAATCAGAATCAAGATGAGTTGACAGATCTGTTCCTAAATACTAAAACTGGGTATAAACTGAATTTCATCAGAAAGACTGAAAAAAAAATATGGGAAAAAGTAACAAATAAACTTAACAAAATGGAACGGAATACGTGACAATTCGTTTTAAAACAAAAATATTTACAAACTATTCGCTTGAAAATCACACTCACACAGACACACACACACACACACACACACACACACACACACATACATATATACACATTCGGCAACCTCACATAAACCAATCAAGCTACAGTGTTTTAAAACAAGAAAATGTCTATAATAAAAAAATATTTCATAATATTCATTTCAAGAAATTACTATACTTTGTTAATATTTGATGTGGCTTCCCTTAGCTTGAAAAATTGTTTCAATACGTCTGGGAAGAGACACGTTCAAATATTTCATCATCTTCACAGGTAAAATATGACATTCTCTGTGGCTGAGCTCACCCAACTCTTCAAGATTGCGTAGATTCTTCTGACGAATTCTATTCTTTAGTTCTGTCTACATTTGCTCGATGATTATTAAATTTGAGCCCTGAGTTGGCAAATCTTTCTATACGGTAATACCTTCATCAGCCAAACTTTGTCATGTTGCACGTGATTTGTTGCATAGAGCTTCATCATGCAGAAAAATCTCACTTTTATCCAAATCCTTCTGCAACTGGACGTATTTCGTACTATTCAAGTTACTGTCAATTTTAGCCTACTTTCTTAAATTATCACTTTTTATGTATCTCCAAAGATTCTTACCCACCCCCGCCAAAAAAAAAAGCTTCACTGTTTTCATTGGGTAACGTTAGTCGTTTCGCTTTCATGGAGGCTTTCTGACAAATTCTCGCTTATTAGAATGCAGCTTCTTCCGACCGTCATCACTAAATATGATCTTATTCCAAGCATTTGCATCCCATAGTTTATAACTCTCTAACTTAATCTTGCCTTCACATGCTTTTTGGTTAATGCTGGTTTCTTAGATGCAAAGCACCTCTTTGGTTCATGTTCTTGAAAGATACACCTAGTAGTATCTACTGGCATCAAATTGGACAAGTCGCATTCATCCATCACTTGTTTTGTTGTCTTCTTTAGTTCAGCTTTTGTTATCCTGATCAGTGCCCGTACCATCCTGTTCGGCAGCTTTCGAGGGCGATTAGAACTTGCTCAAAACGTCATGATGATTTCTGAGATGCCGCTCCTTGAAATTCCAAATTCTTTATTTATTGCTTGCTGGCCGTTTTCAGAATATTAATCCCCACTTCTTTGGAAATTTTCGCCATGATTTCAGATGTAAGAATTTTCTCTAAATTTAAGAAAAAAATATCTGCTGTTGCGGAAAAAACATTTGCATATTAGCGGTGGAACAATTTTCTGTTTTCAAACACTTCGTCTTGATTGGTCAATGTGAGGTGGCCGAAAAGTTTTGCAAGACCATTTTTAATGGTGGTCTCGCATCTGACCCTCTCATCCAGATGCCCTTCAACAAAATGTAATCATCAGGTATAGAAATGACTCAAACAAGGCCAATGTTTCATCTGTAAAAAACGCAATGCAAAACATCCACTTAAGGCGACCGAAAACTTTTGCACGATACTGCATAAAATAAAAAGAAGATTTTCTTTTAAAAAAAAAAGCCATAAAGGCTGATATGCCATTAAACACCAACCAACCAACAACATTTCTTGACCTAGATTGAAAATCGGATGATCCTGATGCGGTCATTTTGCGGGTTTGGTTGGAAGGGAAAAACATTTTCAGCTGTAAACAAACAGTAACACTTGATATTAGATAACAACGACCGTTAGGCTACTTGTCAATGTCGTTTACTTGGTTGTAGCACAAAACCAAATGTTTGGAGGAGCCTAGTAAGAATCGAACTCACTAGCAATGGTCTCCTCAACTAGCTCACCAAACAATTATACCACGTGAGGTGCCCATGAGCTGTGAATAAATAAATAAATAAATAATAATAATAATAACTGAAAGAATGTGAAAAGAGAGATATGTACCTCGACCTTGCTAGAGAGTTGAAAAAACTGTGGAACATGGTGACAATAATACCAATTATGATTGGTGATTTTGGCACGGTAACTAAAGGATTATTAAAGGGCCTGGAGGATTTGGAAGTTGCCGGCCGAGTGGAGACCATCCAACTTACAGCATTATTGAAGACGGCCAGAATACTGAGAAGAGTCCTGGATACTTGAGGAGACTTGCTGTCACTCAATCTCCAGTGAAAGACCATCAGCTTACGCTGATATGAAAAACTCTAATGAGTAAATAATAATAATAATAATAATAATAATAATAATAATAATAATAATGTGTACACGTAATATTAAAGAGAGAGAGAGAGAGAGAATAATTCCTCGAGAGGTGATGTCCAGTCACTGGTCAATTTTGAAAATCATACACTTCTGGGTTAAAAAATACTACAGAATTTATTCTATCTTAATACATTTTAAGAGATTGATCTACTCATTATTATCATTACTCTTTGAGAGTTTTTCACATCAACGTTAGTTGATGGTCTTTTACTGGAGTCTGAATAACAACAAGTCTCCTCAAGTCCCCAAGGAATTTTCTCAGTATCCTGGCCGATCTCAGCAATGCTGTAGATTGAATTATCTCTTCACGTTCTTTTATTTCCATGTCGTCTCGTCCTTTTATCAATCCTTTGGTGACTGTATCAAGTGCATCAATTAGAGTTGGTATAATCGTCACTTTCCTGTTCCACAGTTTTGTCAATTCACTAGCAAGGTCGATGTACTTATCCTTCTTTTCGTTTTGTTTCAATTTTACTCTGTGGTCAGCTGGGACAGCAAAGTCCACTATTCGACAAGTTCTTTTTTTTTTTTTTTTGCTGTTGATTATTATAAGAACCGAGATTAGTATATGGTCTGGTCGTCTGTCCGAGATCCGTTTGTATATCAAAATCCCAGAGGAGTTTGTGCGTCTCAATCTCCAGGACAAATTCTGGGTTATCCATATACTAATTGCTCGTATGGTTAAATTTCAATTTCTTGCACAGTTCCCAGTGGATCACCTTTCCCACACAGTCGTGTCTAGTCTTATACTTTTTCAGTGCTAATTTGCTGCATTCGCCTATTATGTGATTGATCGTTTCGTCTCTATCACCACATAACCAACATGTGGTGTTTTATTGCGTCTTATCCTTACTTTGATATGATTGGTCCTTATGGCGTTATTTTGTGCTGCTATAAGAAGAGATTCAGTCTCTCTCTTAAAGTTTTCCTTTCTTAGCCATGTCCACCTTTTCTCGTGTGAGATGTCGGTTGTTAGTCGCTTAAAACATCCATAGAGTTGTATTATTATTATTATTATTATTATACTCTTTTGAGAGTTTTTCACATCAGCGTTAGCTGATTGTCTTTCACTTTAGTCTGAGTGACAGCAAGTCTCCTCAAGTCTCCAGGACTCTTGTCAGTATTTTAGCCGATCTTTATAGGGTAATCTGGATGGTCTCCACCAGTCCCTTTACCAATCTTTTGGTGACTGTGCCGAGCGTACTGATAACAATTGGTACCACCGTCACCTTCATGTTGCATAGTTTTTAGTTCTCCAGCAAAGTCTCTCTCTCTCTCTCTATATATATATATATATATATCTTTTCGCTTTTGGTTTTTTACAATCTTTCACTGTCTTTACTCAAGATTTAGCGAGGGAAGGTAATGAGTATATGTATTCTATGTTCTATACTTTTGGGTGTTTCTTTTCCAATTATATTGACAGTATTCTCCAAATGAAATGACCAGTTCAATAAGTTACAGACTTTTGCATTTAATAGTCTGGAACTACTTGGTATCTTGTTAATGTATTTATCTTCCTTTTCATTATCATATCCAGGGCTTCCACTATAACTGGCACGTTGGCAGTTTTAAGGTACCACATTTTTTTATATTTCTCTCACCAGGTCTTTATATTTACTAATTTTATTATACTCTTTGACCATATTTACCAACATCGGGCAGGATATGACACAAGGTCAATTTTTAAGCGGAGTTTAACAGGTTTGAATTCAGAGTTTTTCCTTCTCCTAGACTAGTTGTCTCACCAAGGCTGAAGAACCTAGTCTGCCCGACTATTTACCCATAGCTGGGGGGAGAATAATTGGATTCATACCTTTCTCCAGGGTATTAGTTCTATGTGAAATGCAATCAGTCTCGTCCAGGATTTGAATTCGTGTCGCTGTGTTCATTTCCTACGACGATAACCATTACACCACGGGCACCTCCTAATTATACTCTTTGACTGTTGTTATGTGTTGGCACTAATATATCAATTAGAAGACATGTTTTTTCTTTTATAGTCTGGTCTATTGCTCTTTATTTTTCTATCAGTTTGGATAGCAAAGTCCCAGAAATTAGCAGCTTCTTTGGCTTCTGTTGGTTCTTGTTGGTGTTTATATAATTTTTCAGATTGAAGTATTCCATATTTTTCCAATAAATATAAAGGCCTTTTTTTCTCTATATTCTGTTGGTGATAGGATTGGGCAATTAAAGACTTAGAGGTCAACTGATTCACTTTTTGTTCACACAATCAACATATTGAGTTTGATCCGTCTTTTATAATATTTGCCTTATAGTTTCTAATCATTTGGCTCGGGTCTTATACTGCTATTATTAACCCTTCTTTCTCTGACTTCAATCCAGTACTTTTCAGCCATCGATGAGCTTTTACTCTATCGTTATCGACATATTTAATTCTTTGTGTGCATCGTCCATGTGGTGGGTTTTGTTCTCAGACGTTTTTAAATTGATTCAGTCCTTGTGTCTTTGTGTCTAAATATTGTTTTTTTTTGGGGGGGGGTTGCTGTTGTTTTGCTGCTTCTATTGCTCGGTCTTTTATGTCAATTTCTTTCAGTGTAAGGTTAAGTTGTGAAGCAAATCTATTATTTTCTCAACGAATTGAATATTTTTCTTTTGCTTCTAACCTCTGTTTATTAACTGTGGCATCCAATCTGTTGTAGTGTCTGTGTATTTCTTTAATCCCGGAGTGGTTGTTTTGTTAAGCATTTCTAGTTTGATTAAGATTTTTCCACTATTTTCTCTTTAGAGGCAAAGACATTCTATATCTGCACTTTGGTGATGGGCGCCTCTGGTGGTGTAATGGTTAGCAAGCTCGACTAGCAAACCTACACGAGTGAGTTCGAGTCTCATTGGGTGCCCCTTTCATATGGTCTTGTGCCACATCTAAGTAAAATGCTTAGTAAATTACATCTGCACTTTGGTGATGCATTCGATGGCAGATTATTAGTTTTCTTGTTTAAGAATCCATCTTTATGACAGTTTTTCACACAAATGTTAGCTGATAGTTTTCACCAGAGCCTGAATGATAGCAAGTCTCCTCAAATCTCCAGGACTCTTCTCAGTATTCTGGCCGATACAAAAAATGCTGGAGTTTGTATGGTCTCAACTCGTCCTCATATTTCCAAACCATCCAGTCCTTGTACCAATCCTTTGGTGACTGTATCTAGAGCGCCAATTGCAATTAGTATCACCGTCACTTTTTAAGTCAATAGTTTTTTTTCTATTTCCGAGCAAGGTCGAGGTACTTATCCTTCTTTTCACTTTCTTTCAATTTTACTTAGTGGTCAACTAGGACAGCAAAGTCCACAATTCGGTAAGTTCTCTTTTTTTTTTGTAGATTATTATAAGATCTGGTCGTCTGACCGAGATTAGGTGATCTGTTTGTATCTCAAAATCCCAGACGCGTTTGTGGGTCTCATTCTCCAGGACAAATTCTGGGTTATGTATATACCATTTGATCGTATAGTCAAACTTCAATTTCTTGCGCAATTCCCAGTCAGTTTCCCACTCAGTCGTGTCTAGTCTTATACTCATTCTGTGCTAATTTGCTGCATTCGCTTATTATGTGATTGATCGTTTCGTCTCTATCACCACATAACCCATATATGCTGTTTTGTTGTGTCTTATCTATTCTTGCTTCCTTCTGGCATTGTTTTGTGCTGCTATTAGAAGAAATTCAGTTTCTCTCCTGAAGTGTCCCTTTTTTAGCCACGTCCACCTTTTCTCGTGTGAGATGTCGCTTGTTAGTTGATTTTATTGTTATTATAATTATTTGAGTGACAGCAAGTCTCCTCAAGTCTCCAGGACTCTTCCTAGTATTCTGGCTAATCTTAGTAATGCTGTAGTTTAGATGGTATCCTTTCATCCTCTTATTTCCAATTCCTTCAGTCGCTTTATTATCAGTTATTAATTATTATAATTATTATTATTGATATTTATTGATTCTTTGGTGACTGTACCAAGTGCACCAATTACAATTAGTACAAACGTCACTTTTATGTTCCACAGTTTTTTTCAATTCCCTAACAAAGGTCGTGGTACTTATCCTTCTTTTTACTTTCTTTTAATTTTACTCTGTGGTCAGCGGGGACAGCAAAGTCCACAATTCTGCAGGTTCTCTTTTTCGTAGATTATTTTGCAAGTTCTCTTTTTTGTTGTTGATTATTATTATTTTACTACATTGAGAGTTTTTCACATCAGCAGATATTATTATTATTATTATTATTATTATTATTATTATTATTCCTTGCGAGTTTTTCGCACCAAGGTTAGCTGATGATTTTTTACTGGAGTCTGGGTGACGGCAAGACTCTGGCCGATCTGAACAATGCTGTAATTTTAATGGACTCGGCCTGTCCTCCGATTTCCAACTCTTCCAGACCCATATCAAGTCTTTGGAGATCGTTCCGAGCGTACCAATTACAGTTGGTATCACCGTTACATTATTATTATTATTTTTATTATTATTTACTCATAAGAGTTTTTCACATCAGCGTTAGCAGATGGTCTTTCACTGGAGATTGAGTGACAGCAAGTCTGTGGGATTTGATGGCTTTTGAAGGTCAGGGGCTAAGGGCAAGGCTGTGTTGCCGTAAGACATCTGACTCGGTTACACTGTTTCACCCCACGTTGACTGGCCGGCGCAATGCCTTGCCCAAAGAAAGTCCCAAAAGAAATATACAAAAAGAAAAGATAGAAAAAAAGATAAGAGGCGAAAACATTTCTTCTATACTTTTCTTTATTTATTGGGTGAAGGGACTAACCAACGCTACGTCCCAAGATGTAGCGTGGTGCCCAAAACACCAGACAGCAAAATGGTGTTGTCGGTTCGACGGACACTGCCTGAAAAAAGAAAGATGATATCGTTTCCTTTTTCAAGGGGAAAAATCCTTTTTTCTTTTACGCATGCGTCATCTCATTTTCCGTTAGAGACCTCTGGGAGTTTTTTCAAATTTAATAGTTTTCTTTTTATTTATTTATTTATTTTTTTTTAATTTTTAATTTATTTATTTGTTCCCTACAAGTCTCCTCAAGTCTCCAGGACTCTTCTCAGTATTTTGGCCGACTTCAATAATGCTATAATTTGGATGGTCTCCACTGTAGAAGGTGGTGACCTGTATTTAGTATTTAAGTTCCCCATAATTTAATGTTAATAAAGTTTATATAAGTTTTGCTTGGAATAAAACACATGGGAAAAAGTAGTAAATGAATGAAGCCAATGAGTGAAGGATATGAAAAGGTGCGGTCAAAAGGAACATTCAAAACAAGGCGACAAACAAAACAAATTTATATACTATAATAAAACAGACATTGATACATTAAAAGTATGGCTAATTCTATGAATAAAATAATCGTGTGTGTATAGTAGTAAATGAATGAAGCCAATGAGTGAAGGATATGAAAAGGTGCGGTCAAAAGGAACATTCAAAACAAGGCGACAAACAAAACAAATTTATATACTATAATAAAACAGACATTGATACATTAAAAGTATGGCTAATTCTATGAATAAAATAATCGTGTGTGTATATGTGCGAGTGTGTGTGTGTGTATGTGTAACTAACACAACTAAACTACAAAAAGGTTAATGACGGAAACGTCCTATTAAGTTGGATTACATATTTAAATGTCTCTCTTTTTGTGATTCGAAACAGTCGGTTTCTCTGAGACTGGAAAAAGTCTCTTAGTCGATGTATATTGAAGAAATGAATGTCTGCGAGGCTTATCCATTTTTTTGCTTTTCACTCCTGTTGATGAATAAGAAGATTGTCACACTGAAGAGAGAGCGTGTATCCGCTGCGAAGAATTTGTGTAAAAAGAGAAAGAGTGTTTGAAGACGACGTATTCATAGAAAATACGTGTCTTGGAAGTGGCTCCAAACGCAGGACGAAATTTACGTGCGGACATAGTTTTACGCAGGTCACGTGGTTCTCCTGGCCAATGGTTTCCCGAGACTGAATATGTGTGCGTCCGCCATCTTTGTCGTGGGAACAAGTGGCATACCGCCCAAATTAAATTATAGGAGTGTAAAGTCGTATACCACTCGGCCGCCAACTTCCAGGCCCTTTAATAATCCTTTTGTTACCGTGCCAAAAGCACCAATCACAATTGGTATAATTGTCACCTTCATGTTCCATAGTTTTTTTCAATTCTCTAGCAAGGTCGAGGTATTTATCTTTCTTTTCAAATTCTTTCAGTCTTATTCTGTTGTCAGCCGGAACAGCAAAGTCGACAATTTTGCAAATTTTCTTTTTTTTTTGTTGTTGTTGTTGTTGTTGTTGTTGTTGTTGATTATTATAAGGTCTGGTCTTCTGGCCGACGGGATTTATCTCCGACCAATACAAAAAAATAGAAAGTCTCGAGAATTTTGACAACGCACACGAAACGAACGTCGTTTAAGCATATACTTTTGCTTCTATTGTTAGTGAACAGATAGACATACCCTTTCTTTGTAAAATTGTATATGACGAAGGGTTTTAAGGGCTTGCTGAAGCGACTCTGTGACAACTGTAGAGAACAAGCATTTTCCTTCGGCCAAATCAATCTGACTTTTGGGCAATACGTAAAACAAAAACATTGAATTATTCTGTGAATCAATTACACGTGCGTTTATGAGGATAGAAAAAATTCTTCCATCGAATTTTCGACATGCAACAAATAAAATAGATTATTTATTCATTTATTTATTTATGTATTCATTTATTTATTGAAAGTCGAAACTTTACTTGCTGTTCATATATTTTGGTCCGATACAAAGGTTTCTAAATTAACGGGAATTTACAACACAAATCATAACTGTATTTAAAATAAAGCAGAATTTTTTTAATGACACTTTTTTGTTGTTTTTGTTTCTTTGTTTTGTTTTGATTTGTTTTGTTTTGTTATTCACTCTCTCTCTCTCTCTCTCTCTCTCTCTCTCTCTCTCTCTCTCTCTCTCTCTCTCTCTCTCTCTAGCAGGGAGGGGGTATCACTCAAGGATGTAAGTGAGTCTGTGGCAAAATGGGGAAAATCCAAAGATTCTGATAGGCTGAAATTGACAATCGAGCGTCAGAGAGACGCGCTAATTGGTTCAAGTTAAGAAGTTTTGGGAGGAGACAGAGAAGCGTGATCTATGAAAAAGACTTTAAAAATCCCAGTTTTATGAATTCTGGTCAGCACAATTATTACTACCAACTCCGTGTAAAGGTTGGTCAGTAGTGTGCCCATTTCACTCACTTAACTTGAAAAACCAGATTCTTTCTTTCTTTCTTAGATCTTCTTTGTCAAGTCAAATTCACTTGTTAGTTTCATTTACTGCTTAAATTTCACAGTAAGCGGACGAAAAAGAACTATTACTACTACATCTAAAGAGTTGGAGAGAAAACAACCTTTTTTCCCTCCTATCATGCCTTCTTCGAGGCAAATTCTGTTCCTTCTGGGAATCATCGGACTGATATATCCGCAAATTCAGGCAGAGGATCTTCATTATTACATAACGGCAGAGAATGTTGTGTGGGACTATGCACCTAGTGGTAAAAACCTCGCAACTTTGGATCTAGAGTAAGAATTGCTTTTATTTTCATTTCTTTTATTTCTGCTTTTTTTATTCGCTTTCCTTTATTTATTAATTTATTTACTTACTAACTAACTTTCTCGAACTCACAACTGGGTGTTTGGAGATTAATTCTTCCCACAGTAATCATCATCATCATCATCATCATCATTTTTAACGAAACTCATTTATTTGATATGCCGCTTTTTACTATCTTCTCACATCAACCTAAAAAGAATCGTTGCACAAGACATTAATACAATATCTACACACTGATCAAGTTCTGTTAAGGGATTCATCCAATAGTTCCAAAAAATGCCCTCTTAATTTCTCTTTCTTGGCATTTTTTTTCTGAAATCATTCCAATTCAAACTTAACATTTTTTACTCTAATGATATTTTTAATCTTATAAGGGAATTTGTTCAAAAAATCTATTAGCAAAAATATCCAATGGGTGAATAGTGTTAGTTTTTGAAATCTGCACTGACAGTTCAAAGAGAAATATTGAAAAAATGTCTAGCATAATTAGAAATTCCATTAATTATTCTAAAAATATCAAATCGGTTGCCTTTCATGCTTCTTTCGAATAAAGTATTGAATACTAATTTCTCCAGTCTCTCCCTGTAATTGCAATCTTCAACTGTTCATAAATTAATTAATTTGTTTATTTAATAGAACTGAATTTATTTTGATTTAAGTGTTAATTTCAGGAAGTTATTTTGTGATTGTTTCAGAATTCATTGATTATATTTTCTCAAACAATAAATAGAATAATTTTTTTCAAACCATGGAAAAACTCTTTTTAGAAAAAAAATTTTTTTAGAAAAAAAATTTCTTTAGAAAAAACTTTTTTAGAAAAATACTTTAGAAAAAAAAAACTTTCCTTAGAAAAAAAACTTTCTTTTGTAAATTATGGTTTTACGATTAAAAAATCAGAACCCTTTTCCTTATTATGACAATGTCTTTTTTTTCTTTTTCTTTTTTTTATATATATATTCATTTTAAAGATACTTACATACTATCGAAAATTTATATCGATGAATAAACCCTTTTTACTTGGAAGTACAAAATCACTTCAATTCCAGTTTGTTTGTTTTTTTTTTGGTTTTTTTGGGGGGTCTTTTTTGTGGGAGTTCACCAACTCTAATCGTACAAAAAAAGTGTAGGGATAAGGGTCAGTTTGAGAGGGGTAATTATGGGAAAGACTAAGGAATAACCCGTCACTTCAAAAATTAAATATATAAAGATTTTATGACCATCAAAGATCCATCATTAAAAAAGTTAACTTATTCAGTTATATGATAATTTTATTTTAGATTCAATTTAAATTTTAAAATGTAGATCTCAATTTTGTGGTGTGGTGTCCTGCATCTGATGATGAAACTTCATTTCTGGGTAGTGTGGATTACCTTTTCATTTGCATTACTCCCAGGGCGACTCTAATCTGGAGTGGCAGTACCTGTTAGGTTCTCATCTATAGGTCAAATAGATCTATTTAGATTTATTCGTATTCGATTGGACCGTGTACAAAAAATCTCTTAAGCAACGACTACACAAAAAATGTAAATATGAACGCTATTCCCTAACCTGCAGGCATAAAATAACCCTTGACTGAGTTATAGGCCATTAAAATCCATCAATCATTAAATTACATATCAACGGGAAGGGCTGGGATTCTTGGAGTGCAAACATCTTTACTCTCGCCCTATTCGAAAAAATTGTGTAAACTATTTTAAGTACCTAAATTTGGGTCATCCATATCCGAGAATGGAAGCAGATTGCGGGCTTTATATACGAGTTGCATTTTGAGGATAGGGGGTATCAATAAAGAGTGAGTTTGTTGACAGTGACCATAGAAACGAGAAAAGGGAGACAGTTTATTAGCGACATGACATAGCAGTGGCTGGTTAAAGTTCGCGCCGCACGCAGTGATGAGAGAGAGAGAGAGAGAGAGAGAGAGCAGAGTACGAGAACGGTTCCGAAGTATCACACCACTGCGTTTGTGAGCAAGTTCAGTTCCATAAAACTTGTGTTGTTTTTTTATTTTTCTTTGTCCTTTTGGTATCGCTGTCTCCTGGGCTAATGCACACTGATATGCATCAGTAGAGTATAATACCGTGGGATTTGACATCGCTGCTCTGCAGAATATGCAGGGGGGTGTAACAAAGTAGGTAAATATGCACAAAACTCAATGAAATGAGAAGATGCACAGGCAGCAGGTGACGCAGTTCCGTTACACGCTTACGGTACCTGCTGTTGCTTAAGGGGTCACCCCTCTTAATATTGAACCGGTAAATAGCTGCTTAACTTCGGGGATTTTCATTTCTTTCGCCAGATTGCGACTTTCCAATGTTCCTCCAGTCTTATTTCTCGCGGGTATCTGACTTCACCTTTGTTTAATTTACTATATCTACATTGAATGGAGGACTCAGATCTTGGGCGAATTTTCTTCTGGAAGAGGCTCAGTTCGGTAAAGATGTTTCCGAAGAATGGAACAATTATTGAATACTGTTCTCATGTCGTACGATTTTTTTTTTCCTTTCATGCAGCTAATGTAAAGTGACCAGATCTTGGCACGTTTTCGACTATTATCCTCGACCCATCTATCTCTGATCATCGAAATTTGTGTTATACGAGGATCATTCAATAAATAAGGTAAAATATTGCCTAAAGAGTTAGCAATTGGAAGTGCTGTTTACAGTTGAACCCTTTTTTAAAAAATCCCCAGTGATGGGTCCTTTCACGTATCAGAATACTGTCAACATCAACTTTATTGACCACTGTGACCAGAAATTTTCTTTACCGGAGAGTCAGTGTGTTTCCACTCCATTGACTGTCTTTCCACTCAGACCCATGTTTAGTCCATTCGTAAACACTATTTTTTAAACAAAAGCATGCTTTTCCGTACATATCACACATTTTCTGTAAATTTCCTATGGTTTGCACTTCGTAGCCGCCAAAAATTTGATGACAGACCTCTGTTCAAACCAGGAGTACTCAGTTTGATTCTATACCATTTTGAATTAGTCTCAAAAGAAGTATTTTGCGAAATTAAAATGATGTTTACTATAAGCCAATTCCAAACAATGCAGAGTTTAGATTTATAGAAATAAATTCTGAAAAAATGTATTTAGATTTTTTTAATGACCCTATGTAATATACCCCAGCTCATTGGCCTCGTGGGTAGAGTGTTCGCTTAATGGTCCGGGAGACCGGGGTTCCATTCCAGATCGCGTCACACCAGAGACTTTAAAAATGACACTTGATACCTCCTTGCTTAACACTCAGCAATATAAGGTACGTATCAAGGGTAAAGTGGAGCAATCCAGGGAAAGGAGTAGCGCCCTCCCCTTCACCTTGGTGTAGTAGCAATTGAAAAGGGAGCCTTCTGGTCGCCGTCGACTACGGTCGCCAACTTTACTTTTTTACTTATTGAATGACTCGTACTTGCAGGGGAGTTGTTACACTGAAGGGCCTTTTCAATGCTAAAGATCTATTTGTGTCTGGGTCGCCCCAGATAAATTTTGCTCAATGTTGTAGGCAGGGGACGATCCCTTTCTTTACACTGAACTTACCCAACCTCCTCACCACAGGCAAATTGTGACTTAAGGTCAATTTTTAATTGGAGTACACCTGGCGTGAATTCCAAAACTAAAGAATATCGTCTGACCAGCTATTTATAGATTCATGCATTTCCTATGGGCATTAGCACGAAAGTTAAACGCAAACAATCTCGTCCAGGATTTGAACTCGGATCACTGTCTATTTCCTACGAAGATAACTGTTACACCAAGGGATTGATATTTATCTGATCTCCCCCGGGGTAAGATATGACACAAGGTCATTTTATAGAGAGGGCTATGCACAAATCGAGACTCATGCGCGGCTGTTGCAAAAATGCTTGATCTCGTCGGTATTCCCCATTTTGGGGGTGCCTCAGGCGCCAAGCGATAAAGTCAGCCCTGTCAAGTAGGTATTGCTAGGACCTGGCGGTTAGCACAATACCAACCACCTGACGCGAATGCCAGGTAGACCTCGGAAAATCGGTAGGGATAGCCCTTGGGATTATGATAATCGAAGTTAATGTAATGAATCATACTTAATTTTAAAGTAATTTTCCAAGCCACTGAGAGTGTGTAGAAAGTTGTCTCCGAAATAATATGCAGTACATCATTAAATATAAATCCTGAAATATTAATTCATTATTTGATGGTCTTTCACTGGAGTCTTAGTGTCAGCAAGTCTCCTCAAGTCTCCAGAACTCTTTTCAGTATTCTGGCCGATCTCAACAATGCTGGAGTTTGGATGGTCTCTACTCGTCTTATTTCCAAATTATCTTGTCCTTTTACCAATCCTTTGGTAACTGTGCCAAGAGCACCAATTACAATTAGTATAACCGTCACTTTTTTTACTATCACTAGGTCTGGTCGTCTGACTGAGATTAAGTAATCCGTTTGTATCTCAAAATCCCAGAGAATTCCATCCCTAGTATTTTTCTAGGACGGATTTTGGGTAGTGCATATACCATTTGTTCGTATAGTCAAATTCAAATTTCTTGCACAATTCCAAGTGAATCACCTTCACCACCCAGTCGTGTCTTATACTCTTTTTGCGCTATATTATTATTATTATTATTTGAAACTATAATTGTTTACCAAGGATAATTAATATTAGTTACTCAAAGCCATATAATTTCTTGTAATACAACCATATAAATTATTAGAATTGCTTGAAGCTATATAACTGTGTACAAATAAATTATCATTATTATTAAATAAGAAGTATTAATCAAAACCACATAAGTCCATTCAGCAGGAGCTGCACCTCTACATAGAAGTAAAACGAATGTCCTTGATATGGCATTAAACTGTATCTGATGGTGAGGCTCCATTCCTGAAGCCTTCGGGAATACCTTTTCATTACCATTACTCCCAGATCCACTCTGACAGAAACTGTAAGTGCCCCACCAATAGGTCAAATAAAACTGTTTAATCTGTTAATTAGCAATACTTTATTGTTTGGTATGACTAGCAGGGTTCGAGTCTCGGCTCGTTCCCGATCTTCCCCTCCCCTTTATCCCCACTTTAATCGGCCTTCGGGCTTTTGACCTTGTGTCAAGTCCTGTCTGGTGGGAGGCAGCGACAAATACATGCTTTATTGTTTGGTTTCTTTGTTTAATGGTATATCTACCTTCGTGGGTTAATTAATGCCAGAACCATAATTCTATGGTGGTACTGTTTATCCCATAGGTGGAAGAATAAGGAGGTTCACACTTTTTCCAAGTGTACTTGTCCGAAAGTGAATGTAATAGCGTGACTGGGGTTCGAACTTGCTTACTACGACTCTTTAACCATTACACCACTAGTACACCTCCAGCAATACTTGAAATCATTTAACTGTAACCAAACAATAAACAGCAACATTTTAAACTACCTGTCAGCACACAAATGATTTATATTAAACAGAATTATTAGCGTTAAATAACAATAGTTGAAACCATTTAACAGTGTGCAAAATAATTATTAATATTAAATGGATTTATTAGTACAAAATAGCAATACTTGAAATCGTTTAACTGTGTGCAGATAGAACTAGTAATCATTTATTTCAAATAGAATTATTAGTGTTAAATAGCAATACTTGAAATCGTTTAACTGTGTGCAAACAAATGAACTTTAACTTGTTTCAATATAAAATTTATTCCAAACTTTTCACTTAATATCACATGTATTTACTAACACTCCCCCGCACACACCATTTGAATTCAAAGTTTTCATTCTCTACAACTGGTTACCTAACCAAAGCTAAAGAATCCACTCTGTCCTACTATTTACCCATAACTGGTGGGAGAATAGTTGGATTCATTCCTTTGCCAAGGGTATTAGTGCTATATGAAATGCTGTCAGCTTCGTCCAAGATTTGAACTCGTGTCGCCGTGTCCATTTCCTATGGCGATAACCATTTCACCACGGGTACTTCCACAGGTATGTATGTATGTATGTATGTACTGGATTTGGTATTAAATGACCAGCAAGTGTTGATATGCCATTAAACCAAATAAATGCTATCAAGATTCTTGATGCAACATTGACAAAATATTTTAAAATGTTGTTGTTGTTGTTATTGTTTTTGTTGTTGTTGTTTTGTTTTTTGTGTTTTTTGTTTTTGTTGGGTACACTGAATAAACAAATAACTTGAGATTGTTAATAACACACCTAAGTGTATGACATGCATCCTCAACCTTCAAAAAATAATTTTTCTCTCAGTTCTTTATTTCACTTTGACCTATTTTTATTCGGATATATTCTTATTCTAATAAGATTACAAAGAAATTATTGTTACTTCCCACACAATTACAATGAACTTTCAAAAGCTTTATACTCAGATGTCTAACAATTAAGAAAACTTGCACTCCTTTCTTGTAAGCTATAATACTTTGTTCTGAGCTTATAGCTAAGAATTAGCATCAGTCAGTGGTCTCCAATTTGGGTTCCGACTTGGAGAAAGGGCTCGCTAGAATTTTTTGGACGTTGAGTTTGAGAAAAAAAAAAAAAAATAGGGACTCCCACTAGTTCGTCTGTAAATCATAACAGAAGCTCGATTGAAATTGTTAAAACATTATTACATAAAACATTCTGGTTTTGATTGATTGATGATTTATTTTAACGGCATGTCAATCTGCTTAGGGTTATTTTATGCCAAGAAATTTTCTTTGATTTCTTTTCTGATTTCTTTGCATACAGTCATACTGCCTTGTCATGGGAGCTGAAAATACAAGATATTATACTCATATAACTGTATGATTAATTTTAACGGCGTGTCAACTTGTCTAGAGTTATTTTATGCCTTGAAGTTAGAGAATCGCATTCATTTGTTTTTTGTTTTTTTTATTTTGGGGGGTGGGGGGTTGTACGCTTCTATCAAATTTCTAAGCAGATCTATTTGACCTAAAGATGGGACTCTAACCGTTACTACCACTCCATGTCAGTGTCGGCCTGGGAGTAATGTTAATGAAAGGCTACTCCTGATTTGCCAGAACTCCAGAACTGGAGCCTCACAATCAGATATAGTCTAGTCTCATATCCAAAGCACCCCTTTTATTGAGGTCTTACACATCTGCAGGTGTATACCCCGATAACAGGATGGAATTTTTGTTTTAACAAAGATGTTTATTTTTTAAAAGGATATCCAACCATTTCTGCTCTCGCCACAATCAGACAATTTCATATGAGAAAAAGAAGTTGGCGACCGCAATCGAGGGCGACCAGGAGGCTCTCTTTTCAATAGCTACAACACCAAGGTGTAGGAGAGAGCGCTACTCCTTTCCCTGAATTGCTCCACTTTACCCTTGATACGTACCTTATATTGCTGAGGGTTAAGCAAGGAGGTATCAAGTACCATTTTTTTTGTCTTTGGTATGATGTGACGTGGGATGGAACCCCAGTCTCCCGGACCATTAGCGAACACTCTACCTCACTAGGCCAATGTCTTTAAATCTCCAGACTTGTTATTTAGCCGATAGATCAGCTTCTTCTTAAGATTCCAAAAGAATTGTAGTTTTATATGTTATTCTTTTACGAAGTCAGGCCATTGGCCTAATGAGTAGAATGTTCGATAATGGTCCGCTCGACCAGAGTTCAATCCCAGGTCGAGTCATACCAAAGACTCAAAAAATGGCACTTGATGCCGCCTTGCTTAACACTCAGCATTATAAGGTATGGATCTAGGGTAAAGTGGAGCAATCCAAAGAAAGGAGTAGCGATCATAGAATCGATCATATATATATATACATATATATTTGCAGCAGTGTTCCATAAATGCAGGAGAAGCAAGGACGAACTCATAAGTGACGTTCTTCAATGGACCCTAATGCACGGATGAGCCAATGTTGGCTGACTTGCACAAACTCATTTACATCAGCTCTGTGCAGATAGGGGTGTAGTTTGGAAGACCTGCCGGGAGCGATGGGTGATAGAGACAGACGAAGAGAGGGAGTCAGGGAAATCCGTGCTATCAGTGCAGCTTGATATATGTTACTGAAAAAATTAGGCATCTGTACGAACAAATCGACAAACCGTTATAAAAAATATGTTAACAAAATCTAATTCTCCATAGATTTATCCTTTTGGAAATGTAAAAAAGATTCATCTGCACCGTCATTAAGTGAGTCAAATTAATTTAATGATCGTGGGTGGGGGCATGACAGCAAAATGATAAAAAAGACATACTGTCTTCAGAATTTTGGGGAAAAATATTCTTTGGTTTAGTTTAATGGTATATCAATCATTGTAGGTTATTTAATACCAAATCCATTTTCATACATATAAACAGTTCTATTTCAAACAATTCTGTTTAACATAAGTACGCAATTTAAATATAAAAAACAGTGCTATTTCAAGCAATTCAATTTAACATAAGTACACTGTTTAGTTCTATTTAACCCATAGATAGGACTCTATCAGATGATACCACTCCGAGAGTAAACCTGGGAGCGATGGAAAAACTATCCTTTAAAAGAAACTTCATCTTTTATTAGATGAAGTTTCTTTTAAAGGATAGTTTTTCCATCGCTTTAAATAATGAAAATGTAATTAAAATTCCTTAAATTGCCGATTTGGGTTTTTTTTTAAAACGGTGCTTTGGCAGGTGCTCGTTTTTGTACTTACGTTATATATATATATATATATATATATATATATAATCTTTCTATCAAATTTAAAGTCTCTCAGTAGCCTTGTCCGAGCAATGTCCAAAGCTTAGAGGCACCCAGTAAAGATCGAACTCGCTATATAATAATAATGATCTGCGGGATTTGCTCACTAACTTACACTTTAGAGAAAATTGAATTTAGGACGCCAGCAATTTGGCTTGCGAGATGTGTCATAATGCCCAAAGTAGGCATCCTATATATACATGAAGTACTAAATAAAAGCTCGAGAAAACTAACCATGAAAAACATTAAATACCTGACACCTAGCTTCCTTGATGTCACTCGAAATTATCTTCTTGTTGTATGTTTGCATTCATTGGCGTCATGGTCTTGAAGAAATGTGATCCCATAGATCTTAATTTGTTGATCAGAACCCAATTTGTGCCCTGATCGCTTGCTACTTAGTATTCAACGACTCTTTTTAAGCCTATCCATCTTGTGGCCATCTCTGTCGAATCTTTAATACTGTCAATGACTCTAAAGTGCTGTTTTTGTTTATCTTTTAATGAAATAATTACTGTATTTGATGGCAAATAAGACCCCCTTATCCCTGGGCTTTATATGCAAAAAAATCTATTAGAATAATATTTACTCATATTACTAATACATGTACCTGGTCTAACTCAATAATATTGTAATTTTAGATAGGGAATATGGAGACTATGAAATGCTGTATATGATAAAGGGACAAATTTTGGAGTGAAATAAAGTTTGTTGGGCCAAGTAGAATTGCTTTGGGTGAAACATCGATACAATATACCTTGAAATACACAAAAGAAATTAACATAGAAACAGATACAAGAAAGGAACTATAAAAGTATATACAGGGGGGATCAATAAAATTGTCGTCCTAAAGAAAACAACACTACAGCTTTATTTTATAACTTTTATTGAAAAATCAATTCAGGTAACTTGATTATGTAGTAGACCTGACATCTATTCTGGGTCTCTGGACTTGTGGGCCGGCGCCGAGTCCTGCTGCCAAACCCAGAGTCTGCCACCGGCCACCTAATTGCACCTGGTGATCACCACACTCTTCAACACATCCAGGTACACTTTGGTGTTGACTTTCAAGCCGACTTCGAAGATGTGAGGTGGCATGATGTGGCCCTCACTTGAAACCACACCAAAGACCATAACCGTAGCCGTCCGAAGGGTCCTCCGATGCGTTGAGCTGTGCCCTCAAGCGTTGAACCGTCCGGATTTGCATTTTGAGGGTGCTGGCAATAGTCCTGTTGTCATTGGTAGAGGGCATGAGCTGAACAGCGGCGCATCCCCGATCTCGCTCGTTGAACATTGTGCCACTTTCAGACATAATAGAAGGCTCCTATCGCTCTTGGGATTTGTGCACAACTAGCCAACTAGTAGATGGTCTGCAACAAAAAAAGAAAACCGATTTTCATTAAACGGAAATAGAATCATGTCGTCTTTTCTAGGGCGACAATTTTATCGTTCCACCCTGTATTCTTTTCTGATTGTTAAAAAAAACTCCCATATTCATGAAAGAAAAGGTCAAATTGCAATGTAAAAGTAAGTAAGTAAAGTTGGCGACCGTAGTCGACGGCGACCAGAAGGCTCCTTTTTCAATAGCTACTACACCGAGGTATAGGGGAGGGCGCTATTTCTTTCCCTGGATTGTTCCACTTTTCCCTTGATACGTACCTTATATTGCTGAGTGTTAAGCAAGGAGGTATCAAGTACTATTTTTAAAGTCTTTGGTATGACGTGACCTGGGATTGAACCCAGGTCTTCCGGATCATTGGCGAACACTCTACCCACTAGGCCAATGATAATGTAGCTGAGTCAAATTCTGTTTAAAAGTTGAATCTTAGAGGCAAAATTATGTGATCTCTACTGATCTCCAGCTCTTTTTATTCAGCTCATTAAGTCAATCACTAAAGAATAAAAGAATGTCGTTAGACATAGTTTATCAAAAATTATGTTGATTATATGATACAAGTTACCGTTTGTACCGGTGTATACGTCGACATAGTGTAGAAGTCAGGCCTGAATATAAGGTACGAAAATTAGCAATTTGTAACACTATGTAGGTGGTCCACCAAGCAGACGATTCCTTTGTCTGTTTTGGCGCGAAACCAGACAAAGGGTTTTGGGCCCGCGATCTCGACGTGACCGGAAGTGGTAAGGGGACGCGAGAAGAGAGTTGGACAAAGGGGCTCGAAGTTTGAGTTGGCGAAGAGTGACGAGAGTGACCAGTTGACACCGGACACCGGAGCGGAAAGACCAGTCGGCATGAGATAAGGTCCAGCGACAGTGAGGAAGACCGGTCAGGATAGGTTGGCATTCTTAGTAGCGTTGTAGAATTTTCGCTAGAATCCACGCTAGCGTTAGTCTACATATGTACACAGGAAATGCAGTGTTGCATAACTCCCTTTCCGCACTTGAGTTAACCCCAGGCATATTGTTCGTTTTGTTCATTTGTTCTCTTTCCTCCTGTTCCCTCGATTGTATTTGATGTAGCGGTAAAGAAATGTGCGATACCCCTATCGGAACCACTAGTTGATCACCGGCCGTAAAGAAGTGGAATGGTTAGAAGAGGTTGATGTAACTGGGGCCGAGGGGGTAACGTCACAAATTTATGGAATTCATTTTTGTTGAAAAGGGCTGCTCTTCATCATTTCCATAATGTTTTCATTTTTGACTTAACAAGATTATACGTGTATACGTCAATTCAAGCTCTTGCGTTTAATTTTTTTTTTTTTTTTTTTTTTTTGTACTCTGTAATAATAATCATCTTCGCTTACTCGCTCACTTATACCTAGACTCTTAGGCTCATGACTCAATCTTGAGTTAACATGACATCTGAACTCCATTCACTTCATGGAGTATTTTAAAAGTATTTGGGGCAATGGATGAGCATGAAATGTTAACTGGTCCTTTTATATCATAAAAAAGATTAAATGTGTCAATTATATAAAGTGGGGATTGAAAAGAAATAAAAAGAAATAAATGCAAAAAGTGCCAGTTTCCCAGGAGGCGTCTGACAGGAAGCGAAATCGGCCATTCCTAAAAAGAGGGTCTTCTTGGCGTCAAAGAGAAAATCTAGCTCATTAAGCATTTACCACATCGACTGAAAGGACCCTTTTCTCTCTGCTGCTTGTGGGGAGAGGACGTGTCAGTTGAATCCAGAACTTAGCTGCGCGATGCGTCTCTCCAACTAATAACAACCCTTGCTAACCATACCCACCGAACACACGACGGACCCTAAAACTCGTAATTGCCGAAAATGATTCTGTTATATACTTCGATGCTTTGTCTGGGAAACGCGTCTATTTCTACTGGTTCAGGAAAACATTCTCACGAAAAAAAAATAGCTGTAACCCTCCAAAATAAAGTTTGAGTCTAAAGGTATCTCGTTCGTTTTCCTTCCGTCCTTAATACCTTTTACAGCTTCATCAGACAAACGAAAATAGCAAGCGAATGAGGTAAGAAGAAAAAAAAAGGAGTCAAATACTATCCTCAAAACTTCCAAACAAAACCAATAACTAACCACAACCATGAATAAACCCTACTTATGTCCCATCATTACCTCATAAAATATAGTTTTTAATAATGTGAAAGACAATATATTTCTTTAATTTGTCTATCATTTTTACTCAAAGTGTATTAATGAAAGATTGGTGTTTAAATGTACCATACTTGATTGAGGTGCACTTGATGTATCGGTAATCGTCGTAAAAAATGGAAACGGGAATAAGGCATAATTATTTTGTATATGTATCGTCACATCTTAGAAATAATCTTAAAACTACTTCCCCAAGTTTTGGTTTTGAAATATTCCTGCTATATCGATTTTTCCGTAGAGATGTGTTTATTTTTTTAACTGCTTCATATATTCATTTTGGATTACAGAGTTTCAATGCTGTAGAGTTTGGTAACAATATCTATTAATATTCATTTTTATTTTTTAATGTTCAGCTAGAAATACAAAAATTCTGATATAATTGGTTTAGAAGGTAACTTTTTATTAAAAAATTGTTAGATGAATAGATTTATAGGCGATACTGTATGTTTATCAAGTTGCTCCGAAAGTGTATCAATCAATCCGATGATGAACAAATACCAAAGGTACTGAGAAAAATTTGGCATTTACCCTAATCCTTTTATCAGCCTTTGCACCAATTTTTTTATAATAATTGCTCTGAGAACAAGTAAGAACTAGTAAGTTAAGCTTATTTTTTGCCTTTATCTTCCTATTGTTAAGGGGAGTCTCCATGGTGTACTGACTGATGTTGTGGACTGAAACACTGTAGTAAGCAAGTTTGAACTCTAGTCGTTCTGTTCCATTCTCTTTCAGACAAATACCCTTGGGGAAAGGTATGAGCACCCTTATCCACTCAGCTATGGATTAAATAATACTATTACTGTTCTTCTACAAAGAAGAGTGGCATTAAATAACACACAAACGTTGATATACCATTAAATAAAGAAACCAAATAAGCTATTTTTGTCTAATTTTTTCTTAAAACAATTATGTGACAGTATCGTCCGCGGCTCGCACTGTTAAGCCTGCTTAGCGGCCCAGCTCACGTTGAGTTTTGTTGTTAAGAAAATATAAGTCGGTTGCTGGTTTTGATCAAAGCCGTATCAACCACGGATCAGCTTCACAGTTGATAAAAAAAAAAAAAAAAACAAGAACACACTTGTTAGGTCTTGCTTTATTCACTTTTCTGCTTTATCCCACGAAAGGGCGTGTGACACTTGGCAATATGAACTTGAGTACGGATCTCGCATTATCACAATATAGGTGGCAGACAATTACTGGGTCTGTTGTTTTTTATCCATTTCTGTCTTACTAAATCTTTTTCAGCCCAACCAACTGGGGCTGTAGAATTCTCATCTCTGTAGAGATGAAAGACACTCCCCCAACAAGTGTCCTGTATATGACTTTAAACAATCTGATGATGAGGTTCCAGCCCAGGAACTTTGGACAATATGGAGTACCCCTTCATTGCCATTGCTCCCAGGTCCACTCAGGCTTGGAGCGGTAGCATCTGGAAGGGTCTTATGTATGAGTCAAATAGAACTGTTTGAAATTTAAATGGTGTGTAAATAAATGACTTATGCTAAATTGAATTGTCATAAATAGAACTGTTTGACCATTCAACTGTGTGTAACCAAATGACTGATGTTTAATTGAATTGAACTATTTGTTAGATAGCAATATTTGAAACTATTCAAGTGAGTGCAAATAAATGATTAATACTAAATAGAACTATCCATGTTTGGAACCATTTAACTGTGTGCAAAAAATAGCTCTGACTCATTTAAAAATAAGATTGCCTACACACTATTGTCTTACTAATCATTTGTATACCCATTTAACTCTATGCAAACAAATGAGCTCTAACTTGTTTAAAAATGTAATCAACAAACAATATATTTACAAAGCATATATATATATATATATATATATATATATATATATATATATATATATATATATAAAGGATTTGGCATTAAATAACCAACAATGGTTGATATGCCATAAAACCCAACCAAACTAAATCAGTCAAAGGAATTTCTTGAGAGCAACTATGATAAGCAAGAGGGATACCCTACTTCTCTGTTTGATTCCTGATTGTTTCCTTGAATATCCAGGGTTAGGGCTTTCGAAAAAAACATGCTCTTCTAACACGAACTGCTCAACTTCCTGAATTAAAGTATCTTAAAAACATTTGTAATCTTATCTACTTACTTCTAACAGTACTATTCCTCTTGTTAGTGGCGCTTAGAATATATTGACTATATCTCCTGCTGAGTGTTAAGACACCTCCCCCACAAGAAAAAGGGGTAAATAGGTTTGATTTGGTTTGGTTTAGTTTTATGGCATATCAACCATTTTTGGTTATTTAATGCCAAATTTTCTTTATACACATATATTAAATATATATGGTATGTAAACATATTTTGTTGATAAATTTTTTAAACGAGTCTAAACTCATTCTCTTTCACACAGTTAAATGGTTTTAAATATTGCTATCTATCACTAACAATTCAATTAAATATCAGTCATTTTTTTACACACAGTTAAATGTAAAAATAGTTCAATTTCTAACAATGCAATTTAACATTTGTTTACACTCAGTTTAATTGTCAAATAGTTCTATTTGACTCACAGATTGGACCCTATCAGGTGCTATCACTCCAGGCCAGAGTGGACCTGGGAGTAATGAAGGGATACTCTGCATTCCCCAAAGCTCCAACATTACTGGAACCTCACCATCGGATTGTTTGATGTCATATTCAGGAAACTCATTGGGAGGTAACCCCTCTGCAGAGATGCAGTCGGTGTATTATACAGTCCCAGACGACTGGTCTGAGGTATCTAGGGTATGACACTAAACTGCATTTGGTGGTGAGGTTCCAGTTCCTGAGATATGAGTAGTATGGAGTACCCCTTCATTGTCATTAACCCTTCTAGTCTCACTCCGAGTCAGAGTGGTAGTATTTGTTAGGGTCCCTTTTGTGGGTCTAATAGTTCAGTTTAAAAAATTATTCATATTTGATTGGGAAGTGAGCAAAAAAAATACTCTTAAGAAATAACTACACATAAAATGTAAATATGGACATAAAATGAACGCGATTCTCAAACCTCAATAACCCTTGACAGGTTGACATAAAAATTAATCAATCTGACAGTACTAGCACTGAAGTCTTCTGTTTATGATGAATATTTAAAAACTAACCTTTTATTACCATTGAGAACTTCTATTTCATCATCAGTTAAAATCTACCCTACCTCCTTAACTTATTCAGCTATCCTTTTGATACTAATGTATACATACATCTACACTATGCCTCCTCACACTCATACAGATACACTCACATTCATATGCATAAACATATATATACGCTATATCTATACACATTTATTCTCATATAGATCCGCTCGCACCTATACGTATATACATTGTAGTACCTAACTATGTGCACCGAGGGAGTGAAAACCTGATAGCGTTTCAACTATACTATTGTACTGAAAGTTCAATTACTAAACAGTTGCAAAGGGAACTGTTCAAATCCTGAACAATTCCTGATTCAGACTTAGCAACTTCATCTATTTTTTTACTTAACATTTCATTTTTTTTAATAATAGATTTTTTTTTCTTTTACAGGAATTATGAGACATTTTTAAAGGCTGGACCCAACAGAATTGGCCACAAGTATCACAAAGCTATCTACAAACAATACACCGACGAAACTTACACAAAAGAAATTGAAAAACCAGAATGGATGGGCTTCTTGGGTCCTATCATCAGTGGGTCTGTTGGCCAGACACTACGAATCCATTTCAAGAATTTGGCAGACCGAAATTTCAGCATGCATCCTCATGGAGTCTTCTACAACAAAAATAGCGAAGGTAAAGGGATTCTAAATTAACCATTTCAAACTATTCTTCCACCCATTTGACTGGGGCTGTAGAATATGCATCTTTGCAGAAGGGGTAAAACACCCCCACAAATGATTATCCTGTGTATAACATTAAACTGCATCTGATGATGAGGCTTCAGTCCTGAAACTTTGGGGAGTGTGGAGTACCCCTTCATTGCCATCACTCCCCGGTCCACTCTGGCCCGGAGTGGTTGTACCTGTTAGAGTCCCATCTATGAGTAAAATAGAACTGTTCAATCATTTACAAAGGATTATGTTATTTGAAACCATACTGCTGTGGGCAATACTTGACAAATAGAATTACTAATGTCAAATAGCAATACTTGAAATCATTTAACTCTCTGCTCTAACGACTCATTTGAAAATTATGGCCCACAAACTATTTGCTTACAAATCATATATATATATATATATATATACAAGATTTGTGATTAAAATACCCTCAAGGGTTGATTCTTTGGCAGTAAGTCTCATCAGTATTCTGGCCAAATTAAGTGGCACTGTGATCTGGATTATCTCAGTCTTTCACACCTCTCTTTTCCTGCTTTTTTTTGGATTGTTCCAAAAGCTCTATTTCTGGGGTCACTGTTACCTTCATGTTCATAATTTGTTTTGGGTAAATTTTTCATTCTCTTGTAAGTTTGTTTTGTTTTGGCTTGGTTTGGTTTTATGGCATATCAACCATTGCAGGTTATTTAATGCCAAATCCTTTTTACATATTAGATATATGATTTCCAAACACATTTTGTAGATTACATTTTTCCCACAATTAAATGGTTTCATTTATTTCTATCGAATATAAATCATTCTATTTACTATTAATCATTTGTTTGCACACAGTTTAATGTTTTCAAGTATTGCAATGCATCATTAACAATTCTATTAAACATCAGTCATTTGTTAAATGTAAAAATAGTTCTATTTCTAATAATTCAGTTTAGCTTAAGTACACAGTTTAAATGTCAAACAGTTCTATTTGACCCATAGGTAGGACCCTATCATGTGCTACCACTCTAGGCCAGAGTGGATTTTGGGGTGATGGTAATGAAAGGGTACTTCGCATTCTCCAAAGCTCCAGCATTACTAAAGCCTCACCATCAGAATTTTTTGTGTCATATCCAAAACACTCATTGGGGGAGTCTTATACCTCTGCAGAGATACAGTTAGTGTATTCTATTGCCCCAGTTGACTGGGCCCTCTCTGGTAAGATCCAGATATTTATTCAGTTTTTCACTTTCCTTTAATTTCAATGTATGGTCTCATTGAACCAATAAGTCTAGAAGCCATCATTTTCCTTTCTTGTTAACTATAACAAGGTCTGGTCTTCTGTCCAGGGTTGAAGAGTCTCCGTGACATGCTGGACTGTGACGTCATTGTAAAATAGTTCCAACTGCAATCATGCTATTACATTCACTCTCAGACTAGTACCCTTAGGAAAAGTATGAACCCCATTATTCTCTCAGTAGGGCAACAGTACTGTTCTTCTTGGCATTAAATAACCCACAAATGTTGATATTCCATTAAACCATTTTTATCTCAAAATCCCAGATAATTTTATGTCTCATTTTCCAGGACAGAATCATGTCAGTGTACATACAATTCATTTGTATGGCCAAAATTCAGTCTTTGCATGATTCCCAATGAATCACCTTCTCTACCTATTAATATTTGCTCTTGTACTCCTTTTGGGCCTATTTGTTGCATTCATTTATTATTATTATTAACACTTTGTATAGTATCTGTAAAATATAACAGGGTAATTTACACATGGATTCTACCACGAATCAGTGTAGTATTCGTAGGTTTCACTCAACTTAGAATTTCTATGCTATTTTCAACACAAATTGTCATGATGGGGCACCCGTTTCCCATAGCATCACAATTTTTTCCAATGGTTCACTCTCAGAATGGAACAGTAGAGCTCTGCACAAGATCTGACCCTAGGGAACCACAATTTCAGGGATAGTGCTCTTCAGTGGTCCAATGATGAATTGTCATGCAAGAGCCACATAGAATTGGCTCATAGTTGGAGAGAGAATAGTCGGATTCATACCTTTCCCAAGGGTATCAGTGTTATGTGAAATGCAAACAGCCTCATCCAGGATTTTGAATTCAGGTGACTGTGTCCATTTCCTACAATGGTATCTATTACACCACAAGAGCCTCTTATGAAATACAACTATATGAGAAAAAAGGAAGATAGTATGAAAACCCAGATTGACAGGTTTCACAATTGAGATAATGTCATCACTTACAAAAAAAGGTTTTTTCCTGGAATAATAAATTCATTCATTATTTTGTATAGTATTTTTTTTTAACAACAAGAGTATACCAATTTTTGCACTTCACCTGACAGCATATCAGTCATCATCATCATGTTGCACTGGTAGCACGGATATCCCTGACCCTCTCTCGCCACTCCTCCCTATCGTTCATCGCCCTAGGCAGGTCTTCAGGACAACATCCTGTATCCTCACATAGCTGCTGAATATATGTTCATGCTGGTCGTCCTGCTTTTGCACGGCCATGTGTGGGGGTCCATAAGAGTACATCTCTTATGAGTTCGTCTCTGCTTCTCCAGCAGTGTCCTGCATGTCTGGAAGCCTGTTGTAAACTTTGGCTGAGGTAGTTTTGTACTTTTTATCAATGTTCAAGCCCTGGTAAATGTTGCTGATTTCTCAAGGAAAACCTTTCCTCCATTGGAACACTGAGAGCACAATCTTTTTACAGTTCACTACATTTATCCCAGAACGAGCAAAACAAATTACTATAATTCATATCTTTGATCCAGAGTAGTGGTATCTCTTATGGTCCCATCTATGGGTCAAATAGATCTGTTTAGAAAATATTCATATTCACCTGGACCATGTGCAAAAAAAAAGAATCTTAAGAAAAAACTACACAAAAACTGTAAATGACAAATGAGGACGTTATATCTGCTAATGATGACTTTTTTTACCAATGTGATCAAAGCACTGCAACACCAACAGAAGAAGTGTGTAGACTGCAAAGGCAACTATGTTGAAAAATAAACCTCGTTTGGTCACATCTCATGAGAGTATCTTAGTCTATGAACAATTTTCGTTCAAAATTCTGTTTAATGATTTTGGGTTTTTTTTTGTTTTTTGTTGTTGTTTTTTTTATAGAAATGCCATTCACTCGAAAAGAAAAGGTATTTAAAAATTAAACAAAGAATTTTGAGGTGTTTCTATACTTGCTGTTAAAATTTTTGATAATTTGAACCAGAATTGATCAAGTTATTTGATTATGAAATATTGATTCTGAAACACCCTGTACATTTCAAATGATATCAAATTTTTTGAAAAATGCTGTATTTACCACGAACAGATCAATTTTTAAGCAGAATACAACTAGTTTGAATTCAGAGTTTTCCTTTTCTTAGCCTGTTTGTCAAATCAAGATTAAAGACATTACTCTGCCCTACTAATTACCCATAGCTGGGGGGAGAATAGTTGGGGTTATCAATAACCCCACAGGGACACCCTGCAGGCTGTTTGTACTTCACATCATGCTAATACCCTTGGGAAAGTCATGAATATATCTGTTCCCTCCCCATCTATGAGTAAATAGCAGGGCTGACTGGGTCCATTAACCTTAGTAAGCCAACCAGTCAAGAAGAAGGAAAACTCTGAATTCAAACCAGCTGTACTCTGCTTAAAAACTGACCTTATGTCACATCCTTCATGAAGTGGAGGGTTTGGATAAATATATACTTAATAAATATCACAATGTTTTAAGCAGTCCACTTCACTCTAATTTTAATCTCCAAAATTACCTGTATCCGAATCTTTGTTTTTCTTTACAGGGGCCTTGTATCTTGATAAGACTGGTCCTAATGACAAAGTTGATGATCGTGTCCCACCACAGACAACCCATGATTACACATGGGAAATAAAAGAGGTTGATGCCCCAACTAAAGATGATCCTGATTGTCTTCCATGGTTATATCATTCTCATATTGACCCAGTGAAGGACATGTATTCAGGTCTGATGGGTTTACTTGTAACCTGTAAAAAAGGTAAGTCTAAACTCTTATGCTCACTCCTTGCTTGAAAGATTTTTAGAAGATATTAAACCATTGATTGGAGTTATAGGTACTTTTTGACTATCCCAATTTGGAAAACTTTTAGGTCTTACACAAACCACTACAATTATCTCCCTTGTCTTTCACTCGTTTGAAATGAAACCAAGACTGAAACAAGTAAGTAGTAAATTAATGTTGCTTTTCTAATTGGATGACAAATCAGGCAAAAGAGAATGGAAAGAATTAAATAATTTGGCAAAACTTTTGAGATGAAGCATGATAAATTTTATCACTTAGAGTATTCGGATTATTGTCTCATCTTTATTGTTATATTCACTACATTTCAGCTAATGTATCCTTCAGCCTTCTTCAGGTATTTCATGTCAAACTCAGGAGCCTCCTTAGAACTTTAAGCTGAACCCTCTATTCAATCCATGGGGTAGATTGTTCTAATTCCATTCACCATACCCGGGTACAAGTGTGAAGCTATTATAAGTCTTCCTAGTAATTTACCTGTAGTAAGAAGCTCTTTAACCAGGAGGACACATGGCACAATAGATTTAGGCATTTGTTTAATGAACTTCTAAGTGGTTTCAGGTTCAATCCTGACTACAGGTAAAACTAACAAGAAATTCTTACTATATGTAAGCTTAACACTTATAGAACAATCATTTTGAACAAACACTTATAAACTTGGATTGCAATGTTTTAAATTGAAGGTAAAAAAGTTAGTTTGTTTTTCTCATAAATAAACCAAACCAAAGTCATGAAGAGAAATTTTGTGGGATATAGATAATTGTTCCAGTGTTACAAAGCAAATTAATGGGATTAGCCAACTGTCATTGTATAAGTAAAGTTGACGACCTTAGCCAAGAGTGACCCAAAGGCTCCCTTTTCGATAGCTACTACACCAAGGTGTTGAGGAAGACGCAACTCCTTTCCCTGGATTGCTCCACTTTACTCTTGATCCGTACCTTATAATGCTGAGTGTTAAACAAGGAGGCATCAAGTACCGTTTTTTGAGTCTTTGGTATGATTCAACCTGGGATTGAACTCAGGTCTCTCGGCCCATTGGTGAATACTCTAGCCATCATGCCAATTTCAAAACCATTTTGCTCCAACCTTAGCGCTACAATATCTCCAAATAGCAGATAATATGCAAGCTGGTTTTAATTTCTAATTATCCATCTTTGTGATTATATTGTTCATTAGTTTATATTTTTGAAATAATACTGTATCTCTTTATACTTTGGGTAGAGTGTTTACCAATGGTCCAGGAGACCAGGGGTCAATCCCAGGTCGCATCATACCAAAAACTTTAAAAATGGTACTTGATACCTCCTTACTTAACACTCAGCAATATAAAGTGAGGCTCAAGGGTAGAGTGGAGCAATCCAAGGAAAGTAATTGCACCCTCCCCTACACCTCAGTGTAGTAGCTATTGAAAAGGGAGCCTTCTCGTAACCCTCGACTACAGTTGCCCTCAACTACAGTCACCTTCAACTATGGTTGCCAACTTTACTTACTTTATACTTATAAATTCAGATTAAATCATGGAAAAAAAATCTTAAATAAAAGTTTCAAATGTGTAAGTTTCTTTTTTTGTTATAAAAACATAAATGCAAATTATACTCTGGAAGTTATTTTTTTATCATTTCAAATTTTTTATTTTTTTGCTTATTTTGTCATGAAAGGTAAGGTTCTAGATCAGTAAAAAAACATTTGATAAAAGTAATTTACCATTTACTGAATCATTAAAATGCTGGGGAGGGGAGTGTTCATGGTATAATTGCAAAAGTGTTGGACAGATAGAGAGTTTGAATGCAGGTTCACTTTCAGACTTATACTCTTGAGAAAGGTACTGGACAGCCTTATCTCCTCAGCTATGGGTTGAAGAGTATAACTACTGTTCTATCACAAGGATGGGCTTTGCATTTAATATCCCAAAAAGGTTGATATGCCATTAAAGAAACCAAACCAAAATACTATGAGTGTCCTATGTATGACAAAAAACTGTATCTGGTGGTGAGACTCCAAAGCAATTGCATCATCCCTTTATTGCCATTACTCCCATGTCCACTCTGGTAACTGATGTTTCTGTCCCATCTATGAGTCAGATTGATTGGTTTACGATAATGAAGGGTTTACCAGTTTAAAATGACTTTGAAGATGCATTTTTTTACCATTTATAATTGGAGACTTTAAAATGACTTATTAAACTGAGTTCTTGTCCAATCGGCAGGGCTTACAAACTGTATCTCTCCTAGCCCAGTCAACTGGGGCTGTACAATACATTGATTGCCTCTCCATAGATCAAACAGTTTAAAATAGAACAGTTTGACATTGAAATGGTGTGCAAACAAATCTTACTCTAAATTGAATTGTTTGAAGTAGAATTGTTTGATCATTTAACTGTTTATAGAAAAATGACTGATGCTTAATTGAATTGTTAGTGATACATTACAATACTTGGAACCATTTAACTTTGTTGACTTATGCTAAATAGAATTGTTAGAAATAGAACTGTTTGATTTTTTAACTTTGTATCCCCACTGCAGAGGAGTACGACCACTAAATATGTGTTTCTACATATTACACTAAACTGCATTTGATGGTGAGGCTCCAGTTCTGGAAATGATGTATATTCTGTATCTTGATGGACTTTTTTGTAAAATTTGGATGATTTGTTAATGAGTTATTAAATGATAAAATATTCTTATTTTTTCTGTCTCTCTTTCTCTTTAAGGCAAAGCTGTTCAAATTGACAAATCTTTTGCCCTGCTGTTAAAAGTTATGGATGAGAATTTGAGTTGGTATATAGATAAAAACATCAAAGAATTCATCCCTAATAGTGACAAATTGGATCCTGAAGATGAAGACTTTCAAGAGAGCAACAAGATGCATTCAATGAATGGTCTGATGTATGGTCACTTGCGAGGGCTCAATACCTGCATGGGGGACAACATTACCTGGTTTCTGTTAGGAATGGGTAATGAGGTTGATATTCACACCATCAATTTTCATGGACAATCATTAGAATATAATCATCACAGGTAAGACATTTAACAATATTCTTACTTGTACTGCCAGCCGGAGGCGATGAACGATAGGGAAAAGTGGCGAGAGATGGTCAAGGATATCTGTGCTGGCGGCACGACATCATGATGATGATGATATATATATATATATATATATATATATATATATATATATATATATATATATGTAACTGATTTAGATTAGATACCTGATGAAGGGAGTAAGTGAAAAACTGAAAACCAACTTTTCAAATGAAGCCTTTATTTGTATATGCTTTTTTTTTATGATTATTGGAACAAAATGAAAAAATCATTTTAAAATCGCATAATTTATTGACATCATCCAGACAACTAATGCTCAATAACAATTTTCATAATAATTTAAAAAGAAATTCTATTATCATTTAAAAAAGTCATCTATGTATATATATATATATATATATATATATATATATATGTATATATATATATAATGTAAATATGCATATAAATATTGTGCGTATATTGTATATCACAGTATAAATTCAACTATATTAGCACCCCCCTCAGTAATATATGGTATGTAAACATATGTGTACAGATATGGTATACATATATTTTTTTAAATTTACATACATACAAGATAGATATGTGTAGGATACACACACACACACACATATATATATATATATATATATATATATATATATATATATATATATATGTCAGTAATATACTCACATGCACATTGCTATATACATGGATATGTACATATATATATATATATATATATATATATATATATATATATATATATATATATATATGTATGTATGTATGTATGTATGGGTAGGTATGAATAAATGAATATATGATGTGTATGTGTAGTATATGTGTATGTATGCATGTATATATAAATATATGTGTGTATATATAGGTGTGTGTGTATATAAGTATATATATATATATATAGATGATATATATATATATATATATATATATGTGTGTGTGTGTGTATATATGTATATATATATATGTGAGAATATATGTATGTTTGTGATTATGTATGTGTTTGTGAGTGTGTGTGTGTAAATACAGAGGTCTCCATATATGTGTTTGTGTATATATATATATATATACACACACACACACACTCAGAAATAATTGTACATATATATATATATATATATGTGTGTGTGTGTCTGTGTCTGTGTATATGTATATATAAATGTGTATGTTTTTGTATGTATATATGTGTATACATGTATCAATGGATATATACAGTAGCATCTAAAACTAAGGGACAAAATTTTAAAACCTAATATTTGTTAGAAATAACAACTGTGAAAAGCTGAAATTTTGACAACTGGTAGTCGTTATCATCCATAATAACATACTAAAATTTGAATTATTTGCAAAGGATAGAAAAAGAATTATAACAATTATTTATTTATATTCAAAATAGGATCGTCCAAAAGTAATGGACAAAATTGAGAAAAACAATGTAAACAGCCAAAAAACAATAAAAATACATGTACAATCAATATTTAGTAAATGAGCCCGTGCAACCATACAGTAGTACTGGCACGGCTACAACTTAGAAGAATTCCTGTTTTATTTTCATCAGCGAGATCAGATCTCAATATGGTTATTAACCAATCAATAGCAGTCAATGCTTTATCTATGCATTTGTTGACATCCCCTTAGGTAGATGAGATATTGCTATCAAGATATGTGAACTGCATTCGTAATTACGAGAAAATATAAGAAAAAATTCTTTATAAATCTGAATTAGAATTTTTTTTTTTTAGGACGGATTCCATCAATCTTTACCCGGCTGAATTTGCAGTTGCCACAATGAAAACGAATTTACCAGGAATTTGGTTGGTTTTCTGTCATGTTCATGATCATTTTGTTGGTGAGTATTTCTCTGGATATTTCCCCTCGACCCATAATCTTCTCTCTCTCTCTCTCTCTCTCTCTCTCTCTCTCTCTCTCTCTCTCTCTCATTTTGTGGGTGAATATTTCTCTGTGAGTGTATGAATATCCCCCCCATTCTCTCTCTCTCTCTCTCTCTCTCTCTCTCTCTCTCTCTCTCTCTCTCTCTCTCTCTCTCTCTCATTTTGTTGGTGAGTATTTCTATGGATTTTTTCTCCCATTATTAAACTTTTTCATTCCCCCCTTATCAATCTCACTTTTCTTTCTGCCTCTTTAAGTCAGCTGATGGGATATGGTAGTTCTGTTTATAAGCTCTTAAAGTAAAGAAAGTCATGTCATGGCTTGGCTTCCTGAATGAAAATCCAGAAAGAGATGGTTCGCAAGGACTACAGGCATGTTTATGGCTGATAAGGCAATGCAAGACAGGCAGGTACAGTTGCTGTAACCATAGCTGAAGGTCAGGTCAGGGTTTGATAGCATAGTGTGGTGGTTCTTCTTCCTGTACCTTTTGTCTTTAAGAGTGGCCCTGCAGTTGTTCTTTGAAGGAGGAGACAATATGGTTGGTGGTGAGATGCCAGATGTCACAGTTCTCAGATAGGGTGGACTATCAGCAATGGTTGATCAGACAGGTACCAAAGAAAGATAATGATACCATATATATTTGTGTATCATGTGACCAATCTAAATGTTAGACTAATATTAAGGGGTTGCACCACATGTGAGACACAAACTTTGTGTGTGTAAATAATGAGCCAAGGCTTGGACTAGTTTGTGTCACACTTAAGGTGCAACCCCCAAATATTAGGATAAAATTTTGGTCTCAGAAAGTCACATGATATGCATGTATATACAGTAGTTCTTTGTTTTTAAGAACAGGTAAAGATTTATACAAAGACAAAATGCTCCTTGTATAATGGTTACTATGATAGGAAATCGACTGGGTAACCCAAGTTCAATTCCTGGACGAGGCTGTTGGCATTTTGCATAATACTAATAACCTTAGGAAAGATATGAATGTCAACTATTCTCTCTCCAGCCATAGGTAAATGGTAGGACAGACTGGGTTCTTTAATCTAGGTATGACAACTGGTCTACGAAAAAGAAAACTCTGAATTCAAACTGGTTAAACTCTGCTTAAAATTGGCCTTGTGTCACATCCTTCTCGTGTCACCAGGGTTGGGTGAATATCTATTAAAAAAATGGCTTAGTTTTATCAACAGAAAGTATTGTCCATCATAATAACAATACAAATATGACAAACTTGGGGAGTCAAGATAATAAAAAAAAGAGGAAAGAAGGAAAGGCCGAATACATAGCGTGTGCAAACTTTTCAGCAAGTAACACTGCAGAAAGTCATAAAGATATTAACTCAAAATAGCTGTAGGCACCTGTATATTTTGGTTGGTATGAATGTGTAGGAGTTAAGAAAGTACTGTCTCTGACCCTCTCTGTTCATTTGAGCTTGACCCTTGGTCAAATCTCCAAATGATTGTTGGTGATATTAACCAAATAGGATTTATTTTTTATTTGAGGCCATCTGCACAAGCAAACATCAAAAGCTTATCATACCATTGCCTGCCTACCAAGACTACCATATATCAAAGAAAATGGTATCAGAGTTAGGAATTTTTTGTTTAAGCCTCTTCATTATGTAACGTAATGGCGAAAGGATTTCGGTTCATGCCTTTGAGTTTAGTTAGGCTGAGAACCTTTCGGCTCAGCACATGGGTTAGTTAGGTGCAAACCTTGATGTTGGTGGTAACGCGCGTGCGGGGTGGACGGGCCACTCAGAGATGTCACAATAGCCCGAGATGACGGAATGGGGTGACAGGGTGCAGGTAACGTCATGCACCGGAAGCATGCGGAGGTTTGTGGAAGATTTGAAGAAAGTTAGAGAGTTGAATACTAGACGCCAAACGAGGAGGATCAACTTTTGGAGCTCGCAGACGCGAGGTGAACTTGCACCCTATGGGGGCCACTTGAGATGGGGGCCAAATGAATAAGACAGCGTAGAAGATTGTGTCTCTCCTCCTTATGTCCAAACCTTTAACTCAAAGTTAATAAAAAGGTTTCATACCTGAACAAGAAGTTGTGACGTGTTTTCGAATTTTGAGATTCCTATGTTCTTTATATGTTCTAGCGTTATGAACATCATATGTCTATTTCGCACATGGCGTTACCTATAGTACAATTATAGACATGAGAAAAAAAAAGACAGAAAAAAGATATAGATGGGTTGATAGATAAATAGGTAGATTGATTTTCATTTTACTTACATTCACAGATATCTTTTATTTTCCTTATTTTTTTACCATATATATATATATATATATATATATATATATATATATATATGTGTGTGTGTGTGTTATTTTACTGATATAAATAAAAGTGGCAAGACAAATAGGAATATTTATTTGTAGTCATTTATTTATTATTTATTCTCAACTAGTTTTGACTTAAGGTTATCAAGAGAAGAACTTTTGTGAAGAAGAGTTTGCTTTTTTTAAGATTCTAAAATAGTTTTTAAGAGAATTGACATGCCACAAGAGAAAAGATAAAGGGTTGAGTGTTTGCCAATGGCGATCCCAGGTCAAGTCATACCAAAGACTCAAAAAATGGTACTTGATACCTCCTTGCTTAACACTCAGCACTATAAGGTGCATAACAAAAGTGGAGTAAACCAGAGAGAGGAGTAGTGCCCTCCCCTACACCTTGGTAAAGTAGCTATTGAAAAGGGAGCCTTCAGGTCACCCTCGACTAAGTTTGCCAACTTTATAGCCTACCCATTTGTTAAATAAAAATTATTTTTTGGTATCCAAGGGTCTTGAACTGATCCTTTCATGAGCTCTGCTATCATAAACACATAGCAGTGAGCTCTACACTTGGAAGATGTTTGTTAATCATGGGAGGTGTTTTTCAAATTAGCCTGTTTTAGTCAGAGATTTAATTTTGGCATTTGTTTATTTAAGTATTTAAGCATCAATCTATATCTGTCTATCCTATTTTAGTATTTTGAGTATGATTTAGTTTGATGTTAAAGATATTTGGGGGTCAATATTCGATGATATTTTATCCATTCACCTTTGTGCGTTTTTACTACCACAGTGATATTGTCCAATGTGTTTTTACATATATATACTATAGGAGACTAATGTTAATAGAATGACCACAAAACAAAAAAGTGAGTACTACAAAACAAAGAAGTTTTATTTGGATAAATCTGAAAACAAAAATGAAATTGTCCATGTCTTAAGTCACTGTTAGTTGTAATGAATTTAAGTTGACAGTCTTAATTTGATACAGGTCATCCAGTGGTCATGCAGTGGGGGCTGCTAGGAGAACTCAGACACAGTTGTATCCTTCTTGTCTGTAGTGAAAAGTAAACTGCTCTGAAATTCTTTTGAAGATACTTTAATGGGGGAGGGTTGGCAAAAAATTGTGGTTAAGTGTTTTGTTATTTTAAGTTGAGTTTTCCAAATTCTGATTTTTCTCGAACACATGTATGGGCGATTTCTATATTGAAAATTGTGCCAAAATTGATCTGTTTTTTCTGGAATCTTCTTTGACAAGGAAATTGCTCCATTTCCTACATATACCTTCTTTCTTTTTTTCTTTTTTTTTGCTTCTTTTTTTTTCTTTTTTTTATTTTGCCATATACCATAAGGTACTTGTGTTATAATGATTATCATTGTCGGAAATGGACTCAGCTATCTGAGTTCAAACCCTGAATGATGCTGTTTGCATTACATATAGTTCTAATACCCTTGAGAAAGATATGAATCTAACTATTCTCCCTCCAACTGTGGGTAAATAGCAGGGCAGACTGGCTCTTTGTATGGCAACTAGTCTACAAGAAGAAGAACTCTTAATTCAAACCAGATGTAGACCTGGAGAGGGATGGGCTGTACCAGGTTATTCCTGCCCAATACACGCTACATGAGTTGTGCCCCAATGACCAAACCGAGTTATAGAACATGTGATATACTATAAATTCACTTAACCTAGTAATCCCAATATCAGCTGCACACTGACTACATTTATAGGAGTTGCAGAATTAGTGGTGGTAGTACTATATACAAATTAATATAGTTTTTCTGATATTTGAAATTCATTTATTTTGCAGCTGGTATGACCGCATTATTGAGCATAAAAACGTGTGACAAGGAACCAAATTTTTCTGTGAAAGAGGGAAAAGTAATCAAGTATTACATTGCAGCAGAATTGGTCACTTGGAACTATTCCCAGAATGGTCAGAACATTTTTGATGGTGGTTCTTTGACAAAAGAGGACAGGTAAGTTAATATGATAAGAAAATTAAAGAATAGTTAGATTAATTCATGCTACTCATTAGAATTTTTAAAAAGATTTCATGACTTATTTATGTTACTTTAAGCATAAAAAGTTATAATCTATATTTAAAATGTTTGTTTATTGTTGGTTATTTTATGCCAAATTCTGTTTTTACATACGAGGATCATTAAATAAGTTTCCAGACATTTTTTGTATGGGCACTTTTATTGATAGTACATACATGAAACTCTAGTCCCCTTCGAAGTAATCTCCTCCGGCTGCAATGCACTTGTTGTACTGTTCCAACAACTTCTGGAAGGCCCCATGGAAGTCTTCTTGTGTGAGCGTGTCAATGACCTTCATCACAGTCTCTTTCATCTCCTCAATTGTCTCATAACGACAGCCTTTGAGCTTAGGAAATAAGCAAAAGTCACAGGGAGCAAGGTCTGGACTATAGGGAGGCTGAGGAACTGTCTTGACGCCCATCTTAGTCAAATAGTCTGTGACAAAGATGGAGTTGTGGACAGGTGCATTGTTCTGGTGGAAATGCCACTGACCCGATTTGAAGAGCACTGGCCTCTTCCGACGGAATCTCTTCCTGAACTCCCTTAAAACCTCAACATAGTAACCCTAACCCTAACCCTTTGGCCAATCAACTCTGGTGTATTGACTTCCTTACTCCTCCCACACCTCTCATCATCCCTCACAGACTACCTGCCTTCCTTAAGTCTTTTATGCCACTCAAAAACTGATGCTTGATTCATGCAAGATGCTCCAAAAGCAGTCTGAAGCATTCCATACATTTCTGTGACATTTTTTTCCAAGTCTAAAACAGAATTTTAGTGCATATTATTCTTCTAAAGTGTCAGATTGCATTTTTGAAATTCACCAGCTGTGACAATCAGGCTTTAGTAGGGTGTATTCCAATTGCTGCTGTAGCTGTTGATTTGAATCTGAAATCATCAAAATTGGTCAGTCATCTCATAAGATGTATAGCAATAACATAGTGAATTTTCAAGAGTCTATGACAATTTTAAATGCCTGTATAAAAAAGTCTGGAAACTTATTGAATACACCACATATATATTAAATGAATAATTTGTAAACACATTTTTAGACACACTCAGTTAAATGATCAAACAGTTCTATTTCTAACAATTCAATTTAACATAAGTCAACAAAGTTAAATGGATTCAAGTATGTCTATCTATCACTAAGAATTCAATTCGATATCAGTCATTTGTTTACACACAGTTAAATGATCAAACAGTTCTATTTCTAACAATTCAATTTAGTATAAGTCATTTGTTTGCACTCAGTTTAAATGTCAAACAGCTTTATTTATACCCATAGATAGGACCCTATCAGGTGCTACCACTCTAGGCCAGAATGGACCTGGGAGGGATGGCGATGAAGGGGTATTCCACATTCCCCAAAGCTCCAGCATTACTAGAGCCTCACCATCAAATTGTTTAGTGTTATATCCAGGACACTCATTGTGGGGGTGGGGTCTTATGTCAGTCAGTGTATTATACTGCTCCAGCCAATTGGGCTAACACCTTATCAAGGGCTAAGTCTCAATAAAAAATTTGAAAAAGTTGTCCTGGTTATGACACTAAATTGTGTCCATTAATGAGGGTCCAGTTATGGAGCTCTGGAGAGTGTGAAGTCATCACTTCATTACCATGAGTCCTAGGTCCCATCTCTGAATCAAATAGATCTATCTAACATAATAGTACTTACCCAATCCCTCTGCCACAAGCAGGATGTGACACAAGGTCAATTTTTTTAAGTGGAATTTAACTGGTTTGAATTCAGAATTTTTCTTCTTGACCAGTTGCCATACCAAAGTTGAAGAGCTTGGTTTGCTCAACTATTTTACCCATAGATGAAAGTAGAATAACTGGATTCATACTTTTCCTAAGAGTATTCACATGATGTGAAATGTAAACAGCCTCTTCCAGGATTTGGGTTGCTGTGTCCATTTCTTATGATGATAACTGTTACACCACTAGCCCCACACATCTGTTTGTGATAATGTTTAAAATGATTTTGAACTACTTCAATACATTGGTTCTTAAAACATTTTCTCAATTAGTTATTGGTAAATAGTAGGGTAGACTGTGTTCAACCAGTCTAGAAGAAGGAAAACTTTGAATTCTAACTAGTTGCATTCCACTTAAAAATTGGCAAAGTGTTGCATCCTGCTCATCATGGAGGGTTGGATAAATACAAGTAATGGCTAAGATGCTGTAAAACTAACCAAATCATATTATTGCTTGTAAATTATTACTGCAAGATAAGAATACTAGAAACTATATAAGTCTTTACAAATTATTTGTATGAAATAGTATTTTAAATTATTTGTATTATCTATTCATACAAAATGTGTGAATTTACCAGAAATTGTCCCATCAATTGAATCTACTCTATTTATTCTTAATGTTGTTTGTACAATGTTTCGGCTGATTCAATCTTCACCTCTCATCTGAGAGAGAAAAAAAAGTAAACCTCTTTCTTGGATAATATTCCTGACAACAGCTGAAGAATGAATTGGCCAAAAAGTTGTTAACAACATCAAAAATACAAAACAGAGATCAAGTGGTTCGAACAATTTCTGATATTTTCAGAACATACTAATGTCGGGCATTCTGCCATGGGGACTTTGTATTTAACCTTTTTATTTATCCTTTTATACAAAATAAATATATAGATTTTTTTAATACAAAATAAATAAATATATAGTTTTTTATACAGATTTTTTTTACTATGATGAGTAAATGTTTTGGAATATTTTGGTTATCTGAGGCACAATACAACTCCAGATACTTTTGTCAAGATTGTGAATGTGACAAACTAAACTTGACTGTTAGACGATTTGCTCACCTGATACTCTCTAAGTGCTACTCACCAGATTTACCTCTATAGCAAGGAGCACAGCCTTGAAATACAGCTTTAGGCCAAGGTTCATAAAACCTGAGTAAAATTTCTTGAACCACCTGGTTAGTATACTATGATCAACTGCAGCCTCACATTTTGCACAGCAAATGTTTTTGATTGCTTTTTCAGCATTATGGTTCATTTTAAACTCATAATCAAATTAGACTACATTGCATATCCATCTATGTGGCTTTTAAATCACACAGAAAGTAAAACAATGTGCAACATGGCAGCACACCAGCTACCACAATACTACTAACTACTGCAGGTACTTTCCAAAGCTTAAACTATTTCAGTCACATGACATATGCACCACAAATTAGTGCACACCAAAATATTACAAACTCACCCGAGGTGAAAATTTAAGCCATGAATATAATGAAAATTAGTTTAATAAAAATTCAGCTGAACACATTAGGGATTAGAATATTTTGGTTAAGATAATGACTCTTGTTTTAAATTAAAAGAAATCAAATTGTTATTATTAAATATTTAAAGTTACTTCAGAATGGATGACTTCAGTATATTGCAAGAACATGTCCTTTTAAAATGAATCAGTTTTGGGTTCAATTTTCCTTTGTTTTTTTTTTCTTTTTTATAAATTCATGAGAGAGTTTTTAAAAATTGTTTCTGATTCTCTTTTTCTATAATTTTGTATTTTTTTCTATAATAAGAATATTAGAACTCTATAAAAATTTGTCTTAATTTTTTTCTTTTTCCTCATAGTGATTCTGACGTCTTTTTCAAGCAAGGTCCGCATAGAATTGGTGGACAATACATAAAAGCTATTTACCAAGAATACACAGATGGATCCTTTACAGTTCGCAAGAAAAGAAGCAAAGAAGAAGAACATCTCGGTATAATGGGACCAGTGATAAAAGCCTCTGTTGGGGATCTGATAAGAGTGGAATTCTTTAATAAAGCTGATCGAACATACTCCATACATCCTTTTGGGCTTTTTTACAATAAATTCAATGAAGGCTCCCATTACAGAGACCACATTTCACTCAGTGAGTTTTGCTTTTCTTGTTCCTGGGCAGAAAATGTTATTTTTCAATTTTTATGTCTAAGATAAATGGAAAATTTCTTTTTTCTCTTCAAACTTTTCTTTTGTGTTATCAATAAGGAAAACATTATGGGAGACTATATTTGGGGGCTGAGACATGAAAGTGGTTTACATAAGTCACAAATCTCAAAAAACTACTCACTTTTTCTTAAATTTTGTGTATGTTAATTTTTGTATAATTTTAGTATAAAACATTTTCATTCATTCTTTTATTTATATCTTATGTAAATGAAAATGTGCACATTTGCCTGTTTTTGCAAAGAAAATAGATTATTTCTAAATTTCATGATCCAGGAAAAAAAGCAAAGTTTAAAAGGAATAAGGGATATTTTCTATACTTTTAAGACATAAACAATTAAGAAGTTACACATACTATCCAGGAACAATATTTATATTACATAATATGATTAATAAGATTTTGGTAGAAATTCATTAATACAACATGGAATACAACAGAATTTCTTCTTTTTTTATATGCATTCATCTAGAACAGTCATTTTTATTATTTTTATCATTTGACAAGAAAATATAAAGTCTGTTTTACTTATGTATCATAAAATAATATATAGTTGTTATAAGAGTTTTTTTTTCTGTACATGTACTATCCTGTTGTTTCAACTGTATTCAGTTGATATATATATATATTTACCAACCCCTTTGCTCGGGCAGGATATGACACAAGGTCAATTTTTAAGCAGAGTTTAACAGGTTTGAATTCAGAGTTTTCCTTCTCCTAGACTAGTTACCTCAACAAGGCTGAAGAACCTAGTCTGTCCTACCATTTACCCATAGCTGGAGGGAGAATAATTGAATTCATACCTTTCCCAAGGGTATTAGTGCTATGTGAAATGCAATCAGTCTCGTCCAGGATTTGAACTTGTGTCGCCGTGTCCATTTCCAATGACGATAACCATTACACCACAGAAATATATATATATATATATATATATATATATATAAATATATATATATATATATATATATATATATATATATATATATATATATATATATATATATATATATATATATATATATATATATATATATATATATATATATAATCTGCATCTATAATCAAATTATTGGAAAAATGAGACATTTTAGCATAAACCTTTCTATAAGTTATCCATCAGTGAGGAAAGGGAAATTAGTTTTGAGTCGATTCAATTACCAGAAACCAAGTTATGAGTATTTTTAGATCATCCTAAATTTGACAATTATCTCCCTTGCCTTTCACTCTCTGTGAAATGGAATCATCAATAAAACAAGTAAAAAGTAAAGTTGGTGACTGTAGTCAAGGGTGACTCGAAGTGAAAACTCCCTTTTCAATAGCTACAACACCAAGGTGTAAGGGCGGACGCAACTCCATTCCCTGGAATGCTCCACTTTACCCTTGATCCTTACCTTATAATGCTGAGTGTTAAGCAAGGTGGCATCAAGTACCATTTTTTGAGTCTTTGGGTGACTCGACCTGGGATTGAACTCTGATCTCCCGGGCCATTGGCAAACACTCAACTCATTAGGCCAATGACCTGGGGTTTTTTAAAAGTAAAGATGGCGATCTTAGTCAGTGACCCAAAGGCTCCCTTTTCAATAGCTACCACACCTAGGTGTAGGGGAGGGCACTACCATTTTAGTGTCTTTGGTATGACTCAAAATTGGATTGAACCCCAGTCTCCAGGACCATTAGCGAACACTCTACCCATTAGACCAATGGTCCAGGCTAAAGAAAACATAAAGAATTGAATTATATTTTATTATTGTTATTAATATTCCAGTTTTACAAATTTTATCTTTTATGTAAACCAGTCTAAGAAAAGGAAAACTGTTAATTCAAACCAGTTGTTCTCTGCTTAAGAATTGACTTTGTGTTGCATCCTACTCGTTGCATAGGGGTTAAGTGTGTGTTTATTTTAGTTAAAAGTATTTTCATAATTTTGAGTAAAAACAGACAGATTATAAATTCTCAAGTTTCATGTCCATTGTTTTAAGTTGTCCAAATTTTTTAGATGAAGCTTTGTCATTAATTTTCTGTTAGTTCATCTTTCATCTCATTAATGTTGCTTTTTTATCAAAACCTTCAAGGTATTTTTCCATTCCTTTTTTAAGTTAGCAACATGGGCAATAAATGCAGAATTCACATGCTCCTAATTTCAAAGGCCTCCTATCATACCACTGTAGGAAGATAGTAAATAATTATCTCCTTTAGAGATTGGATATGTTATTGAAAAATTTACTTAATCCAACTTAAAATATTAGTTAATCATTAACCAACGTAATACTTACTTTTTTGTGTGAAGTTTTATGAGAAAAGTGAACACATAGCTAAGTCAAATTCATATTGCACAAATTCAAGCACTTATACACATATATACATATATAGACCCAAATAAAAGCAAAACTAAATTAATACTTAGCTTAGGTTCTTTGTTTGCTTTTCTTTCAAAGAATAGTTGTCTTCGAAGATTCATTACTTTTCAGGTGTGTAACGTTAGTTATTTGAAGCGACGTCATTCCATGTCAAAAAGTTTTTGTTGACTGTGACGTTATTTGTCATACGTGTTTTTTAAACGTCTGCTTATTTATAGTTATAAAATGAATATTTACACAAAGACAGCTTTTTATTCTCAACCAATAAAAAACGTCCTTTTAATTATTCTTAAAAATTGATACTTGTGAGAAGTTATATTTATTTTATTTATTTATTTAAATTTTGTGATTTTGTTTTAAATTGCAAAATTATATTGAAGGAATATTTATTTCTAACAAAGTCTACAGTGTAAATCTTGGGGTGTCACATGACAGTCCCAGAAACCCATTCTTGAGTTTTTTGCCTCTTTTCTTTAAACAGGAAAGATATGACTCAGACCTTACCTGGAAATGGTCTGGCCACATGCCTACTTCACTTTCCCTCATCAATTACAGCCTTTTCCATTTTCGTACCTCTACTTATGGAAAAATATGTGTATATTTCTAGGTGTTGGGACATGTATTTTTTTTCTTAATAGAATTGGTGTTTATTATGTATATAAAAGGTTAAATGTTCTTGCATGTACAAATGCATTTATCTTTCCTTCCGTTGTGTTAAGTGTTAGTATATCATGGATATACTAATGTTAATATTGCTCCTTGGTGAGTAAGAACTCAACTAAGTATCATCCTTAGCACTGAGAACACAAAACACAAATGCTACTATACTCATGAAACTGCATAGATATCATTCAAAAGTAACATTTGAAAACTGTTGCATGAAATTTTTGTCTTCTTTCTGGAAATCTAATTTTCCTGTTTACTTCTTTTTTTTTTTGTAATCCAGAAATGATCCATGACTACAATGCTCCTCCTAATACAGTGAAGACATACACATGGCGTGTAACAAAAGAGATGGGTCCTCTGCCAGATGATCCCCCTTGTATAACAAGAATGTATGCATCTATGATTGACTATATGAAAGATACTTATTCTGGTCTTGTGGGACCAATGCTCATCTGTAAGAAAGGAGCTTTGGATAAAAACAGAAAACAGGTGAGTTATGTACTGTACTTAGATGTACAGGTGATGTAACTCAATGAGCTGAGTTCAAATCCTGGACAAATCTGTTTGCATTTCAGTTATATTGAGAATTCTGATGTTTAAAGAATTATTTTTTGTTTTTATCAACCCCTCCATAGAAGGTCAATTTTTAAGTGGAGTTTTAACTGGTTTTAATTCAAAGATTTCCTTCTCCCAGACTGGTTGCGCTACCAAGGTTAAAGAGCCCAGTCTGCCTTACTATTCAACTATAGTTGGAGAGAGAACAGTTAGATGTATACCTTTCTTAAGGGTATTAGTGCAATGCAAAAAGCAAGCAGCCGCATCCAGGATTTGAATTTGGATTGCTGTGTCCATTGCCTACATTGATAAGGATTATACAAGTGTTACCTTAAAAAAATTATTTTCAGCATGAACACAGGCTCCTTTAAAATCACAATTCACTTACAAATTGGACTGGATTTTTTTTTTATTCTTTAAGTTAATTGCTCTAATAAAAATCTTGCTAGGATATGCTGTTTTTAATTGGGTTATGTTTATATAAGTCATCATCCTAAATTTATGCTGATAGTACAGAATCCCTTGACTCTCTCTATTGTCCATTGATCTTTTCAGGTCCTCTAGATGGCACTAGTATCTGCAGAGAACTGATGTATGTATGTCTTTGCATGTTGGCTGACACTGGTGAGCCCATGTGTGGGAGTCCACTGGAAAACTTTGTTTATGAGTTTGTCCCTGCTTCAACAGCAGTACCCACCATGTCTTGTTCATCTTACTTGGATGATTTTTGAGATGTGAGGCAAGTAGCTGTATAGCTGCTGTTTGGTTGGGTGCTGCATCCAAGATTCATTCAAAACAATATGAAGTATCTTTGTGTAATTCCCATCTGGCTTTTTCTCCAAGTGATTTGTTACAAAAGTGAAGTGAAGTGAAGTTGGCAGCTGTAGTCGAGAGTGACCCGAGGGCTCCTTTTCTATAGCTACTACACCAAGGTGTTAGGGAGGGCGCTACTCCTTTCCCTGGATTGCTCCACTTTACCCTTGATCCAAACCTTATGATGCTGAGTGTTAAGCAAGGTAGCATTAAGTACCATGTTTTGAGTCTTTGGTATGACTTGACCTGGGATTGAACCCAGATCTCCTGGGCCATTAGGCGAACACTCTAACCATTATGCCAATGTCCGGTATTTAGTACATACACACAAATATGAGAACTTTTGTTATTAGCTATATATAGATTCTTGACTCAATGGTAAATAAAAGAAATTGTAATTGCTCTCAGTTGTATTAAGTATAGAATCTTTGGAAGACAACTTCTTTGATTGATTTCAACTGCATGTCAACCTGTCTAAGGGTTATATTATGCCAAAAGGTTAGGGAACTGCATTCATTGTATATTCATATTTACATTTTTGTTCAGTTGTTATTTTGTTTGCACACGGTCTGATCAAATATGAATAATTTTTAAACATCTATTTGACCAATAGATGGGACTCCTATAGGTTCTACCACCCCAAAGCAGAGTGGCTCTAGGAGTAATGGTAATAAAGGAGTACTCCACATTCCTTAAAGCTCCAGGACTGAATAGTCATCATCAGATAGTTTAGTTGGTTGGGGGGTATTCATACCTCTCTTTAGAGATGCAGTTGGCATATTCTACTGCTCCAGTTGACTGGGCTACTCGATCAAAGATAAAAACATGGCTGAGGAAGAACAGATACTACACTTGGATCTCAGTTCAAAGATGAATATATTACACAGACATCAATTGACTCTACCTCTCATCTTGCTTGTAATGAAGTGGGTGGGTAAATATATACAATTGTAAAATAATTTGGGTGATTAATTTATTATATTAATTTTTTTTATTTATTTGGTAAATTGGTAAATTATCTAAGGTCTTTTAATGTAAGTGTAATTCCTCACAAAGGTCAAATGCATGCACTGGGAGGGGGTGCCCAGGTTTAACACCTCACATCAAAATAACATAACAGGAAGGCCAAATATAAATAAAATGGATTTATGTCATGTCATAAGTTTGATAGGAATTGAATAAAAACATAATGGAAGTTAGGGACATGTGTGACGTTCATGATGATATAATCCAATGATTTAGTGAGATGACATCACACTAATGATATACTTAATATATCCTTAATATATACTTAATTTCAGAATATATAAAAATTAGTGGATTTAAAAATTAGTAAGTTGAGACATGAGTTGAGATTCACAGAGCCTCTCGGGGCCGCAACAGTAGACCTTTCTGCCTGTCTCTCCTTCTGGAGTTTCGATGACTGTTAGTAAACTTTGCAGTTTGAAATAAAGGACTTTTTCATACATCGGAATAACAGTCTTCTGTTGTTATAATTTTTCAAAATTATAATATTCAACCTGATACCATCATATTACACAATGTCACTATTAAAATGCAGAAACTTTAAGTTTATCCATGCGGGAATTATATCTCTGTTCCTTTTGTTCATAGGAACTTTGATTTTGTATCTCTGTTCCTTTTGTTCATAGGAACTTTGATTTTGTATCTCTGTTCCTTTTGTTCACAGGAACTTTGATTTTGTATGTCTGTTCCTTTTGTTCATAGGAACTTTGATTTTGTATCTCTGTTCCTTTTGTTCATAGGAACTTTGATTTTGTATGTCTGTTCCTTTTGTTCATAGGAACTTTGATGTTGTATCTCTGTTCCTTTTGTTCATAGGAACTTTGATGTTGTATCTCTGTTCCTTTGATTTCGATTATCTCTCCTCTCTCAATGTTAATTTTAGTTGTTTGCATTTAATTTCATCCTCATGCACTTGGGAAAGGCATGAATCAATCTTTTCCCTACCTCCAGCAATGGGTTAAATACCATTTTTAATGTAAGGGACTACACATGGAAAATAGAATTATTTCAACTTGATTATTAAACATTTAATTACTTTTTCAAAAAAGTGCCAAGAAATTTTGCACATACCTATTATTTTTTCCATGTCATCTTTTACCTTAGAGAAGCCAGATTATCTGTAGCAGCTGCTTTACCATCTTAGCTTTAAAAGCAATTGATATTATAGAAGCCTTAACCACATCTAATGTCCTGTGAATAAAAGCCACTAATTTATACATATTTCATTTCTTCCCTCTAGAAACATGTTGATAAAGAATTTTTCCTGCTGTTTTCTGTGACTGATGAAAATGAATCTTGGTATATAGAGAAAAATATCAAAAGGTTTGCTTCAGATCCAGATGGCATTGACAAGGAAGATGAAGATTTCAAAGAATCAAACTTGATGCATGGTAAGTGTTTCATGAACTTGCTTTTAAAAACAAAGAAAACCTATTTTAAGCAGTTTTGTTGCAAATTTGTCAAAGTCAACACAAAGTTAGTTAAACATGGCATCCCAATTGTTTGGTTGTGAAAAAATTGCACAGTTCCAATAACCTGTCTCCAGAAGGCTTCAGATAATTCTCACCTTCCTCCTATAGTGTTGTGTAGCCATATAATGAATCAATGTAGGACCATAATGAAGAAATGATGGAGGAGCCCATGGTGTAATGGTTATCGTCGTAGGAAATGAACACAATGACACGAGTTCAAATCCTGGACCAGGCTAATTGCATTTCACATAGCACTAATACCCTTTGGAAAAGTATGAATCTAATTATACTCCCTCCAGCTATGGGTAAATAGTAGGGCAGACTAGGTTCTACAGCCTTGGTGAGGCCACTAGTCTAGGAGAAGGAAAACTCTGATTTCAAACCTGTTAAACTCCACTTAAAATTGACCTTGTGTTATATCCTGCCCGAGTGGAGGGGTTGGTAAATATGCATAATGAAGAAATGATGAGACCATAACACATTCTGCTTACACCCATGCATCACTTATTTTCTGGTAATCACTTTATTTACACAGGTGCATCCTGTGCAAAAATCCCTAACTGACAGTTCTTTCAAAGGTCAATATGCAACAATAATACAATGGGGAAGTTAAGCCCTCGGATCGAAATGCTTGGACCAGACCCACCTAATTTTTACCTGCACCCTGATCAAAGAAGAACAGATAATACACATGGATCTCTGTTTAAAGACAAATATATTTCACTGACATCCAAAGAGACATGTTGAGCATAACAGTTATCATAAGAAATGAAATTTGCAACTGAAGTTCAAATCCTGAATGGGGTTAACACTTTACTTTACACTAATATACAAATCTATCTGTTCTACCTCCAGCTATGAGAAAATAGACAAACTGGATTCTTCAATAATTACTAGGCAATCAGTCTAATAGAAGGTCTACTCTGCTTAGAAATTGACCTTGTATCTCATCCTGCCTGTGGCATTGGAGTTGGATGCATACATACATTAACATCCAAACAGAAGTTACACTCAAATGGTCAAAGAAATAAACTGAAAAGGTTACACTGTTCATTATGCTAAAAAAATATGACTGAAAAACGATGTAATTCTAAAAATCTTCGAAAAGTTGCTTAAACCATATAAACTAATTTTGTATAGAAAATAATAGTGTTGCCTGTCAAAATCCGTCCACTAATACAATTTGGTGTGTTTTTCTTAGGAGACAGGGGATGTCACTGTGTTCTTTAGATAAAAACCAGCTGTCTCTTTAGACAGTAGTGGTCCTTGTCACTTTTTTTTGTCTAATATTTTGCTTTTCACATTGTTGTAATGTATCCACTTTTCATTGCCAACCAGAATTTGTTTAAAAAATGAAATATGAAAGTCATACATTAGAGTGACTAACATAAGAAAGTTTATGCTGATTATTTTTAGCAGTTGATTTGAATATTTTATATATATCTTAACATTGTATAATAATTGATTATTCTCAAGTAATAATTTGATTCAATCACAACCAACCTCACTTTGACTAGTTGTTGAAATTAATTGTTTATTTGTATGGCATGTTTTGTTTATACCATTTCATTTTCCTTTATCTTCCTAATTCCTATTGCTTTGTATTATAATTCATTTGGTTTATCACTTCTATGACAATAAGGAACAATGTACATTAGAAACAAATAAAGCTCCTGGTGAGAATCAAACTCACACACACTTCTACTTTATAGAAGCTTGACTCTATGTACTAGATGCTATACCAATTCAGCTATTAGAACATAGATTATATCACAGAAATCCAAATTATACTTATGAAGCCACTGGAGGAGCTTGTGGTGGAATGTTTATCCTATTAAGAAATGGATACAGCAACCCGAGTTCAAATCCTGGGTGAAGGAGTTTGCATTTCATATACCACAAATACCCTAGTGGTAAATAGTAGAAAAGGCTGGGCTCTTTAACCTTGGTATAACAACTAATCTAGAAGAAGAAAAAATCTGAATTCAAAACTGTTGAAACTGCACTTTAAAATATTGATCTTGGGTCATATCCTGCTTCTGCAGTGTGGTTGGTAAAGACATATAAAGCCACAAAATGCCTCTGTCTCTGATTGATTGATACCATATTTGTTATTATTTGTTTACACGCTTGTAGTGTTAGAAGTATATTTTTTAGATAAAACTGTCAATCATTATTATTACTAATTTTGAAGAGTATTATTGTTATATTTTGACCTTCGGCCTGAGCAAAATGCCATTCAAGGAGATGCACCGGAAGGAAGTGACACATTCCAATGGCAGTTATGTGAGGAAATCGCGTGGGCGGAAATTGGCTGATGAAATGGGACGAGGTAAAAAAAATTCCCATGGTACACTCATAGACTGATGCACCGGAAGAGAGTGACCTCTGAACTGCATGACCGTTATTTCTGCTTGATGACGATTAAACATTCGATTTCAAAGATTGAGTGGGCGTCGAACGATTATATAATTCAGTTGAGTTCGACGAGCCAGGGGAGTTGCCAGTAGAGTTCCAGACAGTTGGAGTGAGAGGTAGTAGGGAAAGCCACACCCAACCAAGGGGGTCCTCGGGAACCCCGATGGAGTTTGGGGTCCAGAGAAGATGCTAATAAGATGCAGTAAAGAAAGCCAGCATCCAGCAGAGTGGGCCCAAGGCCTCCGGTTGAGTAGCCCTAGAGAACAAGAAAGACACAACATTACAGTCATAACAGTGGGGTCAAAATATTACAGTTTATGTTCGGTCTCCAGCTCCCTCTTACACGCAAACCTTGAACAACCCTTTCGAACCTTGCAATAAAGTGAAAGGTACATATTTGTTTAAAGAAGTTCTCCTGCGTCTGTCATTTTCATTGTGTCATTATCATTGCGTCTGTTAATTTATTGTGTCGTTATGATGCTGTAGATGAGCATATAACATTATTTCTTCATTATCTGAGGAAGTTGTCATGAAAATTATTTGGAACTAGGTAGATGAAGGAAAATGCTTGAGAAAATTATCAATAAAAATCAATTAGTCATAATTCATAATCATAGAAATTATTATTGATGTTTCATCTTCAAAATAAAGATAAATAAAATATTTGTCAAAATTAATAATAATAATAATAATAATAATAATAATAATAAAAAAGACACACAAACTCCAATGGGATTTTGACATACAAACAGATCACTTAATCTCAGCCAGATGACCAGAGAAAAAAAGAGAACTTGCCGAATTGTGTACTTTGCTGTCCCGGCAGACTACCTAGCAAAATAGAAAGAAGGATCAATACCTCGATCTTGCTAGGGAATTGAAGAAACTGTGGAACATGAAAATGATGTTTGTACCAATTGTAATTGGTGCTCTTGGTACAGTCACTAAAGAATTAATGAATATCTTCCCTACTACCAAGTATTCCAATATTGTCATGAGAAGTAAACAGTTCATTTCCACAACTCAGTTTTCATTTTTCTGTCATATTTCTTAAGCACATTCTCAGATATCATTGTCCAAATTATGTAGACACTTTACATTGACTAATGAAGATGCTGACTGAAGAAGACAACAATATTCTCTTCTTTTTCAGGAATTAATGGTTATTTATATGGGAATTTGCATGGCTTGAATATGTGTATTGGCGATCGTATTAGTTGGCATATTTTGGCTGTTGGCAATGAGGTAGATCTTCATACAGCCTTTTTCCATGGAAATGCATTTACTATTGAGCAAAACCACAGGGATACTACAGCCGTTCTTCCAGGAATGTTTAAGACACTCTCTATGGTTGCAATAAATTCTGGTAAGTAACATTTTTTATGTATATGTGTAATATCTTTTTAAATATCATTCTTAATTTAGGAGACTTCACTAGTAAAATAGAATTATTTCATGACTAATAACATACATATGATAGATTTTTAGCAACTATTATTTTTTTCAAATTACAATATAAAATAACATTTGGTCTGTCTTGTTCCTCAACAGGAATTATTTCCAAATTGCTTATGTCTAAACTAAATAGAAAAGACGTGTTTTTCGTTTGTTTGTTTTTTCTTTCTTTTTCAAACTTTGCTTTTGTGATCTGGGTAATGATATTTTAAAATCTACCAATTTTCCTGAACATTCCAGCTAGATTCAGTGCTGACAAAAAATTTTCTACTCACATCTATACATTTTTATCTATTTTTTATACCACCCTGTCCGCAGTGGTTGGAATACACAAACTGTATCCTCTACAGTGGGAGTAAGACCTCCTCAAAAAAGATGTCCTTGATATAACACTAAACTGCATCTGATGGTGAGGCACTAAGGAGTAGGGAGTACCTACTGTGTTACCATTACTCTCAGGTCCACTCTGACCCATAATGGTAGTACCTGTTAGGGTCCCATTCATGGATCAAATAGATCTGCATAAAGATTATTCATATTTGATAGGACTATGCACAAAAAATCTTAAGAAACAGCTGCACAAAGAATGCAAACATAAACATACAATAAATGCGATTTCCTAACCTCTAGGCATAAAATAACCCTAGATGGGTTGACATGCCATTAGAATCAGTCAATCAATCTTAAGAAACAACACAAAGAATGTAAACATAAACATACAATAAAGGCAATCCCCTAACCTCTAGGCATAAAATAACCCTAGATGGGTTGACATGCCATTAGAATCAGTTAATCAATCTTAAGAAACAACACAAAGAATGTAAACATAAACATACAATAAAGGCAATCCCCTAACCTCTAGGCATAAAATAACCCTAGATGGGTTGACATGCAATTAGAATCAGTTAATCAATCTTAAGAAACAACACAAAGAATGTAAACATAAACATACAATAAAGGCAATCCCCTAACCTCTAGGCATAAAATAACCCTAGATGGGTTGACATGCAATTAGAATCAGTCAATCAATCTTAAGAAACAACACAAAGAATGTAAACATAAACACACAATAAAGGCAATCCCCTAACCTCTAGGCATAAAATAACCCTAGATGGGTTGACATGCAATTAGAATCAGTCAATCAATCTTAAGAAACAACACAAAGAATGTAAACATAAACATACAATAAATGCAATTTCCTAACCTCTAGGCATAAAATAACCCTAGATGGGTTGACATGCCATTAGAATCAGTTAATCAATCTTAAGAAACAACACAAAGAATGTAAACATAAACATACAATAAAGGCAATCCCCTAACCTCTAGGCATAAAATAACCCTAAACAGGTGGTCATTATGTTGAAATCAATCATCTTCCCAACTTCCATTTTAAAAAAGAATTTTAAAAAATTCTAATGCACCCTCCATTGACCTCTGTATTATTAGTTGTACTGAAAGAAAAATTTTGCAACTTTTTTTTTGTCTTCACATTTTGTAGGTACATGGGCCTTGGTATGTAAAACAAATGATCACTTCAATGCTGGAACAAAGGCTTTGTATCATGTCAACAAATGTGGCCGATTTACTGCTCATGAACCAATGTCTGGCAAAAACAGGACTTACTACATTGCAGCTCAGGAAATTGAATGGGAATATGCTAAAGGGCATAAAGATTATGTAAGAGGAGGATCATTGGATGACCCAGAAAAGTAAGTGTTTGTTGAAATACAAAGTGTTATCAAAAAGTATCAAGATTAAGGTTTTACATTTTGAAATTTAAATGAAGATTAAAACACAGCCAAACAACAGGTTCTTTTCAAAGTTGTAATCTTTGATGCCTCCTACTACCTACTGTCAAGGTTGACAATGAATGTTAAAATTTAATTACTGTTTTGATAGCAGTTATGGGAAAATGGTTTACCTTAAGTGCATAAGTGATGATGATGTTTACATAGCAATTTAGACATTTGATAAAGTCACTTCCAATTCTCAATACTCTTTAAACAGCCGTTTATGACAAAACTACAGATTGTGCAAATGTAGCACCCACTAGACTATGCAAGTACACCACCCTCCAGAGTGTGCAAGTGCAGTACCCTGTAGATTATGCAAATGCAGTACCCTCCAGAGTGTGCAAGTGCACCACCCTCCAGAGTATGCAAGTGCAGTACCCTATAGATTATGCAAGGGTACCACCCTCCAGATTTATTTCAAGCTCTGTACAACTTTTTCTTAAACAAAATCTCGTGTGTAAGAGATTTGAGGACATTGAAAGAAATATAATAGCACAGCTTAACACCATAAAAAAACAGAAATTTCAGATGTGCTTCAACCAGTGGAAAACTCACTAGAACTAGAATAAGTTTGTCAAATGCCAAAGAAACTATTTTGAAGAAAATAATGTTTCATTTGCTGTTCATTTCTGAGTAAATGTAGCTTCAAAATTTATTCTTTTTTCAACATACCTTGTATTTGTTTTTTATTCTATTTGATTAGGAAATATTTTGTATGAGTTTTTGTAATTACATCAAGTTCTTCATTGCAATTTGCTTTCCATTCACTTTCAAATGAATTAATTGAATATCAAATTACAAGACATAAGCAACTTAGTCTCACTGGGAGTAATGATGAAAAGAGTTGATTTTTAAAATGTTTTAAGTTTAAGATTTAAATTTTTACAAAATATAGACAAGTTATTATATGATTCAATATTCCATTTATTGTATGATCTGTTTTAAAATGGATCATTTGGATAGATCTTTGTTTTTTTTAAAAAAAAGAAAAGAAAAAGTATGAGTATATATATATATATATATATATATATATATATATATATATATATATATATATATATATATATATATATATATATATATATATATATATATATATATATATATATATATATATATATATCATTGGTCTAGTGGGTAGAGTGTACACCAATGGTCTGGGAGACCTGGGTTCAATCCCAGTTCTCGCATCATACCAAAGACTTTAAAAATGGTACTTGATACCTCCTTGCTTAACACTCAGCAATATAAGGTACGTATCAAGGATAAAGTGGGGCAATCTAGGGAAAGGAGTGGCACCCTTCCCTACACCTCAGTGTAGTAGCTATTGAAAAGGGAGCCTTCTGGTCGCTCTCATCTACAATCGCCTACTTTACTTACTTATATGTATATATATATTAGAGGTTCTTTGTTTTAAAAGAAAATTTTTTATTTGACCCCTACAGAGGAGAGCAGGAATTGATATAATGTATGATGGTCAAGTCATGTTAGATCTGGTTTTAATGGTTTGACAAAATGACCCTGTGATCCTAAGAATTAGGTTACCTGCAGAAAAGAGAACAAAGAAACAGGAAGTGACCATGTACTGCTTTTTCTAAAATGTTGTGGAATTATCTAGAGAATTCTATCACTCCAGCAATGGATATAAAATCAATTCTATCCCAGGAGGAGAATAGAGTAGGTTCCAATTGGCAGAGTAGAGTGATTCCTGGCCCAAGGGTCTGAATTAGGATTTTTTCTGGCTGAATTCAAAAAGAAACAAACGGTAGTAAGGAAGAATAATAAAAAGTTTTTGGCCAGCACCCCTGATTTCCAGCACCCCCTCAATAGCAGTAATGTTACACACCCACACCAACAAATACCTGGCAATACAGAAAGTGACTTGGCGAGTGAAGATCCAGATTTCTTTGGTCAGAGCAGGATTTTTCGTTAATAATAATTCTATTTTATTCATTAAAATCTGTTATCATGGATAAGAATTAAAATTTCAGGCATATTTTAATTTTACTTTTTCATTATTTTTCTTTCCTTTGTAAATCTATATAGACATCTTATAACCTATTATAAAAACGATATTTTAGAATGTAGAATTTTTGAAATAATTTCTTTAAAATATAATTCTTTTTAGAAGTTTCCTTTTGTGAAAATAGGATTATATATACTGCTAATGACACCAAAAAGATCTGAATGTTTTTGGTCAGATCCAGTTCATTTGTTCATTTAAGTGATCCATATGTTTCAATGGGTCTTATGTGAATTAGTGGCATTCTACTAGATGTATGAAATCTGGCATTCTACTAGATGTATGAAATCTGATAATTAGTCTCCATGATCCAGTAATTTTTGTTCTGTTATAAGGGGATTTATAATTGCACTCCCTATAGACAAGTATGCTTTCATTCACCCAGCTTTCATCAGATGTTTAAATGGACCACTTTGAAATGCCATGATCTAAATTATCCAATCAGATTGAGGTAATAGAACTGACTGGAAATATTTCAAATAAAAACTCATTAGTTACTTGTAGATTACAGCCTACCAGATACCTCAACTTTGTATATAAAGCCCAAGAGATATTTTTCTTATTTTTTTTCTTTTTAAGAAAGGGGCCCTATATATATATATATATATATATATCTACCAACCCTTCCGCTTGGGCAGGATATGATACAAGGGCAATTTTTAAGTGGAGTTTAACAGGTTTGAAATCAGAGTTTTCCTTCTCCTAGACTAGTTGCCTCACCAAGGCTGAAGAACCCAGTCTGTCCTACTATTTACCCATAGCTGCAGGGAGAATAATTGGATTCATACCTTTCCCAAGGGTATAAGTGCTATGTGAAATGCAATCAATCTCATCCAGGATTTGAACTCGTGTCGCCGTGTCCATTTCCTACGACGATAACCATTACACCACGGGCACCTTTATATACCATCAAATATGTATTCACCCAACCCTACTGCATGACGGGGTTTCCTCGTGGTGTAATGGTTAAAGTACTGGAGTGCAGAATCATAGTAAGTGAGTTCAAACTCCAGTCACTCTATTACATTCACTTTTGGATAAATACCCTTGGGAAAGGTATGAACCCTCTTATCCTGCCAGCTATTGGTTAAATAGTACCACTACTGTTCTAGAAGGATAGCTTTGGCATTACATAACCTATGAAGGTTGATATACCATCAAACAAAGAAACCAAACCTACTACATGAGCAGGATGTATCACAAGATCAATTTTTTTAAAGCAGAGTTAAACAGGTTTGAATTCAGAATTTTCCTTCTTCTAGACTGTTTCCCATACCAAGGTTAAAGATTCAGTTTGCCCTACTATTTACCCATAGCTATAGGGAGAATAGTTAGATCCATACCTTTCCTAAAGGTATAAGCACTATGTGAAATAGAATTAGCCTCATCCAGGATTTGAACTCTTGTTGCCATGTCCATTTCCCATGACAATAACTATTACACCACGAGTGCTTCTTATATATCTTTCGGTTACTTTTATGTTTGGTTTTAAGAAAACATTGAACAAGACTTTTTCCTATTATTCTAAATACAACAAATTTTTTTTTTCTTTTTTCAGTGATGGAAATGCTTTCGTCAAGTCTTCAGACACCCTGATAGGAAGCAAATACATAAAAGCAGTATACCGGGGATACACTGATAAGACTTTCACCACTCCTCTGCCTCACCCAAAGCATCTTGGAATTCTAGGACCAGTTATTAGAGCTAATGTGGGTGATACAATCAGAGTAGTCTTCTTCAACAATGCTTCTTTGCCATTTTCAATTCATCCTCATGGTGTTCAGTACAACAAAGCAAATGAAGGGTCTTCTTATAAAGACAATGTTGATGAAAACCTCAAGAAAGGAAGCAAGGTTTTGCCTTCAGAAAAATATACTTATGTCTGGACTGTTCCAGAGTCTGCTGGACCAGGACCTAAAGATCCAACCTGTATTGCTTATGCCTACTATTCTGCAGTGAATCCAAGTAAAGATACTAACAGTGGCTTGGTGGGTCCTCTGGTAATCTGTAGGAAAAATACATCAATGAAACCAAATTTCAAGGAATTTCCTTTGCTGTTTACCGTCTTAGATGAAAATGAAAGCAACTACCTTGACAAGAACATCGAAAAATATTGCAGTAATCCAAAAGGAGTAGATAAAGATAATGAGGAATTCATTGAAAATAATAAAAATCATGGTAAGTCTAAATCCAATGTTGACTTATCTCCTATCAAATTGTAAAATCCTTTTATAAAAATGAAAAATTATTAAATTCAAAAACATTGGTACATTATAAATACACCAATGTCATATTTTTAGATTTGGAAAAACATTCAGTTTAAACATATGAAGTTAATTTTTTTAATGTTAATATTTAATTGTAATGCAATTAATTAATTGTAATACAATTAATTGTAATACATATTGTGCATCCTTCTATTATTTTCTGATTTGTAAAAAAAAAGAATTGTATATTACTGCAGTTAATTTATTATAATACTTAGGAAACACTGAGTATCTCTGCCTGTAAATAATAATGTTCATTCAATCATTAAATAAGCTGAAACTTCGGGCCTGTGGCACAGCGGATAGAGGCGTTGAGTCTCTACGGTTCCAGGTGAGCATTGTCAGAAGATAGCGGTTTCAAATCCTACCCAAGCCGGCCAGAGGTTTACTTGGTCAAAAAACGTGGTGCGATAGACAACAACTATGGAAGGCAGTAATTACTTGGGATACGGTTACAAGACTCAGCATTCCTATCCGAGGTCATGGTAAATCACCTGAAGTAGGCCAGAGGTGAAATTTGGCCGAAATGTTGTGAAAGAAAGAACAACACATAAAACTACCAAGATGAGGACCAAAAGTTCACAATAAATAAAAATTAATACTCAAGCTATAAAGATGAATTGTCTATCGTGGTGAAGGCTTGTATAGACCCTGCCACACCTTTTGAATGAGCTGATAATAGAAGAATAGTGCACTAGTAGGGCATGGATTCTCCAAACAATGCTCAGCAGATTTAAAGTCTTTCCTTCTCTTAGACCCGTTTTCCTACCAAGGCTAGAGCACCCAGTCTGTCTGCCATTTTAAACTATTGAGATAATAAGTTCATGTAGACTTTACTGCTGTATGGATGCACTACTTGGACGCTAACTAGATGGCTGAAGAAGAAGCTAGATGGCAATTACACAAGAATGTTGCGAGCAATACTGAATAAGTCCTGGAGGCAACACCCCACAAAGCACCAACTATACGGCCACCTCCCTCCCATCATGAAAACCATCCAAGTTAGATGAACCAGACATGCAGAACACTGCTGGAGAAGCAGGGACAAGCTCATAAGTGATGTACTCCTATGGACCCCGACATATGGCCAGGCAAAAGCAGGATGACCAGCTCGAACATACATTCAGCAGCTATGTGAGGATACGGGATGTGGCCCTGAAGACCTACCAGAGGCGATGAATGATAGGGAGAAGTGGCGAGAGAGGGTCAGGGATATCCGTGCCTGCAGCATGACATGATAATGATGATGATGATGATGAGACTTTCATCTTCTAACATATATTATGTACCAGAACCCATTCGTTTAAATTTGTTCACTAGTTTGCATATTGTCGTATCTGCAAGTCTGGCTTTGTTGAATTTCCTTTAAAACTTATTTCTAATTTCATTGCCCATTTTTTTCTTGGACTCACCTGAGGACCATTGCTAAATGCTCCTCTGTATTTATCATAAGGATTTGCAAAATAAAAACATACAAATTAAACCATTAGAATAATATCTGACTTTTTTGTCTACCCTGTATTAATGAAATGATATAACTAAAACTGCTTTTTCTTTTCTTTTCTTTTCTTTCTGTCAGGTATCAATGGTTATTTATATGGTAGCCTTCAAGATCTCAGCATGAAACAAGGTGAAACTATTTATTGGTATCTATTGGGTCTGGGCACTGAAGTTGATATTCACAGCGTACACTTTCATGGCAATACCTTCATCCATTACACAGATTATCAGCATCGAAAGGATACCATTGACCTTTGGCCTGGTATCTACAGTACTGTTGTTATGTTGGCACATAATCCTGGAACCTGGCTTCTACATTGTCATGTTAATGATCATATCATTGGTGGAATGGAAACTGTATATACTGTCTTACCTAAAAAGTCTCCTACAAAGAAATAAGCTAACTTTCCAAAAAGATTTTCCCTGCTCTTTTTTTTTTAAATTCAAAAGAAAATGAGGCACACACAACAGAATATGACAGCATTCATAGATTTTTTTTCTCAAAAGAGCGTGGATAGTTTAAATGTTCTGATCATAAAATAGTCAAAAGCATTTCTTTGGTAAAAGTTCATTTTCAGACGTAAGTGACTTTTATAAAAAAAAAAAATCTACTCATTACAGAAGAAAATTGTAGCTCTAGAAAAAATCCTGTTCATTTAAAAAGAAAAATTATCATTAAAAGATTTTATTTTACTGTTGAAGTAAAAAAATATCTATAATTCCTTTTTACTGATGATGTTTTTAGAGAACATTATTATCTCTGAGTTGACTGAAACCTTCAAGATCTTATGTCAAAAACTGTAGAAAAAATTACTAAAGATTCAATTAACAAGTAATAAATACAATGTATTCTAAAATGTCCCCTCTCAAAAAGAAATTTTTTTCATTTAGTTTATAAATCCTCACTTTTGCAACATGATAACTCATTTTTTTTTCTTTCTCTACTTTAAATAAGTATCAAATCTTTATGACACAAATGATTCTAGATTTATGTTCATACTTAATTTTTTATGTATAAATATATAAGAAGTATTATATATATATATATATATATATATATATATATATATATATATATATATATATATATATATATACTTCCTATAAATTGAAAATAACAAATATATATATATATACATATATATATATATATATATAATACTTCCTATATATTGAAAATAACATATATATATATATATATATATATATATATATATATATATATAATACTTCCTATATATTGAAAATAACATATATATATATATATATATATATATATATATATATATATATATATATATAATACTTCCTATATATTGAAAATAACACACACACACACACACACATATATATATATATATATATATATATATATATATATATATATATATATATATATATATATATATATATATATATATGTTATTTTCAAAGGATTTTTATGGAGTATTTTCATTTGATTATTTACTGAGTAGTTTATTTCATCTTATTTTTGTTGTTTTTTTATTGCAATGCTTTAAATCTGATAACTTAAGTGACTTTTCACAACCTGACCTCCTGGTTAGGAGAAGTAAAACAACATCAAAATTTTAACATTCCATGAACCTAGTCATTATGAGTTCAATCCCTAGATTAATTATTATTTTTATGTAGAATTTTCATTTGATTATTTACTGACTAGTTTATTTCATATTATTTCTATCTAATTTTAATATCACAATGCTCAAGCTTTAAATTTTATAACTTAAGCAACTAAAATGAAAAAAAATGCTGCTTAATTAATTTGGATGAAAAGCAACAAAAAATAAAATGAAAGATGAATTATTTTTACATAATTCTTTTGGTAATAAAACTCTTTATTGTTGTTTATATATTATATTAACTGGTGCATTTTCCAATCTTCTTTGGGAGTATGTAATTTTTCTTCTTTTTTTTTTTTTGGTGTGATATGTACATTTTCTCAGATCTTTTCACAGAACTCAATTTTATGTGCTTTGTTTCTTTTAAGTAACAGAAGTTACAGTAAGTTGAATTCCATGTTGTCTAATAATAAGAGGGGTTTTGGTCAATAGGCCAGGCTTTGGTCCATTTACCAAACCTTTTCTTGCTCCCTAATGATACCTGCATCAGAAAAATAAGGTCTAAAAAAGCTTGGTTTCAGGTTAACTCACCACACTTTTTAAACAGGACTAACACTGATATTGGTTTATTGTCCTCCAGAGGAACTAGAAAAAGAGTCTCTTTCTTTATGGAGGTGAGATTTCACCTGAAGAAGATCAGAGAATACACAAGTTAAACATTTTGTGGCCTACAAAAGCAAGGAGTTTAATTGCCTAAATATTTCTTAGATTTTTAATGAGCCTTTTCAAAACTAAAAAAAAAAAGATATTCCTGGGAACTTTTTCTTAATCATTTTTTTTTATTAAATAAAAAAAAACAGCATTATGGTTTTCTGTTGTTAAAAAAGAAATTGTTTCTAATTAAGTTTTGTATTTAGTTTCATTTGTCTCAAAATTGACAAAATATTTTGAATGTAAATAAAATTTGTTAAACAAATTTTGAAATGTTTTTGTTCTTGTCTTTAAACTCAATTAAATGCCAACCTGTCAGCAGAACTTACAATATTCTGACTGTATCCACTGTAGATGTGTAAGACCCACCTCTCCCTTAAAAAAGTGCCCTGAGTATGACTCTAAACTGCATCTGATGATGAGGCTACAACTCTAGGAACCTGAGGAGTGTGGAGTATCTTTTCATTGCAATAACTCCCAGGCCTGCACACATCTGGTGTGGTAGTACCTGTTAGAATCCCATATATGGGTCAAATAGATTTATCTAAAAACTATTTGTATTTGATTGAACCATGTGCAAAAAATACCTCTTAAGAAATAACTACACAAAAAATGTTAATATGAACATACAATGAGTGTGATTTCCTAACCTTTCAGCATAAAATAACCCTAGACTGGTTGACATGCTGTTAAAATTAATTAATCAAAATCAATTAAGTGCTCAATTAAAACTATTCTTTTTTTCAATCATTTAAACATTTCTGCAAAGAAAGTTTAGTTCTAATTTTTTTAATACTTTAAATCATCCATAGCAAAGCTTACTGGCCTCTAATCAACAAAGTGTTATAATGATATGGCAATGAGATGAACAGAATGAATGATTGAAGATAGGAACATGGATAGAAAAGAGTGACTCAGTCATCTAAAGACCAATAAGACTCTATGTTAAGTCCAGATAGCATGAAATAAGACATAAAATCTTCAACTGACTCATTTTAGATTTTGATATATCCAATATAATCCACCATTTTCTTTTTTTTGGTGAAGAACAATTCATTCAGTTGTAGGAATGTTTTCTCATATTTATTTATAAATTACTCTGGTATTGGAGGTTGAAAATAATCTTGTACTCATTGCCAGTTTGTTAAGTCCGATGTAAATGGGTTGACATAAAATCAAGAATGATCAAACACACATATGTTGGTTATAGAATTGGACTTTATTTTCTCCTCACTCATCATCATCATCATCATGTTGTGCTGCTAGCACGGATATCCCTGACCCTCTCTCGCCACTTTTCCCTGTCGTTCATCGCCTCTGGCAGATCTTCAGTGCTACATCCCATATCCTCCTGTATGTATGTTCTAGCTGGTCGTCCTGCTTTTGCTCGGCCATATGTGGGGGTCCATAGAAGTACATCACTTATGAGCTCGTCTCTGCTTCTCCAGCAGTGTCCTGCATGTCTGGTCTGTCTAGTTTTCAGCAGGTGGCCGTATAGTTGGTGCTTTGTGGGGTGTTGCCACCAGGACTTATTCAATATTGCTCACAAGATTCTTGTGTAATTGCTGTCTAGCTTCTCCAGCCGTTTTGCTAGCGTCCAAGTGGTGCATCCATACAGCAGTATCGACATGACTGCTGCCTGGAAGAAACTGAGTTTCATTTTATCAGTCAGGTTTGATTTCCATATGATTGATAGCTTATCGATAGCTGTCCATGCCTTCGTTAGCCGCGTGTCGATGTCTTTTTCGGTCGATGAGACACTGCTTCCTAGGTAGGTGATATTGGGATACAGTGCTTCCAATGCAAACATCTATCATATTTTTTGACAAAAAGAGTTCAAGTTCACTGTTGGAAAACAGAATTTGTTCAGCATTTAAATCGTTCTTGGGATAAAACTATTTATTCAGAACTTATATCAAGAATGAAACATTAAGAAATCATGGATAAGATATTCACAAGATTTTGGGAATTGAGTTTTGACTGGAAACTTCTATAACAAGGACATGAAGCTTGTCTGGACATCTTCCAGTGAAGTAATAATAGAAAAGAAATAGATTACCAGTGGGGGAAAAGACAAAGTATCAATCAAGATCATCAAGTCACACTGCTTGCATGGCTTTCCCTGATTCTCTCTTTCCATCTTTCCCAATCATCCATTGCTTCTGGCAGGTGTTCTAAAGTACATCCTGTGTTTGTACAAAGCACTTATAGATCTTGCTGGTCAGCCAACACTGGCACATCCATGTGAAGGAGTTTATAGAAGAGCATCCTTTATGAGTTTGTCCTTGCTTCTCCAACAGTGCCCTGCATGTCTTGTTCATCTTTCTTGGATAGTTTTAGACATAAGATCCAAATATCTTAAATTAACCAGTCATTCCTTTTTAAGTTTTAAATTTATTTTTATCAGCTTTTTTTTATTATCACAATGCTCAAATCAAAATGGATTTCTTTAGTAAAAGTTCATTTTGAGACTTTGGTGACTTTTTAAAAAATCTAGTTAATATCACAGAAAATTGTGGTTCCAGTAAAACCCTAAATTATTTAAAAAGAGAAATTATAATTATCAAAAGATTTCATCTTACGGTTTAAGTAAAAAATTTCCATAATTCACTTTCACAGATGATGATGTTGTTAGAGAACATTATTATCTCTAACATGACTGAAACCATCAAAATTTTAGGTTAAAAACTGTACAAAAATTTCTAAAGATTCAATTAACTAGAACTGAATACAATGTACTTTAAATAAAATGACTCCCTTAAAAAAATTATTTTCATATACATTCTCACTTTGGTCACATAACAACTCAGCACTTTTCTAAAATTCTTGAAAATTAAAACTGGAATCTGTCTGCAAATGTTGGGATGAGCATAAAATTCCAAATGATAAAAACACGTGTGTGTGTCTTTGTGCGAGAAAGATAAACCACACTAGCCCAATACCTTAGGATATTTTAATTGAAAATCATATAAAGAGAACGACAAATTCCTATTTAAAATTTGTTTTTCCTAAATTCATTAACTCATAAATGAAAAGAAACAATTTACTGCTAAAAAAAATGTAATAAAATTTTATAATTTTTTAATGATTGGACTTTGCCACTAGGTAATAATTTTTAAACAATGCATGAAAGAACTCACTATTAATAGTTTACAAGACTGGAAAATGACAGAACTATCCCAAATTTTTATTTTCTTTTGTGCGTGAACTGTAATAAAGTAAAAACTATCAGTAACTTTTATGGTGTATTCATTTCATATTCAGGTGTGATAAATTTTAATAAATGATGGAATTCCTTTGTTATAACTGATATCATATACTTCTTGATAATAGTCATCATCATCATGGCATGCTACTGGCATGGATTTCCCTAATCCTCTCCCGCCACTCATCCCTATCGTCCATCATGTATCAGTACAGAGCTGTTGTAGATAGGTTCTAGCTAGTAGCCCTATACTTGCTCGTCTATGTGAAGGGGTCCACAGGAGTACATTGCTTATGAGCTCTACTTTACTTCTCCAGCAGTCTACCACATGTCTTACTTGTCTATTTTGGATGGTTTTCAAGATAGGTGGTAGGTGTCCGTATACTGCTGCTTTGTGGGATGCTGCCCCCAGGACTTGTTCAATACAGCTTGCAGCTTTCTGCTTAAATTCATGTGACTGTGTGTGTGTGTGTGTGTGTGTGTGTGTGTGTGTGTGTGTGTGTGTGTGTGTGTGTGTGTTAACCAATTGAATTTTTTTGGCTTTTATGGTAATATGTTTTGGGAACAAACTGCCTAATCAGATCAAAAGCAGCAATAGTGTCAAAATATTTAATATTGAATTTGATGATTTCAGAAAAAATGGAAAGAAAAAGAATTTAAGAGAAAATTTTTGGTAACTATCAGATGAACTGCTTCACAGAATTTTTATCTGTACATATATGTTGTATTAATAATGTATATCGTCAATGCAAAGATTCTTCTTTTTTTTTTTAAGGTTGATATGAGAAGATGATAAAAAGGTGAGATACCCAAGGAAACATGACAAATCAATAATAATAATTAGGCTTCAGACATATTGATGTACTTTTATATACAAGAGAGAAATAAATACGTTTAACTTCAGTAGACTAATTGTATGAAAATGAATACATGTAAATAAATTCATTTCCTATGAAAAATTTGTGCCATATAAGAATTAAGTCTTGATTAAATTCTAATTCAAAATTCAAAAATTTAAAAGACAAAATTAATGTAAAAATCGTAAAAAGAAAAACCGTTTAAATTATTCTCTTAAAAAAACAACAATCGGTCACATTAAGATAATAAATTTATTTCCATACTGTTAAAAGGATTGATATAAATCAATGCTCTAAAAAATTAACTGGACTTCTTCCGATCAAACAAGAAAATGGATTAAAATAATCCTTTTTCCATTCACAACCAGACGAGAGAAAAATACTATTTCTCATTTTAAAAAAGTAAACCTTTAACTAAGTAACAATAAATATCAACTTATTATGGCATATAAGAGAACATCCATTTTCATCATACTTCAAATTTACCAGAGGAAAAATTCACAGCTACAATAATACATGTCTAAACATTCAAACATATATATATATATATATATACTCCCCTACCCACGTATGGTTGAGTTCTCTGGCGAAGAAGTAATCGTGTTGCCATTAGCGTTCATTGCAAGCCTCTTCGTATATGAATTGAGGTCTCGGCAACCGTTGAACGGATGTAAGTAAACAATAGTAATTGTGATTCATAACCGTTTAAAATTTACTTTGCAGCTAATGGCTCCTCGTGGCTGAATGGTTAGAGGCTTTGGTTTGGTGTTTGAGTCAACTGGGTTTCGATCCCAGCTATGGGAAGCTACTGTCTAGCCACACTGATGAGTTCTGATAGAACAAAACAGATCTGTCTGTGGATGACTATATATATATATATATATATACCTAATGGATAGAGGGTTCGCCAATGGTCCTGGAGATCTGGGTTCAAACCCAGGTCGCGTCATACCAAAGACTTTAAAAATGGTACTTGATACCTCCTTGCTTAACACTCAGCAATATAAGGTACGTATCGAGGATAAAATGGAGCAATCCAGGAAAAGGAGTAGTGCCCTTCCCTACACCTCGGTGTAGTAGCTATTGAAAAGAGAGCCTTCTGGTCGCCCTCGACTACGGTTGCCAACTTTACTTTTACTTATATATATATATATATATATATATATAAAATGCGTTAGTAAAGGGAAATCAGCATAAAAAATAATATTTTAAAGTTGTTTCCCTTGGATTGTTAAATTGATTTCAAGTATTTGTGGCATTTAAATTAAACTTAAATTTAGGATTTGTTTAACTTTTTATCAGTTCTTACAGACTAAAAATAAGAATTTGAATGGTTAGAGTGTTCACCAATGCCCCGGGAGACCTGGGTTCAATCCCAGGTCGAGTCATACCAAAGACTCAAAAAATGATACTTGATGCCTCCTTGCTTAACACTCAGGTATGGATCATGGGTAAAGAGGAGCAATCCAGAGAAAGGAGTAGCACCCTCCATTACACCTTGGTGTAGTAGCTAACGAAAAGGGAGCCTTCGGGTCACCCCCGACTATGATTGCCAACATTATTTACTTTACTGCATTATGTTTTGAAGCATAAAATTTACAAAATATTTAGGACTGATACCCAGGTATATTCACATAAGAATGCAACAAGTTAGCAGAGAAAATAAGCTCATGTTAGGAGGGGAAACAAAATTATAAACAAATACACATTCCAGTGAATATTTCTCTGTAACAGAGTAAAACATATTAGTTTAGACTCACTTATTTTTGGTCATCTCGTTCTGAAATAACAATCTCTCAGGAGGCCTTGGACAGGAAGGACAATCTACGCATGCCTGAAAATATGGGCTTCCTGGTGCCAAAAAGAAACGCTTTCTAAGATTCTGAGGGAGGATGGCTGTTTTACTGATCTGGGAAAATATTTCCCGCCACGAAATAATTGTAAAACTGAGAATAAAAGTTTATTTTGAAAGTATCTATGTCTCTTTTCTGTCATTCGTTCCTTTTCAGCCAGAATAACCAACAAAAAAATAAGTGAATGGGGATACGAAGAAAAAGTATGTGACCAATTTCATAATCTTTCACAAAACACCAAAACTTCTTATACCCTATAGTTTAATCACTGGATCAGACAGTAAGGATCATATACAGTACTTCAAAAGCAAGGGTAGCAATGAAGAATTCACAGATACAAGATATCTACTAGTATGAACAGCAGAACGAGACAATTCTATTCCTGTGGGGTGAATAAAAAGTTTATCTTGAAATTTCTTGAAACTAACCAAACAGAAAAGCTCTTGAAGAGAGAAGAAGGATTGATAGCTGGAATGTTATAAAAACTGAGATTAAGAATCTCATCAAAATAGATTAATGAATAATAATGATAATATATGCACATGCTTACATTCATAGATATATATAGTGGACAAAGGTTTAAATTATTAAATAAAACACCGATCTACAAATGAATAAATTCTATTTCTTTAAATTGAGAGAAAAGTTGGTTGAAAAACAAAAGTCATTAAGTCTTTTCTTATAAGAAAAGATAATATTAATCAGAGCTAAAATATTACAAAAGAAAAATTGTTCATGTCACAGTTTGTGTTGTTTTAGCCTAATTGATATTTTGTGTATGTATAAGATGTTTGTGTTAAAAGAATTTAAGTAACAAAATTTGCAATGTAAAGGAATTTAGTAACAATTTGTAACATAGGAAATGACAGTAAAACTGCCAAGTGTGCAATATAAGATAATAATGGTTTTAGGAGGCTTTAGTGTGCAATTTTAAACAGTAAGTTCCACGGTTTTCTAGCTCGGGTACTGATTCAAAAAGATAATTCAGAAGACAAAGTTTTAGAAACAAATTCTATACAAAGAAACAAGAAAAAAAAGAAAGAAAGGATAAAGCATTGCAAATTTGGGTGTAATTTGCAGGACTTATTTGAGAGTGAAAACCGGCTCATTGGTCTAGTGGGTAGAGTGTTCGCCAATGGTCCGGGAGATCTGGGTTCAATCCCAGGTTGCGTCATACCAAAGACTTGTAAAATAATGGTGCTTGATACCTCCTTGCTTAACACTCAGCAATATAAGGTACATATCAAGGGTAAAGTGGAGCAATCTAGGGGAAGGAGTAGCGCCCTCCCCTACACCCCAGTGTTGTAGCTATTGAAAAGGGAACCTTCGGGTCACCCTCGACTACAGTCGCCAACTTTACTTAATTTTATTTGAGAGAGAGAAAGAGAGAGAGAGAGAGCAGAAAACAAAGTTCTTTAAATTTGAGTAGTCATTGTAGTTTCGTTGAAAAGTTTCAGCTTTCGTTTAATTTGGTTGAGTTCTCTGTAAAGTTGTCTTTAATAGAATTCTCAGGTTGAATTTTCAGTTTTCATTTAATTTTAATTGAGTCTTCAATTAAGTTGTCTTTTAGCTGAATTCTCGAGTTGAATTTTCAGCTTTCTTTTAATTTAGTTGAATTTCAGTAAAGTTGTCTTTAGGTTGACTTTTAGTTGAATTTCTCGGAAAGCTTCTTGCCTATTGGAATACTTATTGACTGTTCAAGAAGTGAGTGATGAAACCTATCAGCAGGCTATTTTTCCTGCCTTATGACAGTCTGGCTCCTGCGTTCGTCGAGAGGATTTAGTAGTATCTGCCGACAAAATGGTGGGAAGCAGCTTTTGGTGCCTTATTGTCTAGACTTGCTTCCCCCTTCTCCACTCTGGCCAAAATTAAGTGCCACACGTGATTGGTTTTCTTGTTAGAAATAATTTTTTATAGTGTGAGCATGTCACTATGTAAGAGAGAAAGTATATTAATACATTAAACAAATATGCGGCAGTGACTGAATTTTTTTTATCAGTAAGCGTAAGCTTGAATTAAGCAATGTTGACGGTAAATGCATTCTTGAAGGAAAAAAATGCTAGTTTCCATAAAAAGAAATAAATCAAAATTTTTTGTGTAGACTACAGAATTAATAAACCATACAGTTGGTGTATTATTTTCATCACTTTTGAGACAGGTTAAAAATCAGATTTCAAAAATTTGAAGATTTATCTATGATTCTAATTGGTTAAGAAATGTATTTTTAAAAATCTAGGATGGAAAAGATTTCTTAAATTATTTTGATTTGTCATCCTACAAATTTTTCGCTACAAGTCAAATACTAACAACAAGAAATCTCAAAGAAATTTTTAAATGAGCACATGAGAGCAGACTGGTCAATAAATGCAAAAATTGAGATAAAAATTACAGCTTCTTTGCACAAAATCAACACTTTTTTAGAGTGAAAATCAGTTGAGTTTCTATATATATATATATATATATATCATTGTGAAAAGTTAGTGAATCAAATTTATCTATCAATTAAAATAATAAAAACAAATTGAATGGACACTTTTGTCCTGTGTATTTTCAACAATTACACTAGAAATTGTTTAAAAGATAAAGATATTAAATCACTGTTGGTTGGGTGGGGGACAAAGCAAAAACAATCAACTTCCACGATTCCTACCCAATTCCCCAAAAAGACAAAGAATGTCAAATTAAGGTTTGGCAATATAGTGTAATAGCTTAAAAAGGTAAGATTCTGTTTAGACCAAGCCATGTACAAAACAGAGAAGTAGTCATCCAAATAATTAATCCTACATATATAATGATCATCCAAGTGGTTACCAATGGCCGACTCTTGTACCTGTGAAAACCTGGATGTAAAGTTTTGGAGCCATCTTTATAATTCCCATGGGAGGTGATTCTTAACTCAAGCTACCAGCATTTGAATAGTCCTCCAAATCTCTGGGGTTGGTTATGCGCTGCCTTAACTCTGCTAAGGTGACCACCATCTTCACTAAAAGACCTGCATTTCAGTCTTCTCAAAAGGATGCCCTACCTATTCTGTGACAAATTATGATAGTTTATAAATTTCAATGTCAGTGTGATGCTGACGATAATTGATAATTTGGGCTGGTTACCAGCCAAAATTATCAATTATTCACTGAAGATAGCAAGAAGCTAGAAACACGCGTAAAACAGAACCAGATAAATAATAAATATACATATATATATATATATATATATATATATATATATATATATATATATAAACAGAACCATATAAATAATAAATTTATATATATATATATATATATATATATATATATATATATATCTTTGTGAACCTATTCATTTTGAAATATTTACTTTTTTCTCTTTTGGAGTAACAAATATATATATATATATATATTGTCATCCACAGAAAGACTGTTTCATTGTATCACAACTTATCAGTGTGGGAAACATATATACAAACATATATACATACATATATATATACATGCACACAGTAACAAATATATTTATTGATATACACAAAGATATATGCATGTATATATAGAGATAGATACACACATAAACATATATATTTAGATACATACTCAATATATATACACGTATATACACAAACACACACACACACACAGACACACACACATATATATATGTATATACACATAGATAGATAGATAGATCATCATTATCATCAAGTCGCACCGTTAGCACGGATTCTCTCACTATCTCTTGTCAATCGTCCTAATCATCCATCACTCCCGGCTTATTTTCAAGTTTACATCTTGTGTCCATACAGAGCTGGTCATCCAACACTGGCACATTTATGTGAAGGAGTCCATAGAATGTCACTGATGATTTCGTTCTTGCCTCTCCAGCAGTGTTCCGCATACATTGTTCATCTTACTTGGATTGTTTTAGAGATAGGAGATAGGGGGCCTTACAATTGTTGTTTTATGAAATCTTACTTCCAGGATTTGCTCAATACAGCCTGTAACATACTTTTGCGACTGCCGTCTACCCTTTTCCATATATGCTTCATCAGCATCCATGTGGTGCATCCATACAGTAGAATTGACACAACCGCTATTTGGAAGAAATCAGGTTTTGTTTTATCGGATTGGTTAGACAACCAATCAATAGCTGTCCTTACCTTCGCTAGGCACATATTAATGTCATTCTCAGTAGATGAGACATTACTTCTGAGGTACTTGAATTTGTTCAAAATTTTAGAGAACTTTTGTTTAGAGTGGAGATGTCTTTTTGATTAAAACATTTGTATTCTGTTTTGTCTGCATTTATGTGGAGACAAATGCTATCAGCTGTTTGCTCCAGACTATGTAGTAGGTGTATTTGCAGTAAGTGCTATGTCATCTGCGTAGTCTATGTCCATAATAGTTTATGTGGGGTATCGTCTGCTTCTTGCCTTTTTTGGTGTAAAACCATTTTCTTTCATTAGATCTATCGATGTTCGAAGTACATAGTCTATGCAGATAATGAACAGATATGACTCTAATACATCTCCTTGCAGAACACCAGCAGCAATGTCAAAGAAGTCTGTGTTCCCATCTGGTGAGCGAATCTTGACTTTATTATGGCTGTAACAGTTTCTTTGGAGAGACCATACGCTAGAAGTATTTGTTCCATCTTTCCTCTGTGTATGGAATCAAATGCGTTGGAGAAATCTGTCATTGACAGATGAACCCAGACTAGGGTGCCCATCAAATCTCGATCAAAATGCTTTGAGAGAATTGTTGGAATGCAATCCAAATGCAAAAATTCTTGAAAATTAGCAATACTTGAAGCCATATGTGTTCAAATAAATGAGCTCTAACTCATTTAACTGTGAAGTTACCTACAGACTATTCACTTACAAATCATATATATGTATAAACAGGATTTGGTATTAAATAACTATCAAGGGTTAATACACCAATCAAATCGAAAAACCTAACCTTTACTTACAATGATAATCATTATACCACTCAATGAAAGTAGATTTTAGTATAATATAATCATAAAGTAGACTTTGAAAATTACTGACTTCAGTATTTTTAATGTTTTTATTTATGTGGCCTCTAAAATAATACAGTAACGAACAACTTATAAACATTTGTTTTGTTTATACACTACATTATCAATTTAACATGACAGATAAATATTTTTTCAACTTGTAGACTTGGCTACAATGAAAATCTCAACCCAAGAAACTGATATTTATAATTGAGAAATCGATTTCTTTTGAAAAGATAAGAAACTTTGAATGAATGTGAAAAATCATTCTCTCTTTCTTGTATACACCTAATGTTTACTAAGTTTATCATAGCTTTACTTAAAGGCCATCTTTAGTGACGAATAAGCTCAATAAAAAGTCAGACTCTATTTTTAATATCTATACCTAAATGATTTGCAGACAACTTGGGTTCATTTTGTAACAGCAATCCTTGATATCGATTCTTCTATTGGTTTGAGTCATAAATAATTTCCTTTTTCATAAAATATGATTTATTCATAAATAAACAAGAAATTAATTTCAATCTATACGATGTTTGCAGTTATTCTGAATCACTTCTAGCTATTTATCAGGTAGTTTGGTGATTGCTTTCAAGCAAAATTTGACTAGTTTTGAGCTTAACAAGTCTTCAACAAACATTTTCCCCTGATCTTCTTGAGAAAATTTTTCAGAGAAAGAAAAAGATGGAAATCACTTGGGACAAAGTATGGTAAATATAGTGGATGGGGAAGAAAAGACCAGCCTAAAACCAATATTTTTCCTGCTTGAGTCTTACTGAATGTGGCCTTGTGTCATCATGGAGAAACACAAAAGTTCTCCAATTGATAAGTGTGCGGAATTTTCTGAGATTTTCATGCACATTACAGCTGTTGAGAGTATCAGTTTGCATAGAGTGTATGATTGCAGTTTAAAAACTCAAAATGAATAATACCATATTAATCTCACTATACACACAGCATTTATATATGTACATGTACTTTTACCTCTGGGATAGGTTGTGGAGATTCATCCTGGTCAATTTTCTGCCTTTTACATTGAACATTGTCAAAAAAATTCGAATTTTTGTTACCTGTAATGATATTCTTGAGAAACCGGTCATTTTTCTGCCAATGAAAGAAAACTTGTTGCTATGGAAAAGTGATCTTCCTTATTCTACTCACTAAGAGTATGAGGAACCCAAATTTCATCAAGTATTCCTATCTAATATGAATAACTTGCACACAGCTGTATGGTTTCAAATAATTAATAATAATAATCCATAGCAAAAGATTGAACAATTCTGTTTGACCCTTAGATGGGTTGGTTGGTTGGTTTTTATGGCATATCAACCTTTGTAGGTTATTTAATATCAAATCCATTTTTATACGAATAATCAGTTCTATTTCAAACAATTCAGTTTAGCATGAGTACACAGTTTTATTGTCAAAAGCATTTTTATTTCAAGCTATTAAGTTTATTCAACCAGTTCTAATTCAGCTAATTCAGTTTAGTATAAGTACAGATTTTGTTTACACACAGCTAAATGTCAAAATAGTTCTATTTCAAATAATTCAGTTTAGCATCAATACAGTTTCAATGTCAAAAACAGTTTCAAACAATTCAGTTCAGTATAAGTATGCAGTTTACCCATCAAAATAGTTCTATTTCAAGTAATTCAGTTTAGCATAAGTACTCAGTTTAGTTCTATTCAACCTGTATATAAGACCCTATCAGGTATTACCACTCCAGGCCAGAGTGGACCTATTAGCAATGGCAATAAAGGGTACTCCTCATTCCTCAAAGCTCCAGCATTACTGGAGACTCACCATTTGATTGTTTTGTGTCATATCCAGGACATTTGTTAGGGGGCAGTCTTACCCCTCTACAGAGGTGTAGTCAGTGTATTCTGCAGCCCCAGCCAACTGGGCAACCTATAGATGGACTTTAACAGATACTGCCACTCCGAGACAGAGTGGGCTAGAGAGTAATGGCAATAAAGGGGTACTCCACAGTCTCCAAACTCCAGGACTGCAGTCCCACAAGTGGATGCAACTTAAAGTCATACTCAGAACACTAAATGGTTTCAAGTATTGCTATTCAACACTGATAATTCTATTCAATATTTTTCATTTGTTTGCACACATTTAAACAGTTTGAAGTATTGCTATCTAATGTCATCATCATCATCATCATATCGCGCTGGTAGCACGGATATCCCTGACCCTCTCTCGCCACTCCTCCCTATCGTCCATCGCCCTAGGTAGGTCTTCAGGACAACATCCCGTATCCTCACATAGCTGCTGAATGTATGTTCGTGCTGGTCGTCCTGCTTTTGCACGGCCATGTGTGGGGGTCCATAAGAGTACATCACTTATGAGTTCGTCTCTGCTTCTCCAGCAGTGTCCTGCATGTCTGGCTCGTCTAACTTGAATAGTTTTCGTGATAGGGGGTAGGTGGCCGTACAGTTGGTGTCTTGTGGGGTGTTGCCGCCAGGACTTGTTTAAGATTGCACGTAGCATTCTTGTGTAATTGCCGTCTAGCTTCTTCTCCAGCCGTTTTGTTAGCATCTATGTAGTGCAGCCATATAGCAGTATCGATGTGACCGCTGCCTGGAAGAAACTGCGTTTCATTTTATCGGTTAGGTCTGATTTCCAAATAATCGATAACCTATTGATAGCTGTCCATGCTTTCGCTAACCTCGTTTCGATGTCCTTTTCGGTTGATTCGACGCTGCTTCCTAGGTAAGTGAATTTGTCTACTAGTTTAAGAGGGGTTCCTTCTAGAGTGGAGATGTCCCCCGTTTGGTTATAGCACATATATTCCGTTTTGTGTGCATTAACATAGAGGCCTATGTTTGCTGCTGCTCGTGCCAAACTATGCAATAGTGTTTCGGCTTGGTCAGGTGTATTTGCCAGTATCGCTATGTCATCGGCGTAGTCGGCGTCGGTAATTGTTGTTGCGGGGTACCTTCTGCTTCTTTTCTTCGTCAGTTCGAAGCCATTTTCTTTGATTTTGTCAATCGATGTTCTAAGTACGTAGTCTAGACAAATGATAAAGAGGTACAGAGCCAGCGTGTCCCCTTGTAGTACTCCTGCTACAATGTCGAAGTATTCTGTGTCTCCATCTGGTGATCGTACTTTTACTTTAGTGTTTCTATAGAGAATTGTTATTGCCGCTACGGTTTCTTTAGGTATGCCGTACGCTAGTAGGATTTGTTCCATCTTTCCTCTGTGAATGGAATCGAAAGCCTTGGTAAAGTCAACAAAAATTAATGTCGCTTGTAGGTTTTTTGCCCGTACACCTTCAAGGATTCTACGGATGGTTAATATTTGTGAGGTCGTGGATCTATTTCTTCGGAAGCCATTTTGGTTTTTTCTAAGTATGTTGTCGATTTCGGGTTCTATGCGGTTTCGTAGTAGGGCATTGTAGATTTTGGCTGCTATGGATGTAAGTGTTATGCCTCGGTAGTTTTTGGCTAATCCGAGGTCCCCCTTTTTAGGGAAGGGGAGTATGCATCCTTTCATCCATCTATCTATCGGATTTTGATTGTATACTGCGTTGCAGTGTCGGAGCAATATGTCATCGAATTGTCTGGTCTTCCATACTTCCAGGGGAATTTCGTCCAGCCCTGCAGCTTTCCTATTTTTAATTTTTCTGAGAACCGAGTCGAGTTCTTCTTGTGTGAACGGTCATAGTTTAATGTCTAATTGTTTGCTAATTATTCTGGTGATTGGTTCATGTGTTATTTTCGGTGGGTTTCCTAGTAAGTTTTCGAAGTGCTGTTTCCACAGTTTTATTCTTTCTTGTTGGTTTGCTGCTTTCAGGTTTGCTTTGGCTGTGTTCTTTCTTCTACTCACTTCGTTTATTGTTTGCCAGGCTATCCTAGATTGTCTATCTTCCACCGAGTCTCTAATCTTATCTATCTGATTTTGAATGTATTCTGTCTGTTCCTTTATATATACGCCTGCTAATTGATATTGTGCCGTTTTTAGTTTTAAGGCATTTGTGTTTGTTGGGTTTTTTCGATAGTTTTTGGAGGCTGTTTTCACTAGTGCACGTTTTTCTCTCACCGCTAATATTTCCCAAGGGATTCTATATTTAGTTTTGAGTTTTGTTGGAATGTATTTCGCTGCTGCCTCGAGGTGTGCATTGACGAAATTTTCATATTCGTCGTTTGGTGTACTTTTTTCCGTCTTTTCTTGTAGTGTTTCGAATCTGTTTCTTAATTCTAATACGTATTTATCTCTTATATCTCTGTTGTTCAATAGGGCCCAGTCATAGTGTTTGGTGTTCGCTGTTCGTTTGGCGTTTTTTCGTAGGCTTAACCGTATTTTCGCCGTGACTATTCGGTGATCGGTGGACACACCCTCAAAAGAGGAGTATGCCTTGCAATTCAATGCACTATTTTTCCATTTCTTGTTTATAAGGACGTAGTCTATCTGAGCTTTAGTATTGTTTGCGTACGTGTATGTCCATAGTTTTCCCTCCCTTTTTTGGTAGTTTGTATTGAGGCATGCTAATCTATTTTCTATCATGAAATCTGTTAGATGTTGCCCATTCCTATTTGACGTGTTGTGGAGGCTGTATTTATTGTTTCCGTTTTTTCCGATTTGGGCATTCATGTCTCCGCCAATGACGAACATGTTGTGTTTCGGTATGCTACGCACTAATGAGGATAACTCATCGTAGAAGGTGACTAGTTCAGTTTCTTCACTAACATTGGTGGGGCTGTAGCATGAGATGATTGTTGCTCTGGGGTTGCCGTTAAAAGTGGCTGCCATCATTCTAGGTTGTATTTTCTCAACGCTATTTATCGTTTTTAATGCTCTTGGTCCTATAAGTAATCCTACCCCTCCTACTGCAGCGTTGACAGAGTTTTTCCATGCGGATACGGTGACGAGCGACCACCCATTGCCAGTTTCGTGATATTTGATATCTTCGGTGTGCGTGTATCTGTGTTCTTGTATGCATATTATGTCAATCTTATGTTCTTCGGCCGATGCGATTAGCTCTGTTAGTTGTCCTATTCTATTTAAGGTTCTTACGTTAAATGTGGCTATTTGTAGTGTTTGCTTGCATTTTAGTAGTTTTGATTGTTTGAGCTCTGTAGCTGATTTTTCGAACACTGAGGCCAGGGCTCCAACCTCAGCAGGACGTGCCCCTTTTTTACCCGCGCAAAGAGCGATGCGGTTTGTGTATGTGGTTTGAGTGTGGGTCATGGTTATCTTTCGATGGCTGTTTTATTCTCTTCTATAGAAGCCACTCTTATAGAGGAGCAGCAGTAGTTCCCCGATTGAACTAACGATCCTGAGCGTAAAGTCGTCAAACTCACGTCCAGGACCCGTTTAGGTATTGAGTTTGGTCGCCCATGGGTTTATTCAAATACCTTTACGTACATCATGCTGCTTCCCATGTGTACGTATATAAAATGAAATTAAAAAAAAAAAAAAAAAAATTTTAAATAAAAAAGGGGGGGGAGGAATTTGATTGAAGTTTTTTTTTTTGTTTTTTTTTATAAGTTTTAACTATCTAATGTAAATAATTCAATATTAATCATTTGTTTGAAAAGAAAAGGAATGTCATTAAAGAAAAAGAAAGCCATTAAAGAAAAATGCTATTAAAGAAAAGAAAAGAAATGCCATCAAAGAAAGAAAAAATGCTATTTAAGAAAAAGAAAGCCTCCAAAAAGCCATTAAAAAGGAAAACCATTAAAAGGAAAACCATTAAAAAGAAATCCATTAAAAAGGAAGGCCATTAAAAAGGAAGGCCATTTAAAAAAGACTTCTGAAATGAGGAATTAAGAACAAATTCTTTTATGGCAATTATAATGAAAACAAACGCATAAACATACAAATAGTAACAGTCTTCATTTGCATATGGCATCACTCAGCTTCTCTGGGAAGTGGGGTATTTCTATACTAAAGTCTGAAACTGAAATCAGTCAGGGTCAGCATTGTTTTGCTTTTCTTGTTTTTTGGCATGATTACAAATTGAAACCATCTTGTAAAAAATAAAAAGAGAGATTTTACAGCAAAGCATGTGTACTACAGCTAGTATACAATGTAAACAATTGTGTATCCTCCTATTTGATTATGCTTATTCCTATGATTATATAGTAACTCATATTTGTATGTATATTTATTGACATTATCTAGTATTTGTATGTGTGAAGTTAACATTGCTATGAAACACATTGACAGATAAGAAATGATTTATGGTTTTTCTTACTCAGTGTGTCTGTGTGTCAGTGTCTGTGTGGGATTTAAAATGGTCATTCATGGCTTTGGACATGTTGCTACCTGAATGTAAAGAGAAACATTATAAAAGAAGAAAAAGAGAAACATTTACTTTTCTACTCATTAAACGGAACACTACAGCCTTACCAAGGGAACCTTTTTCTTCTATCCTCCTCAACAGGACAGAATATGCAGGGAAGTTCTTTGTACTCTGGGACCTGTAAGTCAACAGATTTCAATTTAACTTGTTCATTTGATTTTTTGGAGAGTTTAAAGTGGAATTTAGCATTTAAAGAGTTAAAAATATCAGATTTATTTCGATTTTCTTTGATTTTCTTTAAATATTTCTTTAAAAATCCAATACAAAAAATATATTTTATAATCATATATACATATACATGTGTGTGTATGTGTGTGTGTGTGTGTGTGTGTGTGTGTGGATAGATAGATAGATAGATAGATAGATAGATAGATAGATAGATAGATAGATAGAATGTATATATTGATTAGATTATCGTTCATGATTTTTTATATTTACTTCTAATATTTATTTAGAATGCAGATTTATGTATATTCTTCAGCTAAAAACATGTAATAGTTATATATATATATATATATATATATATATATATATATATATATATATATATATATATTATACTATATGAGTGTAAGTGTATATGTATATATATATATATATATACATATACACTTACACTCATATAGTATAATCTATAAATAAGTATACCGAAACAATTTTAAATAAAAATTATATATATATATATATATATATATATATATATATATATATATACCACAAACATCAAGACAAATTTTCATCTGATATATATATATATATATATATATATATATATATATATATATATATATATATATATGCCTACATGCACTCAATGTAACTGTTGAGTTAATAAATATGTTTGTTAAAACTCAATCAATGAGTTTATGGAAGAAACTAAGAGACTGATAGAGAGAGAGAGAGAGAGAGAGAGAGAGAGAGAGAGAGATGGAGATGGAGATGGAGGAGAAGGAAAGAGGGAGGGAAAAAAGGAAGAGTGAAAAGGAAAGGGGGTTTAAAGGGTGAGAGAAGATAAGCATAGAGTGAGAGAGAGAGAGAGAGAGAGAGAAGGGAAGAGAATGAGAAAGGAGAAAGGAAGAGATGGAGAAAAGGTGAAAGGAAGAAAAGGAGAAAGAAAGGAAGAGAGAAAAATAGAGAGCGAGAAAAAGCAAGAAAAAAGATGTAAAAGAGAAAAGAGAGAGAGAAGCGAAAGAGAAAGAGGTGAAAGGAAGATAGAGAAAGAGACACGAGAAGAAGGGAAGAGAGAGGAAAAGAAAGAGGAGGGAAGATGAAGAAATGAATAAAAAAAAAGAAGAAAATTAAAATTAAAAAAGAAAAATATTACATAACTTGCTTTCTTTCTATTCTTTCATGTTTTGAATGCTTCTATGTTATTTAAATTGTCTTCATTCATTTGTTTAGTTTGGTAGTTAATTTTAATGCCTAAAAGATAATGAATATATATCACATAAATAATATATGAGGATCATTAAATAAGTTTCAGACTTTTTTTCGTATGGGCACTTTTATTAATAGTACACACATGAAACTCTAGTCCTCTTCGAAGTAATCTCCTCTGGCTGCAATGCACTTGATGTACTGTTCCAACAACTTCTGGAAGGCCCCATGGGAGTCCTCTTGTGTGTGCGTGTCAATGACCTTCGTCACAGCTTCTTTCATCTCCTCAATTGTCTCATAACGACAGCCTTTGAGCTTAGGGAATAACCAAAAGTCACAGGGAGCAAGGTCTGGACTATAGGGAGGGTGAGGAACTGTCTTGATGCCCATCATGGTCAAATAGTTTGTGACGTGGATGGAGCTGTGGACTGGTGCATTGTCCCGGTGGAAATGACACTGACCTGATTTGAAGAGTGCTGGCCTCTTCCCAAGGAATCTCTTCCTGAACTCCCTTAAAACCTCAACACAGTAATCCTGACCCTAACCCTTTGGCCAATCAAGTCTCGTGTTTTGACTTCCTTACTCCTCCCACACCTCTCATCATCCCTCACAGACTCCCTGCCTTCCTTGAATCTCTTATGCCATCCAAAAACTGATGCTCGATTCATGCAAGATGCTCCAAAAGCAGTCTGAAGCATTCCATACGTTTCTGTGGTATTTTTTCCAAGTTTAAAACAGAATTTTATTGCATATCGTTCTTCTAAAGTGTCAGATTGTATTTTTGAAATTCACCAGCTGTGACGATCAGGCTTTAGTAGGGTGTATTCCAATTACTGCTGTAGCTGTTGATTTGAACCTGAAATCATAAAAATTGGTCAGTCATCTCATAAGATGTATAGCAATAACATAGTGAATTTTCAAGAGTCTACGCCAATTTTAAATGCCATTACAAAAAAGAGTCTGGAAACTTATTGAATAAACCATGTATTATACATACTCGTAGATTTTAAAATAATAGTCAAGTGCATTATTCTACTTTATATAATTCAATTTATATACAGGGTGTCTCAAAATAGGTGCAACCCATTTATATGATAATGATTTATTACTGAGACAAGCACAATGGTGGTCATCAGGAACATGTCCAATAAAAAATGTATCCTTTGAGCTAGAGACATCAAATCAATGTTTTTTTTTTAATTGTCATGATATCAACTTTCAGGACATGCAATTTTTTAAAAGTTTTTTTGTCTCAGTAATAAATCATTATCATATTTATTGGTTGCATCTATTTTGAGACAGTTTAAAATGATTTTGTCACCAAATAAGTAGGGATGCAACATATTATCAGTTGTTATAGTGTGGTCCAGGAGACCTGGGTTCAATCCCAGATCGCATCATACCAAATACTTCAAAAATGGTACTTGATACCTTCTTGCTTAACACTCAGCAATATAAAGTATATATCAAGAGTAAAGTGGAGCAATCCAGGGGAAGGCGTACCACCTTCCCCTACACCTCAGTGTAGTAGCTATTGAAAAGGGAGCCTTCTAGTTGCCCTCAACTATGGTCACCAACTTTACTAACTTACTTATTTTCAAATCTGAAACAAAATGAATGCATTATTATTCATAGAGTTATTAGCAGTCACATGGGTCCTATGTATATTGAAACACCCTATATAAACCCTATAGTTTGCAATGTAGGAAACCTATTTGGATTGATATAAAGAATGTTAGATTTTAGTTTTAAAATCCTTTTTTAAAAATCAAAGTGTAGTATCTGTTCTTTTGCCTTTTTTATCAATAAAAGTTTTTGTCTGATTTCACTGATGAAAATTCTTCATCTGTGAAATTAAAAGACTAGTAATGTAGATAAAACAATAACAACAGGGGGGGTATTATTGCTATTTCATTGATTTTAATGGCATACCAACTAATCTAGGGTTAGTTTATACCTTGAGCTTAGGGAATCATATTCATTGTACATTCATTAACACATTTTTGGTGTAGTTGTTTCTTTATGGTTAGAATATTTACCACTTGTCCTGGTTGAGTCATATCAAAGACTCAAAAAATGGTACTTGATGCCTCCTTGCTTAACACTCAACATTATAAGGTATGGATCAAGGGTAAATGGAGCAATCCAGGGAAAAGAGTAGCACCCTCCCCTACACCTCAGTTTAGTAACGATTGAAAAAGGAGCCTTCGGGTCACCATCAACTGTGGTCAGCCAACTTATGTATATATACACAAGAGCCGTTCAATAAATAAGATGAATTTTACCAGAGGAGTTGGCAATTGGAAGCATGATTTACAATTTCACCTTTTTCAAGCAAATCAATAGAGATAAGTTCATGTTCCAGAACGTTATCAGCATGACCTTCTTTACTGACTGCTGTGTCCACAATCTTTCCTTTACCTGAGAGTCAGTGTGTTTCTCCTCTATGGTCTGCCTTTTTAACTCTGGCTTGTTGTTGAAAACCCATGTTTAGCCCATTAGTAAAGATTTTTTGAGTAAAACATACCTCTCCATAGATATCATACATTCTTCTGTAAATTTCACATGACTCAGCCACCAAAAATTTGATGACAGACCTCTGTTCAATCTTGAAGCACTTTGATTCACCATCATTTTGAATAGCTTCAAAACAAATATTTTTGCAAGATTAAAATAATTTTTGCTATAAACCCATCCCGTGGTGTAATGGTTATTGTCTGGAGGTGCTCATGGTGTAATGGTTATCGTCGTAAGAAATGGACACAGCGACACGAGTTCAAATCTTGGATGAGACTGATTGCATTTCACATAACACTAATACCCTTGGGAAAGGTATGAATCCAATTATTCTCCCTCCAGCTATGGGTAAATAGTAGGGCAGACTAGGTTCTTCAGCCTTGGTGAGGCAACTAGTCTAGGAGAAGGAAAAATCTGATTTCAAACCTGTTAAACTCCGCTTAAAAATTGACCTTGTGTCATATCCGGCCTGAGCAGAGGGTTTGGGTAAATATGATAAATCCATCCCAAACAATGCAGATTTTACATTTAAGGAAAAAATTCTGAAAAGAAAATTTATTACCATTTTCTTTAAAAAAAAAAACCTTATTTATTGAATGACCTTCATATATATTTATATATATATATATATATGTATATATATATATATATACACACACACACACTCACAAGCATAAAACTCCTCAATATCATTGTTTAGGATTTGTAAGTACCATGTTTGTTTTGATTGTTTTATCAACTAATATTATATCAACTAATATTTTTAAGAATATATTTTCTTAGAGATTATTTTTTAGATCAAGTTCAGTCAATCCCCGGAACTTAAGTCTCACCACTAGATGCAGTTTAGTGCCATACCCAGGATATCCCTTTTTTGGGAGGAGGTGTCTTACCCCTCTGTAGTGGGTACAGTCAGTGTATTCTAAGCACTATCAACTGGTTATAATCTCCTTAAGATTTCTAATGATTCAAATCACTATGGTGTAGAGGCTAATGTACTGGACTGCAATGTAATAGCAAGTGAGTTCAAACTCCAGTCACACTATTACATTCACTTTTGGACTAATACCCTTAAGAAAGGTATGAACTTTCATATCCATCCAATCTATGAGTTAAATAGCACTATTTCTGTTCTTCTTAGAGGATAGCTTTAGCATTAAATAACCCACAAAGGTTGATATGCCATTAAACAAAGAAAACAAACTAAACCATCAAGATAAAGAGGAGAAGGAAAGAGCAATGCACAGAGAGAAGAGAGGGTGATGGATCAGTCAGTGCAGCCTTACACCCAAACCTGTAAAACTAGGTTTATTGTTCCTAATTATTTTATTACTTGTTTTACTCTTTCTTGTAATTGTTGTCTTCAACTTTAACAAAAAACAATGTCTAAAATCAAAATAAATAAGTAGTCACTGATGAGACATCACATGTTCTATGTTTCAAGGACATCATCTTAAACATTTCTGTGGTTAAGTTGAGCACAATCTGAATCATTCTTCATACTTACCTTTTTCAATTCTTTATTTCAACATTTTTTAACAACTTATTAATATGTATTTTACCCAACCCCTCTCCCATCAGCAGTGGTAGCTGGTCTATGAGCACTGTGGAACTCCAACACCCTCTGCAGCTAGAATAAAGCTATAATAAGAGATATATTCCAAGCATAATTTGATTTAATATATATATATATATATATATATATATATATATATATATATATATATATATATATATATATATATCTTATTTTATCTTATGCCTATCTTACTTTTAATCAATTATTAATATTTTAAGATGAAGTGTCAATAAAACCTTTGTGCAGTTTAGATATTTAATAACTTTTGTAGAGGGTCTGGCAGAATGATTACTTGTATTTAAAGTAATCCCTATACAGTCAATAATAGCTGTGGAAGGTGGAAGGGATGTCTAGAAGCAACCAAATATATATATATATATATATATATATATATATATATATATATATATATATATATATATATATAAGTACTGTATTTCTCAGTGCATGTGTGTTACACAATAGCAATATACTTTTGTATATCTTCAAAAGCACCATCCCCACAAGTTAATGTCACTAGCTGCCACTGGCCATTAGTCAATTTATTTTATTTCAAAGACTATTATCATAGATATTAGTGCACTTATTTGTCCTTACATGACTTTTGATATAGTTTTTTTGCTTTCTCCAATCTGAGAGAATTTTCCTCATTGAACTTATTGATAAATATTAATAAATATAAGTTTCAGTTCTGAAATTAGCTCATTACTGTTGTGATGGCATGTTTTATATCAAGGTATAAATATCTTATGTTATTTCATACATATCTTACCTTATTTCATATGGCCTAATTAGCTGGGGCAGCAGAATACACTGACTGCATCTCTGCAGAGGGATAAGACTTCCCCAACGAGTGTCCTTTGGCCCAGTCAGCTGGGGTAGCAGAATACACCAATTTCATCTCTGCAGAGGGGTAAGATCCTCCCCCAATGAGTGTCCTGGATATGACACTAAACAAGCTGATGGTGAGATTTCAGTAATACTTTATTACTATCACTCCCAGGTCCACTCTGGCCTGTTGTGGTAGCACATGATAGGGTCCTATCTATGGGTCAAATAGAATAAAACTGTGATTACACTAAACTGAATTGTTTAAAGTTAACTGCTTTTACATTTCACTGTGTGTAAACAAAAAACTCAACTTATGTTAAACTGAATTGTTTGAAATAGAACTGTTTTGACATTTAACTGTGTGTAAACAAAAAACTATACTTATACTAGACAGAATTTTCAAAACTTTTATTCAGATGACTTATTCATAAAGTAAAGTAAAGTTGGCAACCGTAATTGAAAGCAACCCCAAAGCTCCCTTTTCATTAGCTACTACACTAAAATGTAGGAGAGGATGCTACTCCTATCCCTGGATTGCTCCACTTTACCCTTAATCTATACTTTATAATGCAAAGAGACATCAAATATGATTTTTTGAGTCTTTGGTATGACTTGACATGAGTTTGAACCCCAGTTTCCCAGGCCATTGGCAAACACTCTAAACACTTGGCCAATAGGCATATATATTTTACCTTATTTCATACATATCTTACCATAGACATATCTTAACTTAAGCATATCTTACCTCATTTTATATATAGCTTACCTAATACATCTTATTTATATATATCTTACCTAATCTTATACAGGTTTCACCTAATGCACGTCTTATTTTATCTTATGCCTATCTTACTTTAAATGAGTTATTGATATTTTGAGATGAAGTGTCAATAAAACCTTTGTGCAGGTGAGATATTTAATAACTTTTGTAGAGTGTCTGGTAGAATGATCACTTGTATTTAAAATAATCCCTATACAGCCAATAATAGCAGTGTGCAGGTGGAAAGGATGTCTTTAAACAACCACAGCAGCAACTGCAGTAGCAACCATGCCCTTTCAGTTGCCATCATAGCATGCAATGTTAAACATTGTTCATTTGTAATTGAAACTAATTTAAAAAAGTCATAATTATCATTGCGACACAGTGATTATTTATATTTCAAATTTAAAAACTTTGAAGGTTCATGTCATTAAGAGTTTTCGGACTATTATCTTCATCTTTATTGCTATTTCTACAACGTTTTGGGCGATATGTCCTCTGGCTTTCTTCAGATGTTTATTGAACTCGGGAACCTACACAGAACTTCGAACTATGTCCTTTATTGAATCCACGGGGGTCGCCTGTTCTGATTCCGTTAGTCATAATTGGGTACAAGTGTTAAGTATTCCTGTATTGTTACTCACCTGTAGTCAGGATTGAACCAGCAACCTCCAGATGATTGTCTCCTTAGAAGCTTAGGGAACCAATGCCTATAACCGTTACACTGAATGCATTTGGGGATGCTGAAATGATAGAAATAGAATTTTCTAAATTTAACAGAATTTTGAGGGGAAAGAGTTAAAGAGAAACAATGTGTAGAATGTGCTGAACATTAGAATGAATATGTAGAATAACGTGTATGTTTAATGACTCTTAGCCATTCTTTTCTTGGTCAGGATGAGAACTTTTCACCATCTCCTCATATATATGTGTGTGGGTATGTGTATTTACTCACACTGCGGCATGAGCAGAATGTGACACAAAGAGGAGTTTAATAGCTTTGTAATAAGATTTTTCCTTCTCCTAGACCAGTTGCCATACCAAGGTTAAAGAAATCATTCTGACCAACTATTAATCCATAGCTGGAAGGATTCATGTCTTTTCCTAGGGTATTAGAGCTATGTGAAATACAAATAGCTTCATTCAGGTTTTAAACTAGGGTTGCTGTAGAACAAATGGTAGCTTCACAAGCAATTCCTAAAAAAACTAAGCATAGATTTGGCCTAAGGCCACAAATATGGGGCTTCCAGTGAGAATCAAACTCACTTTTCAGTGGCAATGGATCTGTGAGACTAATTTGCAAACCATTATGCCATGATAGGATGCCTTATATATATATATATTTTTTTTTTCCTTTTTTTTTTACATATATATATATATGTACGGAAGTATGTGTGGAATCTTTGGGAAAGGTATGAATAATCCTTTTCTCTCCATCCCCATTTATGTTTAAATAGTAGGGAAGACTAGGCATTTTAGCTTTTGTAAGGTAATCAGCCTTGGAGAAGAAAAAACACTAAATTCAAAACCAGAAGGTGTGGATGAGCAACACTCACCCCATAAGAAACAACAGCACCATCACATATGGAGTATGGCTATGACTCTTTTCTCTATAAGTAGTCTACTGGAAGCAGATTGATTTTATATATACACATATAAGTGATATTTAGTATGTATGTGTATGAAGATACATGCAGTGCACGGTAAATTTGAGGTTGTCTGAGATGCACTGCGTAACCAAAGTTGCAACAGATTGACCGAAAAAAAATTTGTTTGTTTCTTTATATATTCGTGTATGTGTGTGTGTGTATGTATGTATGTGTGTGTGTGTGGTAATGATTTTAATTTAGGAACAAAATAAACACACACATACACACACACACACATACACACATATAAAAATTTGTACACAATTCTAACATTCTTTTGACTGTATTTTTCAATTTTTTCTATTTCTTCATTTTCTCTTGTTCTCTGCCTGATGATTGTCATTTATAAAACATCATGAAACCTGAAGTCACAGACAAGTTTCCATGCTATTAAATATATATAAAAACTAATATATATTTACTTATTATTATTATTATTATTATTATTATTATTATTATTATTATTATTATTATATAATAGCTCTATTACAGATATTGAACACTCTCCAAATTATATCTCATTTAGTTTGCCACAAACCCACAAAGTGAGATAGTGACAACCAACACTATTATAATATATATATATATATATGTGTATATATATATATGAATAGAGAATAAGGGAGAGAAAGATTCTAAATTTAAGATTGATCGTAATCCTTTATTTCAGAGCGACACACAATGAGGCCAGCTATGTTGAATCCTATTGTATGTTTTCACAAAAGAACACATGAACTTTTGATGAGAAACAAGCCTGGACCCAGAACCAAATAGAAATCTCTTTAACAATTCAAAGTTTGTTATTTAGATCATTGCTAAAGAAAATGCGAACATAACAATATTGCTAAGCCAACATATAAGTCTCTATTAATGCCCCAAATGAATTCAGTCATTTTGTTGTGAGTTTTTTCTTTAAATTAGGAACTAAAGAGTTTTACTTTGTATAACTTTAGTGAATCAAGAACAACAGTCAGCCTTCATCCAAGCTAGATATGACTCAGGATGTTAAGATATGTGAAGAACCTGAGTCACTTCAAATAAATAAAATCTTTGAAAATATGTAATTACAGTATCTGTAACTCTTACATGTATTCATCCAACCCCTCCATCACTGGCAGGGTGTGACACAAGTTCATTTTTAATGGGGTGCAGCTAGTTTAAATTCAGAGTTTTCCTTCTCCTAGACTGGTTACTGTAACTCTTGTAGTAGTCAAAAATACATTAGAGAAATCCACACAGTACTTCAGAAAAATTATATACATTATTACAAACATTTCTAAAGAAGATGATTGCTTCCATAATTGGGCAGACTTTGTTCTTTAGCCTTGGTTAGCAACCAGTCTAGGAGAAGGCAAACTCAGAATTCAAACTAGCTTTACTCTGCTTAAAAAGTGACCTTGTGTCATATGAGGCATATGATTTGAGTAAATAAATGCTTAATAAAACTGTTGGAGAGAAGATATGATAGCCTTCTGTATTAGAATGGACTATTCTACTTGAATATAAGCTGTTTACACGTCCTTGTATGTCTTTTAAAATAAACCTGTTTCATTGTAAGGTATAATTTGTGTTATTATTCCAATAACTCACCCCGATAATATAACAATAAAAATTCACTTAAATAATAAATTTAGTAAGTAATATTCAGTATAAACATATCAAATTTCTACTCATCATAAAACTTATATCAAGTTATTTTTATGTCAAATATCAACTCAATAAACCAGATTGATGTTTAGCAGTTCTTGAAATATTCTTTGCAAAAAAAAACATTTCTTCAGTGAGAATAGTAATTTTTACCTGTAATTCCCATGATACTTTTTGCCCAGTCGGCTGGGGCTGTCGAATACACTGACTGCTTCTCTGCAGAGGGGTAAGACACAATCTGATGGTGAGGTTCTAGTAATGCTGGAGCTTTGGAGAATGCGGAGCACCCCTTCAGGTCCACTCTGGCCCGGAATGGTAGCACCTGATAGGGCCCTATCTATGGGTTAAAAAGAACTAAACTGCATACTTATGCTAAACTGAATTGTTTAAATTAGAACTGTTTGACTAAACTGAATAGCTTGAAATAGAAATGTTTTTAACAATTAAACTGTACTTACATTTAGACTGTGAGCTTATGCTAAACTGAATTGTTTGAAATGGAACTGTTTTTGACATTGAAACTGTACTTATGCTAAACTGAATTATTTGAAATAGAACTGTTTTGACCTTTAACTGTGTGTAAACAAAATATGTACTTATACTAAACTGAATTAGCTGAATTAGAACTGGTTGAATAAACTGAATAGCTTGAAATAGAAATGTTTTTGACAATTAAACTGTGTACTCATGCTAAACTGAATTGCTTGAAATAGAACTATTTGCATAAAAATGGATTTGGCTTTAAATAACCTACAAAAATTGATATGCCATAAAACCCAAACAACCAACCAACCAACTAACCAACCATGATACACTGATACAAAATGAATAAACAACTCTGATATTGGTTTTTCCTCCTCACTTTACTTTGTAATGCCTTAGAGATCAGACTTGTGTGAATTCTTTCTTTGCTACATACCATAATAGTCTCACTGTCTTTACACACCATAAACAAAAGCTGACTACTACACTCCTTTCCAGACAACACCACTATTCTCTCTCTCATACCAAGTCTATTTTAATAAAACAATGAAATATCTATTTTTCATACAACACAGTGTTTTGTTCATATCTTCCTGAAAATATGTTCAGACCACAAAATAATTACCTTACAATCTGTAGCTCTTCCCACCAAAAACATAGACTTGATTCATTGCTACATTATCAATGTCCAAAAGAATTTATTTCAAAACTTCTTTAATATTACATAATGAATGTATTAAAATGACATATCTAAAACACATCAATGAATCTTATTTAAATTTCCAGATGAATCATTGTCATTACTCACAATACTTACCCATATTATATATAGGTTATAAGATAGTTTTCCTTCTCCTAGACTGGTTGCTGTAACTCTTGTAGCAGTCAAAAATACATTAGAGAAATCCACACAGTACTTTAGAAAAAATTATATACATTATTTCAAACATTTCTAAAGAAGATGATTGCCTTCTTAATTAGGCAGGCTTTGTTCTTTAGCCTTGGTTAGCAACCAGTCTAGGATCTCTGTTTTTATTATTTATGACAAGTTACTGGCTCGTTTACATTGAGTATGGACCCACCCCTTATACAAAATCAGGATGTGACATGAGATCAATTTTTAAGCAGAGTTGTTGCTGATTTTGAATTCAAAGTTTTCCTTCTCCTAGACTGATTGCTTAACCAAAGCTAAAAGAAAAAAAAACAGTTTTCCCTACTTTCTCAGGGACAACAGATGGATTTATGCTTTTACATTGAGTACAGTGTACAGACGACAAGTTTATTTAAAGATCTCAGATAACTTCATTAATCCTTAAAAATTAAAAAAGAATTTCAATAAATATTTAATCTTATTCTTTTCCAGACTTGGAGAGGTAGAATAAACCTTATTTTTATGTAAAAATTGTGTTTATAAGTCTTCTTTGTTGGGCCGGCCCACCTTTAAAATGAAACGAATACCCTCTTACCGGCTTAACACCGGGCCACCACAGAAAAGTTTTAAGCACAAATTAGGAGAGAACTATTGGTATCTCATAATGATTACCATGCAAGTGAGAAAGCATTTTGAGATGGGAACCCTTTTAAACCAAGGGGGATAGTAAGAAAGTTAATAGTTATCTTCCTTGGGTTACTATTATGATTAGAGTGAGCACAATCTAATCGTAGATCTGACATTATAATTATTAAGCTGTAAATTAGATTTGAAATTGATTTATTCATTTATTGGTTAGATTTCCTGATGTTTTCCACGTTACTGGCCACAAAGCACTTCCGCTTCAATCTAAACATCACCCTTCTTCTGACCCAGTCAGCTGGGGCTGTAGAATACACTGACTGCATCTCTGCAGAGGGGTAAGAACCCCTCCCCACTCCCAAACAAGTGTCCTGGATATGATTCTAAATGATCTGATGGGGAGGTTCTAGTTACAGAGTACCCCTTTATTGCCATTGCTCCCAGATCTACTCTACCCCGGAGTGGTAGCACCTGATAGGGTCCAATCTATGGGTCAAATAGAATTAAACTGTACTGATAGTAAACTAATTGCTTCAACTAGAACTGTTTTTGATATTTAAACTGTGTACTTATGCTAAACTGGATTATTGAAATAGAACTGTTTATATGTATAAAAATGGATTTGGCATTAAATAACTTACAATGGTTGATGTGTGATAAAACTAAACCAAATGAAACCATCACCCTTCTTCATTTTAGCCTGAATTGTTTGATAATTTCATCTTTCTGTGATTGTGGAGGTTTTCTGAGTGGTTGTTTCTGGTCTCTAGGATACCATTCAATATGTTAACAAGTCCACCAATTGCAATATATCTGGCCAAGCAGAACTTCTGCTTTCAGTACTTAGTACTCTTGTCCTTCACTCTGCTTTGATCTCAAATTACCTCATTTTGGATGTTATCTTTCAATGATATTTCCAGTATGGATCTTTCCATAGCCCTGCGTGTTTTAACCAGTCTCTGTTCTTCTTTCTTTATGGTAGCCCACATTTTGCTTTCTATTGAAGAAATTGACATATAGGGCCTTGTCCAGCTTTGCCTCAAGCCTATCTTTTATTGTGGTAAATGTTTTCCTGTCTGATCTTATTCTTTGCAAGATTTCTGAATCCATATCTTGGCATACACTTATTGTCAGTTCTAAGTAGACATACTCTTTCACCCCTTTGATTTCATCATTTCCCACCACTATACAGTCCTGTGGTACAACTTTCGAATGTATGAGTTTAGTTTTCATGCCGTAACATGTGATACAGTAACATATAAAAATTGGATCTATAAAATAGAGAAATACTAAACTAAACAAAAGAACTTCTGCCTCTTTGTGAGGCAAATATAGTGCTTGAATATAAGTGGGTCTGTTTCAAGTGTTATAGAAGAAGAAGAAGAAGAAGAAGAAGAAGAAGAAGAAGAAGAAGAAGAAGAAAATGACTGATTCAATAAACTTTTGTTGCTTGAAATTAATGAATAGCTTAGGAGAGGGAATAATTGATTACAAAAATACAACTGAAGGAGTGTCAGAGAGTTCACTATTAAAAACATAGCAATTGAAACAAGAAAAAGTGAAAATACCAGACTCATTGATTCATTGAATTGCAACAATAGTTTTCATCAGAATTTCAAACTATGGTTAGTAATTAATCGGTTCTTGGATTTATCACAGATACAAAGACACAGATAAACTATTCCGGGATTCTTATATGTTTGGAGAGAAACGAGGCCACATCCCTGGCACTCAGAGTGGGTGAAACTCCCTACTGCCATCATGCTATGTGAGACTAGCTTATTTATCATTATTCCACTTCACTGATATTTACAATCATAGCTTAGTTTGGCACAAGACAAGAATTGTTGCACAATCAGAGACAATTGAGTTCATAAGGTAAATGGGTCAGTGATCAATGTTGGCTAAGATTATTTTGAAAAGCTTCAAATGCTCTGAAGACCACTCCCCTTCAAAGTCGCCCACAATTTTTAGTGCCTGGTGAGCAATTATAAATGGGAGCATTCATTTACGATAAATAAAACCAGTTGAGAGGCATGGATTTATTTATTAGAAATAAATATAAACATTTATAATCGATATCTATCATGAAATCTGTTAGATGTTGTCCATTCCTGGCCTCTATGTCAATGCACACAAAGCTGAATATATGTGCTATAATCAAACAGGCGACATTTCCACACTAGACGAAACCTCTCTGAAACTAGTAGACAAATTCACCTACCTAGGAAGCAATGTCTCATTAACCGAAAAAGACATCGACACGCAGCTAATGAAGGCATGGACAGCTATCGATAAACTATCGATCATATGAAAGTCAGACCTGACCGATAAAATGAAACGCATTTTCTTTCAAGCAGCGGTTGTATTGGTACTGCTGAATGGATGCACTACTTGGACGCTAACTAGATGGCTGGAGAAGAAGCTGGACGGCAATTACACAAGAATGTTGCAAACAATATTGAACAAGTCCTGGCAGCAACACCCCACAAGGCACCAACTATACGGCCACCTGCCTCCCATCACGAAAACTATCCAAGTCAGACGAACTAGACATGCAGGACACTGCTGGAGAAGCAGGGACGAGCTCATAAGTGATGTACTCCTATGGACCCCCACATATGGCTGAGAAAAAGCAGGACGACCAGCTCGAACATACATACAGCAGCTATGTGAGGATACGGGATGTAGCCCTGAAGACCTGCCGGAGGTGATGAACGATAGGGAGAAGTGGCGCGAAAGGGTCAGGGATATCCATGCTAGTGGCACGACATGATGATGATGATGATAATAGATATCCATCATAATGATGGTATATTAGATGAACTTGCTTTATTGTGAGGCACTTTTTTTAAAATTATGGTTAATTCACTTTCAGACAGATTTCAATGTCTCTTAAGGTTGAATTATATTCTTTTTGAAGAACTTTAATAGTGAATAAGGAGAAGTACTCTATAATTAATATTTGATAGTTATCTTCCTTGAGAGACTGAGGTGAGCACAAACAAAGATCCCACACTATCATTATTAAGTTGATAGTGAAACAATTTACAGTCTAATATTATTTTAGCAGTATCGTCCAAACAAAGATCACACTACAATGTGCTATTTTTCTGTGTTACGGAAACCTACAATATTATCAATCAATAAATACACCCCAAACACTTTTTTAATAAAAAGTTAATCTTCTAAATCAAAGATTTTATCATTTCTAGAGGAATGTTATCCAATTAAAATGAATATTATTAGGTATTATTTATTACCAAACTCAACAGCTTTGAAACTCAGCAACCAAATATGTGAATATACTGCAGTTGGTTCTAATGGGTAGAGTGTTCACCAATGGTCCAGGAGAATGGGGTTCAATCCTAGCTTGAGTTATATCAAAGACTTAAAAAATGGTACTTGATGCTGCCTTGCTTAACACTCCGCATTATAAGGCAAGGATCAAGGGTAAAGGAGAGCAATCCAGGGAATGGAGTAGCACCCCTGCTACACCTTGGTGAAGTAGCTATTGAAAAGGGAGCCTTCAGGTCAACCTCGACTAAGGTCACCAACTTTACTCATTATAGTTATATAATTATTCACGAATCATAATTATTATGATGATATTGATCATTTTAACAGTTTTTAGAATAGCAGTACTTAGAATAAAGAATATATGAAAATATTAAGAAATTAAAAAAGATTAAATTTTAATCTTAAATGGAAATCAAATAAAGCCTATGTATTTTCTAACTAAATAAGATAAGTTTGATATTAGTAATAGTGTTTATCAACATATTTTACTTTATAAATCAATAAATAAAAAGATTTTTTTCTTAGATTAAAATAGCTTAATTTATTGACAAGATTTTAGTTGATGAAGATTTTGTAAGTTGTATTAAAAGATTTTTAGGTACATAAGGATACATGACACCAGATAATAACATTATACCTCTATTTTTTTTTAACAAGTAAGAATCCATAGAAAAAATATTTCTATAATCTTTAATGATTTTTTTATTTCTCTCCATTGTGTGATAGCTAACTGAAGAGGTTAGTTTCTCCTATGGAGTGGCCAGCTGAAATAAATTTATAATATAAAAATGATAGTTTGTTGAGTTTTTTCAATTATATGAATTTGTACTGTATGAAATTCATAAATTTATACATTGATTATCATACACTGAGTACTCCTGGAGATTTATAAGAATCCTCTTATATATTCTCAAACAGAATCATTCTCAATTCATCTTTGGATATTTTTGTAATATAGCGGCCGAGGGATTTCGTTTTATATATCTTGCCTTTCGATTTAGTTAGGCTGAGAAACTTTCGCTTAGCACATGGGTTAGTTAGATGTAACATGAGCGCAGGTGTTCATGTGCGCGCGGGGAGGATGTGTCATTCAGAGATGTCAAAATAAAAATCCCAGATAGGAAATATGGCCAGGAGATGTGAATGACGACATGCACCGGAAGTGTGCGCGGAGGAATTTGGGGATTTGAGAAAAGTCAGTGAGTTGAGTTTTAGCGTCCGAGGAAGACAGTTGACTTTCGGAGCTCGCCGAGGCCTTGCGGCGGGTGCTGCGCGCGTTGGGGGGCAGATATAAAAGTCAGCATAGAAAGATTGTGTATCACTCTCCTTATGTCGAAAAACCTTTTAACTCAAAGGTAATAAAAAGTTTCGTACCTGAACTAAGAAGTCGTAAGTATTTTCGTGTTTCGGGGTTCCTGTTATCTATATATGAGTTATGAACATTATATGTACGTTTCCCATATTCACGTATGGGTATGTTACATTTTTTAGATTATATATATATGTATTTTGTCATCCACAGACAGACTGCTTTGTTGTATCACATCTCTTCAGTGTGGCTAGACACACGGGACGCTTGAAGCTGGAATCGAAATCCACTCAAGTTTACGTTAGACTTAGTATCATACCGCTCAGCCAACAAGCAAACCACGTCAGCTCAGGAATTATAAGGCATTATGTAGTAGCTTTTAACTGGATCATCAGGATGATCTGCTTAGGAGAAACCTAAGTAAATTTTTTTCTGACTCTGTAGGCATTTATATTTCACTCTAGTTAGTTTATTGAGCACTCTTACATTTAGCTGTTGGAATTCTGTAAGTGTTTATTCATTTGACAAGGCATACATTATTGTTTGATTATTTTCAAGTATGTTTTTAGTCTTTTCCTTTTTTTATAGAATTTTTTTTTTCCCAGATATTAGTTTGTGTAATACTTTTTTTATTTACAAATTGTACCATCTGTTTTTTTTTCGCATCATCAGAATTATAGAATAGGTATAAAAATTGAATAATACATGATTCAATTTTCATGCCTTTTTTATAATTTTTATACTTATATATATATATATAGTTTCAGTTCAGTAGAGTTTGGCATTAAGTAGTACCTAATAATATCAATTTTGATTGAATAATGTTCAACGTGTAGACTTAAAGAAACAAAAAGCCCATACTTACGACCCTTCACATATATACACACACGCATACACATGTATGTAAGTAAAGTCAATTTTTATCCTCTTTACTTCGGCCAACTATGGACACATTGATTCAATAGACTTTCCCAACATGTACACACGCACACACGGACGAATGTTACGTTCCGCTCTCTGGTCAAACAAACGACAACACAGAATTTATATATAACAATATATATTTATTTTCTCGACGGACGCTTGTGTGAAGTAGGAGCAGTCAGGAGAGGAATTAGAATCGTTCGTCTATGAGGCTTGAACTTTTCGATGTAAGTAGACGATGGCCGAGACAACGCACACAGAGTGACGACTAGGTCAGCTTCGTGGACAGCAGGATCCTTTTCACTTAATTTGTAAGGGTACTAAAGGGTTACTCAAGGTTTGCGTGTGAGAGGGAGCTGGAGACCGAACAGAAACTGTAATATTTTGACCCCATTGTTATGACCGTCAACGTTGTGTCTTTCTTGTTCTCCTGATGCCGGGGTCCACTCTGCTGGGTGCTGGGTGCTGGCTTTCTTTACTGCATCTTATCAGCATCTTCTCTGGACCCCAACTAATCAGGGCCTCAAGCCCCTTCTGCCTAGTGTGGCTTTCCCTACCACATCTCGTCTAACTCCCCTCTCCAACTGTCTGCAACTCAACTGGCTTGACTTCTGTCTTGACTGAGCTATATAATAGTTCAACGCCCACTCGATCTTCGAAACCGCATGTTTAATCGTCATCAAGCGGAAATAACTGTCATGCAGTTCAGAGGTCACTCTCTTCCGGTGCGTCAGTCTATGAGAGTATCATGGGATTTTTTAGCTCGTCCCATTTCAACAGCCAATTTCCGCCCACGCGATTTCCTCCCATAACTGCCATTAGAATGTGTCACCTCCATCCGGTGCATCACCTTGGAATGGCATTTTTGGCCGGGTCAAAAGGTCAAAATATAACACGAACAAATCATATTTTTATTCAACTGGCCATAGTTGTATTTTCTACATACACACACACGCACATGAAATAAAAATTGTATTTTTATTATTTTTATCATGTTTGTTATTATGAATATTAAATTGTTTGTTTCTTAATATTTGTTGTTGTCACATTCCATTTGTTTACGTGCTTGTAAAATTTGTGTTGTATTTGTGGAAACGAAACCTGAAAGTAACTCCCGTAAACTACGGAAGATACTAAAACTTGCAGAGACTCAAAATTTCCTTTTGAATTTTCGTTTTTTCTTTAATTTCAGTCATATATCATTGACGGATCAACTCAAGCGGCTCAATCATCAGTTCTAAACTCCTGAAGAAATTCTTTCACTAAGCTGAAAGAAATCTCAAGTGATCTATTAAGTTTGTGCATTTCAAAACGACAAGATGAGTTTTTCAAGATTCCGTCAGTCTGGAGAATTCTCCGATATTACCGTCATTGTAGATGACACGGAATTTTGCCTGCATCGCTTTCCACTCCTGGCTAAATCCGATTACTTTTGCCGGCAGATTCGAGACTTAAGTGGTGGAATGGGAAGTCTAATGCAACGTCTAGAAATAAAATCTTTTCCTGGTGGAAGTGACGTCTTTGGACTGGTCGCTGATTTTTGTTATGGTATCAAAATTTGTTTTTCGGCTGATAATATTATCCAGCTTCGTGTAGCGGCAGAATTCTTGCAGATGTTTGGGTCAGACAGTCTAGTCGATATCAGTGATAAGTTTCTTGAAAATATGATCAAATCTGCGAAGATGAGCCGCTCTGCTTCTCTAATTGTAAAATTGCTAGAGAACTGTTACGATATGGGTTCGATGGCAGAACAGGCTAGTCTAGTTGATCTGTGTATTGGAGCATTGGCTACGTGCTATGTGCAACCTCCGACAAAATTTAGCAGTCCTGTTGGGAAAAAAACAAGTGATATTTATGATGTGAGAATAATCGAACAGTTGTATAATTTACCTCTAAAATGGTTTGCAAAATTAGTTGCTCAGGTAAAAGAAAAGGGTATACAACCAAATGGACTGACTGATTTGATCATTCCGTTCATCAAACAAGCTGTTGACAGTGATATCATTGATAAGAGTGAAGGTGGTGATTTGACAAAAACCCAGGAGCAGAAAAACAAAAACTTACCAACTCGTGAATGCGACTTGATCCGGGATACAAAATTTGTAATGCCCAAACAAGAAGGAATGAGTCGCAGGACTTTGGCCATTGTTGCTTTATTGCCAGAACTTCCACCCGAAGCATTTAAGCATGAGTTCTTCAGTGTGGACCATGTGCTGGACATTCTTGGCGAAGTGGTTTCATGTGACTTGGAGGAGAGTCAGCGAGTGTTGCGGTCAGTGACATGTCCAATACTCCAAAGACTGACCTCGGCCGAGATAGCATCCATCCTTCCAGATCTCATGTTTGATGTCATCACATCCACATTTAACGCAGACAAAATTCAAGGTCAAGAACTTGGAAAATTCTTGGACATTTACCTTACAGAGAAAAACCAGCAGAAATGTCTTCGGACAGAAACATTCAAGTTATTGATCAGTTCTCTTCCGACCATTTATCAGCAGAACTATGATAATTTATTGGAAATTTTGGAGACTTTGATTCAAGCAGGTAAGTAATTTCTTAATGTATTCTTCAAAATTTGTTCAACTAATATCAAAAGCATAGATGATGTGATTACATTTCAGGTTACCTAGTCGGCTAGTGAGGGGTACTGTAGAATACTGTAGAGGAGTAAGACCCCCTCCCCAATGAGTGTCCTGATATGACACTAAACAATCTGATGGTGATGTTCCAGTGATACTGGAGCTTTGGGGAATGCAGAGCACCCCTTCATTGCCATTGCTCCCAGGTCCATTCTGGCCCGGAATGGTAGCACCTGATAGGGCCCAATCTATGGGTCAAATAGAACTAAACTGCATACTTATGCTAAACTGAATTGTTTGAAATAGAACTGTTTGATCAACTGAATTGTTTGAAATAGAAATGTTTTGACATTTAAACTGTACTTGCATTTAAACTGCGTGCTTATACAGAACTGAATTGTTTGAAATGGAACTGTTTTTAACATTGAAACTCTACTTACACTAAACTGAATTGTTTAATATAGTACTTCTGTACTTATCCTAAACAGAATTAGCTGAATTAGAACTGTTTAAATAAATTGAATAGCTTGAAATAAAAATGTTTTTGAATTAAACTGTGTACTCATGCTAAACTGAACTGTTTGAAATAGAACTATTTGCATAAAAATAGATTTAGCGTTAAATAACCTACAAAGGTTGATATGTCATAAAACCTAAACAACCAACCTACATTTCAGGTAAAATTGCATTGGTTTGGTTTCTTTGTTTAATGGCATACTAACCTTTGTAGGTTATCTAATACTAAACCATCCATTTAGAAGAACAGCAATGATACTACTTAGCTGGGGGCATAAGGGGTTCATACCTTTTCCTAAGGTATTATGCTGAAAGGGTACATTATATCGCAACTGGAGTTCGAACTCACTTACTTCGAGGCCGCTGTCCAGCACTTTAGCCATTACATCACAGGGACTCTCCGAGGTAAAACTATTGTGCAATATATAATGATATATCAGTTAGCACTGTAAATACAGTAACATGAATAAATAAATAAAAATCTCCTAACAATTATTTTATAAAAAGTTAATTTTCTTCTAAACCAAAGATACCAAACCAAATACTTTAATGGAGGCATATTTTTATTTCATATGATGTTTATCATTATAGGAAATGGAATAGGCTATCTGCATTTAAATCTTAGACGAAACTGTTCACTTCACGCTAATGCCCTTGGAAAAGCATAAATCCATCTTTTCTCCTCCCGCATCTAGCTTTGGGTAAATAGTAGTGTAAAATAATTAGGGATTACCGGGTTAAAAAGCACTAATACCCTTGAGAAAGGTATGAATCCAATTTTTCTCCCTCCAGCTATGGGTAAATAGTAGGACGGACTGGGTTCTTCAGCCTTGGTGAGGCAACTGGTCTAGGAGAAGGAAAACTCTGAATTCAAACCTGCTAAACTCCACTTAAAAATTGACCTTGTGTCATATCCTGCCCGAGCGGAGGGGTTGAGTAAATAGGATTACCGGGTTAAAAAGAGAAACGTATCAGCAGCAAATCGACAACGGGTTCTGATTGGCAGAAAGAACTCAAAGGAAAATGCTGATAGGACAATGAGTGCGATATAGAAAACAGGAAAAGCGTTTGATAGCTGCCGGATATGACGATGTAAAAACAGCAGTTGGCGGCCGGACGCGACGATGTAAAGACGGCAGTTGAAGACCAGGCGCAACGATGTAAAGACAGCCGAAAGTTGCGGCTCCTATTTTGGCGTGAGCTTCAAAAAGGGGTTTCACACCAGACGTGAAACTGTGAAGACGAAACCAGCGAACAAGCATGATTAGAACTACAATAGAAACGTGAAAGATAATTCAAGGTCTGTTTCTGTCCTCTGTCTCTCCTCGTGATATTTTGTTTCTCTTTGTCTAGCTAACGCAGTCGACTCGATTTTCATACACTGTTTGTCTTTTCTCGACGACTACTTAAAAAGTGTAGTAGCGAATAAACTTTGGTATTAACGAACCAAGACGAGGTTTTTATGTGTTGGTCACTTCTTTTCATCACGGTGGAGGTTATCACATGGTCTGACTGACATTTAAGACGTAGCACTACACCCATAATCTCGTTCGGCACGTGGTAGTACAAAGGTCTATTCATAGTAGTAGTTGTACAAACGTCTATTAAGACCATCCCAGCGGAAGCTTCAATTTGAACACCGTAGCGTTGCAAACTTCTATTTGCGCTGTGTAATGTTGCAACAGTCTATTTGGCGCGTAACAGTACAGTAGGGAAAGCTGGGTTCTTTAGTCTCGATTAGGCAACCCGTTTAGGAGAAGGAAAACTGAGTTAAAACCAGCTTTACTTGGCTTAAATTTGACTTTGTGTAACATCTTACTCGGGTTAGAGGGGGTTTGTAAATGCATACTGTAAATATCTTATTTATAAGAAAAATATTTGGTATTATTCATTACCAAACTCTACAGCATTCAAACTATCAAACAAAAATTAAAATTGCAACACCTCTGTAATCAAAAATAAAATTGTATATATATATGCAGTGTACTTATTTTTGAACTATTATTCATCTTTTTAAATAGCTTCAACCAAGTTTTACTTATTAAATGTGTGATAGTGTATGTTCATAAAACAATAATTGAAACAGCACTATACAGTCATTGTAATATTACTTTGTGGGTTTATTGGTTGTGCTGTGTGTTGTGGCATATCAACCCTTGTAGGTATTTAATGTCAAGAGTTGCAAATTGACTCTTGACCGAGCCGTCAATCAAAGATACACCTGTGTAAATAAGCGGAAGAAGATCATGAGATCTAATCGGAAGTAAGTGGGCGTTACGAAATAATATATGCAAATGCTCGCGGCAATTGAGTCAGTTGGGGGCAGTGAAGGCCAGAGTGAGAGCCAGTTGCAGTTAGTGAGAACGCTCTGCTGAGGGCTGCTGCGTCCAATTGGGCGGCTTCCAGTTGAGAGAGTTGGAGGCAGTGAAGGCCAGAGTCAAATCCAGCTTGCAGTCACTGAGAACACGCCCGCTGGTGCCCGTGGCCCATACCAGGCCTCCGGTTGAGCAACCCTGGCCGAGTAGCAGAAGAAGTGCTAAGTGGGTCTTGAAGATAACACAGCGTGCTATGATCAAGAGAAAAAGTTATGGATCAATATAGCAATCTGTCTCCCCCTCCCCCGTCTGTCTGTCTCACAAACCACAGAAGCTTCAAATCCTTTCAAAAGAATAAAAAGACGTATATATTCTTATAAAGAAGTGTTATCCTTCATTACTTCAACCGCTATACAACACAAGTATATATGTGTGCGTGTGTGTGTGTACATAATTTGTAAACGAATCGTTTGTAGGTAACATTATTCTTAAACAAGCAAGAGCTCATTTATTTGCCGACAGTTAAATGGTTTCAAGCAATTACAGTAACTTACTAATCTTTTGACTTAGATATGACAGAAGGCTGTATGCAGGGGGTACCATATGAGTCTCGAACTCATTCGTGTAGGTTTGCGAGTCTATTTCAAACAATTATAGATTCTAACACTAATAATTCTATTTAATATTAATCATTTGTTTGCAAAGAGATTCAAGTATTGCTATCTGTGACGCGAAATTGACTAAAATCCCAAAACGGGACTTTATTTTCGCACGTGTGAAGACGGGGCGGGTTGGCACTTGATCCCCTACAGAAAGAGTCCTGTTAGAGTTTTTCTTTCAGGCAGATAAAAACTGGCATACTACGTGAGGGAATAATTTAGGGCCAGACTGACCGCCGCTGGCAAGGGGTTCCAAATTTCACACTATCACACACCCACCAGGTCGCTTTCTTCTTTCCCCGAGATAATGGAAGAAAGTGAGCCTATAGGTTTTAGTCGTAATAATATTAATATTGTGGTAGTCGGCAACTCCGGTTTCCCGTGTGATACTTTAGGAATTAACAGGACAGTTCTAAGCGAGATAATATAAGGCGAATAGAAGCTGAAAGGAAAGCATGGAATAACAACATAGACCACATGGTAAAATTAAAATACATAGGTTCTTTACTACGGTTATATATATACGTTCAAAGAGTCAAAAACATATAATTGGATTGTCCATGAATATGAATGTTTTTTCTTGGCTTTTATCCTTTTTCAAATTGAGAGAGAGAGAGTGGTAAACAAAATTTGGGTGTAAAGGAAAAATGTCCCAAAGTTACTTATCTTATTTTTTTGACGGGGTTCCACTGGAGAATTTTCTTCTTTCACGGGCTAATAGACTTTGTACTGTTTTTAATACTGGCTTGAAGGATTTGGGGTCCTTCGTGTCTCAGCTAATCTTTTGTCTTTAGCCCGGAGTAAAATGGCTATGGTCCGTCTGCCACGGGCCTTGCTCAAAAACTACCTTTTTTGTGCCTTACTTCCGCTGAGGGGAAAGGAACCCCACTTCCGTTTGGGGTCCCCGCCAATCATTTGGCTTCTCTCTCTTTCCCCTTCCGATGTCCGGCGACCTGAGGTCACTTAAGTGCGAACATCTGGTCTCCTGTGTGACCCACATTCCTTCCTAACGGTCACTTTTTGACTGCTTGATACTCTCATTCAATACGGGAGGATAGTATCAGTCCTACCTCTTCGTCTCCGTGAGCCATCACGTGACATATCTAATACCAACAATTCTATTTAATAAAATCATGTGTTTGCACATAGTTAAATGATTTTAAGTATTTAAGTTATATTATAACTTAAATAGAGATAGAAATTTGATTAACAATTGTAGGGAACGAATAAATAAATAAATTAATTAAATTAAAAAAATAAATAAATAGATAAAAAGAAAACTATTAAATTTGAAGAAACTCCCAGAGGTCTCTAACGGAAAAGAAGATGACGCATGCGTAAAAAAGAAAAAAGGATTTTCCTCTTGAAAAAGGAGACGATATTATCTTTTTCTTTCAGGCAGTGTCCGTCGAACCGACAACACCATTTTGCTGTCTGGTGTTTTGGGCACCACGCTACGTCCCAAGACGTAGCGTTGGTTAGTCCCTTCACCCAATAAATAAAGGAAAGTATTGAAGAAATGTTTTCGTCTCTTATCTTTTTTTCTATCTTTTCTTTTTGTATATTTCTTTCGGGACTTTCTTTGGGCAAGGCATTGTGCCGGCCAGTCAACGTGGGGTAAAATAATATAACCAAAATATGGAGTCAGATATCGACGGCAACACAGTCCCTGCCCTTCAAAGCCTTCAAACCCCACACGATATTTAATAATGACAAATACAAATGAAGGTGATAGATATTTGCAAATGACAAAATAATTCAGACGCTTCTCAACACAATAACTTTTGATAATTTCATTTTAATGTTATGTTACTCATTGTGATCTAAAGTTATGATTAACTTAGAAAACAAGTTTAACCAGGATCTAACGTTATAATCATTATCATCATCATGAAGGCATGCCAAAAGAACAGATTCCCTCGACTCTCTCTTATCATCCATCCTTATTGTTCATTGTTCTTGGTAAGTCTTCCAGGTGGTATCCAGTATCTGAACAGATCTGATAAATGTAAGTTTTTGCAGGCTGGCTAACACTGGTGTGATGTGTAGGAGACTATCGCAGAATATTGCTTATTTGTTCATTCATAGTTCTCCAGCAGTGATCAGCATGTCTTGCTTGTCTTACTTGGAGGGTTTGTGAGATGGGAGGTAAGTGGCCGTACAGTTGCTGTTTTGTAGGGTTCTTTGAAGTATTGTTCAAAACAGCACGCAGACTTCTTGTGTAGCTCTCATCAAGCATTTTCTCCCGTTGTTTCGTAGGGGTCCAAGTGGTGGAACCATACAGTAGTAATGATATGGCTATAGCTTTGAAGAATTCTCCTTTTATGTTATCAAAGAGGTCATCTTTCCATATGGTTATTAATCTATCAATAGCAGTTCATGTCTTTCCTATGGGTATGTTGATATCTCTTCTAGTAAATGAGATACTCCGACCAAGGTAGATGAACTGGTCTACTAATTTCAGAGGTTTGCTATTTAATGAGGAGATAGCACCATCTTGATTAAAACACATGAACTTTGTTTTATCTGAGTTTATGTCGAGACCAATGCTTCTTGCTGCATGTTCCTGGCTATGTAGCAGAGGTTCAGCTTGAGCTGATGTATTTGCATGAAGTGCTAGATCATTTACATATTAGCATATAATTATCAGAATACAGAGCTATCACAGTGAAAATATTGCACTTGCATTTATTTCAAAATTTAAGATAGTGCTATTATGCTGAAAAAGATTTTGCCTTGGGTACGATACTGAACTACATCTGATAGTGAGGTTCCTGTTCTTCAGCTCTCGGGAATATGGAGTCACACCTTCATTGCCATTCCTTCCAGACCCATTCTGAGCTAGAGTGGTAGTACTTTTTAGAATCTTGTCTATTGGTTAAATAGATCTCTTCAAGGAAAGGATTTTGAACTACAGTAGTACATTGGCTTTTAAAAACATTGATATTGTAACTAAAGAGTTAACCTCTTTTATGTGGTTTTGAAGATACAATTTTGTTTATATTTACGACACATCAACAAACACAATAAAACAAATCAACCCAAATCAAAAATATGATGTTGGGATTAAAAATAAATAAAAAAAATTACAATAACATAAAAAATAAAATAAATAAAAGCAAAAAGTAACAGTTTCCCTGGAGGCCTCTGACAGGAAGCGAAATCGGCGCATACCTAAAAAGAGGGGCTTTCAGGCGCAAAAGAGAAACTCAACCCCAGAAGCTTTCGCCACCTCGGCCGAGATGGACACACCTTTTTCTCTCTACTGCTTGTAGGGAACGCACGTGCCCGCCGAGTCCCGAACTTAGTAGCTGTTGTGCCTCTCCTGCTTGTAGCGGCCTCTGCTAAACCTACCCACTGAACACAGAGACGCATGACAGACACTCAAACTTAGATAGATGGTATTACAAAATTTGGAAAATAGTTCAGTTGTTATCAAGATAAAGTTTACTTTATAGATCAATTCAATGATTTACTGAGTTTGATTCTCTCTGGGTGGTCTTGTGCCTGACTAAACTATACAATCCTATCAATAACCAATAGCAGAAAAGTATCCATATTTTGCAAGGTAAATGCTTAGACAAGGTCTCCACACATTTGTATGTATTTACGGTTTAATTTCTTTGTTTAGTTATTAGTTTCTTAGTTATGGTTTAGTTTCTTTGTTTCAAGGCATATCAACTTTTGTTGGCTATTTAATGCCAAAGCCATCCTTGTAGAAAAACAATAGTGGGGATAAAGGAGTTCATTGGACAGGATGTGACAAAAGGCTAATTTTCAAGCTGTGTAAAACTAGCTCAAGTGATTGATTTTAATGGCATGTCAACCTATCTTCGGTTGTTCTATGCCAAGTGGTTAGGGAATCATGTTCATTCTACATTTTGTGACGGGAAATTGACTAAAATCCCAGGACGGGGTTTTATTTCGCACGTGTGAAGACGGGGTAGGTTGGCACTTGATCCCTTCTAGAATAAGTCCTCGTTCAGAGCTTTTTCTCTCAGGCATATAAGACCTGGCATATTACGTGAGGGATTAATTTAGGGCCAGACTGACCGCCGCTGGCAAGGGGTTCCAAATTTCACACTATCCACACACCCACCAGGTCGCTAAACTTCCTTCCCCTAGACAATGGAAGAATATGGACCTATAGGTTTTAGTCGTAATAATATTATATTGTAGTAGTCGGCAACTCCGGTTTCCAGTGTGATATTTTAAAGGAATTAATAGGACAATTCTAAGCAAGATAACATAAGGCGAATAGAAGCTGAAAAGGAAGCATGAAGTAACAACATAGACCACGTGGTAACATAAAAATATATGATTCCTTTACTACAGTTATATACACTTTGAAAGTGTCAAAACATATAATAATTGGACAGTCCACGAATATAAATGTCTTTTCTTGAATTTTGTTTTTCTTCAAATTGAGAGAGAGAGAGAGTGGTATATAAAATTTGGGTATAAAGGAGAAATGGCCCCAAAGTTACTTATCTTATTTTCCGACGGGGTTCCACTGGAGAATCTTTCTTCTTTCACGGGCTAATAGACTTTAAGCTATTTTTAATACTGGCTTGAAGAACTCGGGTCCCTCGTGTCTCAGATATTCTTTTGTCTTCTTCACCCGGAGTACTTGGCTTTTGGTTCTGCCTTCTACGAACCCTGCCCAAACAACTAATCTTTCTTACTATCTATTTCCGCTGACGGGGGGGAGCCCCACTTCCGTTTTGGGGTCCCAGCCAATCATTTGGCTTCTCTCTCCCTCCCCTTCCGGTGTCCGGCGACCTGAGGTTACTAAGTACCAACACCTGTTGATATCCCCTCTGTGACCCACATTCTCTCTTAACGGTCATTTTTTTGACGGCTAGATACTGTTAATTCAAACACGAGGAGTAGTAATTTTATCTCCCTCCTCCCAGTGGGATATCACGTGACAATTTACATTTACATTTTTTGTGTAGTTGTTTCCCAAGAGTTTTTTTTATACAGTTATATAATATCAAGTATTCTTATCTAATACAAACAATTTGCACTCAATTGTATGGTTTCAAGTATTACTATTTGATACTAATAATCATATGATTTCAAGAAATTATTTTTATTTAATAATAGTCATTTGAGACCGGGGTTCAATCCCTGGTCGAGTCATACCAAAGACTCAAAAAATGGTACTTGATGCCGCCTTGCTTAACACTCAGCATTATAAGGTACGGATCAAGGGTAAAGTTGAGCAGTCCAAGGGAGGGAGTAGCTCCCTCTCCTACACTTCTGTATAGTAGCTATTGAAAAGGGAGATTTCGGGTTACCCTCGACTAAGGTTGCCAACTTTACTTACTTTATTTTCATACAGTTATATGGTTTCAAATGACTAATAATAATTCTCAGCCAACAATTATAGCTTCAATGAGGGTTAGTTGGTTGTGTTTTATGGTATATCTACCCTTGTATGTTATTTAATACCAAAGGCTATATATATATATATATATATATATATATTTGTAAATGAGCAATTCGTAGGTAACACTTTTAGGCAAGCTAGAGCTCATTTGTTTGCAAACAGTTAAATTGTTTCAAGTATAGCAATTTAATACTAATAATTTAATTAAACTTCAGTCATAACAGTTTCAAGTATAGAAGACAATTAAATATTTCTATTTAAACCTTTGAGCCATCGATGGGACCCTAACAGGTTCTACCACTCTGAGCCAGAGTGGATCAATGGAAATTAAAGGGTACTCTTCATTCCCCAAATCTTCGGGACTGGAGCTTCACAATTGGATGTAGTTTAGTATCATACCCAGGACGCTCATTGGAGAGGAGTCTTATTCCTCTACAGGAGTGCAGTTGTTGTATTCTTCAGTCCCATCCAACAGAATGTATAGCTTCAAGTAACTATTCTTTGTGAAAATGATTCAATTATATGGCATCAAGTATTCCTATCAAATAATGAATAAGTTTTTAACAGATATATTTGACTCATAGACGTGTCCTTAACAGTACTGAGTGGACCTGGAAGTAATGGCAATGAAAAGATATGGCACACTTCTTAGATCCATAGAATTGGAACCTCACCATCGGATGAAGTTTAGTAACATACTCAGAACGCTATTCTTCAAAATACTCCCCTTGGCATCCAACATACTCACTCCAGTGAGTCTTCTACAGGTGAAAGCACTTCTTAAATTCCTCTTTTGATATAGTGTGAAGCTGTGCCGTTGTATGTCTTTTAAAGTTCTCAACGTCCTAACAGTTTATTACTGAGGTGAATTTTCAGATTAGGAATCAAGAAAATACTTGGTGAGTGTAGAGGGCGCTGCATTTGCACGATTCTGTCTTTTACCGAAAACTACAGATCAGAAAGTATCTAGACAGTAATCTAGACGTCCAAATATCTTTCCTTTATCATATATGTTATTCAGCTCTGCATACATCTACATTTAAATTTAAGCTATTCAGTGTACCTTCAGTCTCAATACTTTTTGATCACACATCATTCATGAGTAAAATAATGCTTTGTATACATGCTAATTTCTTTTGAGTCTGTTTTAGAAAGTAGTCTAATATAATGTTTGGCTCATCACCATTTCCCTCCCCTTACTATTTTTCCTGCCTTCAAATATTTTCATACCAAATAACATTCAATAACAACCTTCTTTAACTGAGCCATATATTACTGATATTTACAAGTAACCCAACAAGAGTTCTTCTCTCCTTCATACCCAGATTGCAAATAAAGAAATTTTATCTGTTCAGGTTAGTTAATAAAAAATACATAACCCCTAGAAAGTAGAATAAGCCGTAAGCCTGAAACTGGTCATTGGCCTATTCATAGCCATCAATATTTTATAAACTTGGGTATTATAGCAAAGACAGGGGCCAAAGATTTTATCTATCCAGTTTCTCTTTCCTCTTGCTTGTTTAATAAAACAATGGAGACAAATAAATCATTTCTCACTTTTGTATGTAGGTTTTTATTTCCATAAAGAGCTTAGCCAGAGAGCAAATAATTCCTTGCACTGAAGGTAGACGAATTCTTTAGAATCTATTTAATACTCAAATGTACATGAAGTAATGTGCTTGGTTTGGTCATCGTTAAGCCATAGTACCCTATAGCCTTCTTTAGGCATTTATTGTAGTGAATACCTTTCTAGCAATTTGAAAATTTTCTGTTAGCTCAATAAATGAAGAAGAAGGGATAAAAAAGAATGAATACAAACAACTAAATAAAGGTGAGAAAATGGAATAGAAAAAATAGAAGAAAAACAGAAACAGCAAAAAGGAGCAAAGAAATCAGAAAGAAAGAAAGAAGGACATAGAAAGCCTTTATCTTTGTTCTTATATTCAAGTGTATAAAATATTGAAGGGTCTGAGGAGACCAATGGCCATTTTCAGACTTGTGGTTTATTCTACTATCTTGGATTGATTAACCCAAAGAAAAACAGGGGGGAAACAAAAACAAACAAAGAAAGGAGAGAGATACATTCTTAAAAGAAATAGAGAAAGAAAATAAAGAAAGAGGAAGAAAGAAAGAAGAGATTGAAAGGAGGAGAAAAAGAGAGAAAGAAGATGAAGAGAAACAAAGAAAGAGAAGAAAATAGAAAGTAAGAGGAGAAAAGTAAAAGAAAGAAGGAAAAAAGAAAGAAAAAGAGAAAAAGAAAGTGAAAAGGGAAATAAAATGAAAAGAGAAAGAAAGAAAAAGAAAAGAAAGAAAGGAAGAAGAGAAAAGGGGAAATGAAGGGAAAAGAGAAAGAAAAAAGAAATAATGAAAAACGAGAATGGAAAAAAAAAGAAAAGAGAGAAAGAAAGAGAAAAAGAGAAGAGGAAAAGAAAGAAAGAAAAAAATCAGCGAAAAGTAGCTTGTTTATATCTGACCACAAATGCATATCTGTTGCTGTTGATTCTCTCCTATCAATTACTGGCATGACAACAAGATAAATAAACTTGTCTCTTGTTACATTCCACCCAGTAACAAAGCAATCGTCACACTTGATAATTGGCTATTTTGGTAAGCAGAATGTGTTTTAAAAAATCAGATCCAGGCCATTAGAAATAAGATGTTCCTAATCCTTTAAAAAATAAGAAATTAAATCAGCTATTTTTTTTATTATTATTTGTTTGTGGTTATTTACAGTATACAAGTCATAACTTATAAGTAAACAGAAACGGATCAGAAGTTCCAACACAAATGCTATTAACTCAATATTTGTTAAATATAAAAAGAAAAAGATGCGTGTTTATTTTTAAAAATCAAATATAGTCCAGGTTAAAAGCACCGTAAGAGTAACCCGAAGCCAACCATTTTTAGATTTTGTTTTTGCAATGGAGATATCATTGGGGAACGAAAAAAAGTTTTAGTTAACAAGACTTTGGTCCATTTACTAAAACATTTCTCGTTCCCCAAAGATAACTGCATTGAAAAAACAAGTTCTAAAAAGGGTTGGCTTCGGGTTACCCTTACGCTGCTTTTAACCTGGACCAATGAAGTCATTGTAGGAGGTGTGAATGTGTATTTATGGTATTTAAGTTCCCCACAAGTTTATGTTGGTGTTTGATATATAGTGTTTTAGAAAAAAGGTTGTATAGGGCATAGTATAGACATAATATAGGCACATGGATAAAGTAGTTAATGAAAGAAGCCAATGAGTGAAGAATATGCAACAAATGAGTAAAAGATATGAAACAAATAAAGGTTGTAAAACGGCGTGGACAAAATAAACATTTAAAACAAAGCGACGAACAAAACAAATTTATATACTATAATAATAAAACTTACATTGATACCTAAAAGAAATTACTAACTCTACTAACAAAATAATAGTGTGTGTATATGTGTGAGTGTGTGTGTGTGTGTGTGTCTAACACAACTAAGCTATAAAAGGATTACATATTTAAAATGTCCTTTTTTTATGATTAGAAACGGGCAGTTTCTCTGAGACTGGAAAGCGTCTCATAGTCAATGTATATTTTGAATGTCTGCGAGGCCCATCCATGTTGTCGCTTTTTCACTCCTGTTGATTCACACTTGAGGTGGTGTGTTACCGCTGCGAAGAAATTTGGTAAAAGAGAACAAGGGTGTTTGAAGACGACGTATTCATAGAAAATACGCGTCTTGTAGGTGGCTCAAAACGCAGGACGAGAATTTACGCGCGGACGTAGTTTTAAGCATGTTACGTGGTCCTCCTGGCCAATGGTTTCCCGAGACTGAATATGTGAGCGTCCGCCATCTTTGTGGGAACAAGTGACATACCGCCCAAAATAATTTATAGGAGTGTAAAGTCCTATACCATAAAAATTCTGGTAACCACAATTCATGGCATATAAGATTCCAATAGGAAAGAATTATTGAAAGATACATTGAATGTAATTAGAATTGAAGGTTTGCTTCTTGTGGGGTACCTCCTCACTGAATCAACCTTGTTTCACAAACTATTTGGGAAGCCAAATAAATATACCTCCCCCTACAGTTATATATTCTGTTTTACCTACTTCGGGACAATTTTTTCATGTATTTATTACAAATTCATGAAATTCAAATACTTGGAGAAAAGCTTGATTATTAAGATTTGATTATTATTATTTTCACTCTACACGAAATTTCGCCTTGTGGTTTCCAATTGAAGTCTAAATTGTTGAAGTCTGAGTTGTCTAACCTGATAGTTGTGAATACGTAGTTATGTCCCCTGTCTTTTTAATAGTATTTTTATAGTTGTATTATGACGGACGGGCGTCCCACGTGTTCTGTTCGTATGAAGTTGTAAAGAAAACATTTATGACAGCAAGTCTCTTCCGATTTCTTGGATGTTTCTAAATATTCTAGCTGATTTTAACAATGCTGTGGTGTAGATTGTCTTAATTCTTCCACTGATCTCCAATTCTGCGAATCTCATTTCCAGGACTTTGAAGATCGTTCCAAGTACACCAACTACAATTGGTGTCACCGTCACTTTCATGTTCCACAGCTTTTTCAGCTCTCTGGCAAGATCCAAGTAATTGTCTTTTTTTTTCGCTCTCTTTTATTTTCACTTTATGGTTGACAGGAAAGTTAAGATGACAAGCTATTTTCTCCTTGTTAGTTAATACAAGCGTAATATAATCAAGGATGATAATTAATTATATTAGGTGATTATTATATTTGTATTGGTAGTGTAGGAGGATGGACCTGTATTTAGTATTTAAGTTCCCCACAATTTTATGTTAATGAAGTTTATGTTATAGGTTTAGAAAAAAGGTAGAATAGGCACATGAATAAAGCAGTAAATGAGTGAAGGATATACAACAAGTGAGTAAAAGATATGAAACGGCGCGGACAAAAGGACGAAAACATTTAAAACAAGGCGACGAACAAAACAAATTTATACACTATAATAAAAAAAACTTACATTGATACATAAAAAAACATTGCTAATTCTATTAACAAAATAATCGTGTGTGTATATATGTGTGTGTGTGTGTGTGTGTGTGTGTAACACGACTAAACTACAAAAGGATTACATATTTAAAATGTCTTTCTTTTTATGGTTGGAACCAGGCAGTTTCTCTGAGACTGGAAAAAGTCTCATAGTCAATGTATATGAATGTCTGCGAGGCCCATCCATGTTGTTGCTTTTCACTCCTGTTGATTCACACTGGAGGGAGTGTGTTGCCGCTGCGAAGAAAATGGGTAAAAGAGAGAAAGGGTGTTTGAAGACGACGTATTTATAGAAAATACGCGTCTTGTAGGTGGCTCCAAACGCAGGACGAGAATTTACGCGCGGACGTAGTTTTAAGCATGTCATGTGTTTCTGCTAGCCAATGGTTTCCCGAGACTGAATATGTGAGCATCTGCCATCTTTGTTGTGGGAACAAGTGGCATACCACCCACATTAAATTATAGGAGAGTAAAGTCCTATAGTAGATTGTAAGTTCGCTTGAAAACTTTGAATGGATGTGTAGGTTACATGCGAAGGTCATATGGCGTACTTGTCGCGCGTGTCGGCCGATTATCAAGTAGACAGGTTGTTTTGGAAACCACCTGTGACAGTATGTTAGAGATTTGTTTTGAAATCGTTGTTGAAGTCCGGATATTAAAAGTAAACATTCAGTCGCCTAACCTAGGTTAAGATTAATTCAAATTAAATAAAAGTTTAATACACGTGTTCTTATATGATTAATAAATGGAATAATTAAGACAGGCAGAATTATTTAGTTGTTGAGGAGTCTTGTCTAGTTCATAGTTCAGAGTCGGGAGTCGAGGGTCGAAGTTACTACAAATCCTAGGGAGAAAGGGGCCGCTAGAGCCGAAGAAAGCACAGTCGGTATTTTCTTTCGTCCATCACCTATGTATCTGATAGAGGTGCCCGTGGTGTAGTCATTATCGTCGTAGGAAATGAACACGGCGACTCGAGTTCAAATCCTGGACGAGACTGATTGCATTTCACATAGGACTAATACCCTTGGGAAAGGTATGAATCCAATTATTCTCCCTCCAGCTATGGGTAAATAGTAGGACAGACTAGGTTCTTCAGCCTTGGTTAGGCAGCTAGTCTAGGAGAAGGAAAACTCTGAATTCAAACCTGTTAAACTCCGCTTAAAAATTGACCTTGTGTCATATCCTGCCCGAGCGGAGGGGTTGGTAAATAGTACCTATGTATCTGATAGCGTTTCTATGAAAGAACTAATGCCTTTTACTGTGTTTCTTTCGTGTTTCGATCGACCGACTGCAATGTGAAATGTTACAGTCAGTCAATAGACTTTTCGTATTTGAAGCAACGGGTTCGTCACGTATTTGAGAAGTGTAACGCTGATTAATATTCGAGATGGTGCCGGGTCGGTGAGGCAATGTTACACACGTCTATTTGTTGTCGTGGTGTTACACATATTTCATTTGGCACCATAACGTAACACAAGGGCTGGTCTTCCGGCCAAAATTGGGTGATGCGTTTATGTCTCAAAATCCCTGAGAATTTTATGCATCTCATTTTGTAAGACAGATTCTGGTTTGTGCATAGAGTATTTGTCAGTATGGTCAAATTTTAATCCCTTGCACAGCTCCAAGTGAATTACCTTTTCTATTCTGTTATCCTTATTCTTGCATTCTTTTTAGGTCAGTTTGCTGCATTTATGCTGCATGTGGTTAATTCTTTCAACTCTGTCATTACATAACCAACACTTGCTATTCTTTTGTATATTATCAATTATTGCGTTGATATAATTACTTGGGGGTGTCCTCGTGGTTAAAGCGTTGGACGGCGAAATCGTAGTAAACCGGTTCGAAATCCAGTCGCGCAATTACGATCATTTTCGGACAAATATCCTTGGAAAATGTATGAACCCCCTTATTCTCCAAGCTGTGGGTTTAATAGTACCACTACTATTCTTCTAAAAGGATGGCTTTGGCATTAGATATTCCCAAAAGTTTGATATGCCATTAAACAAAGAAACCAAACCTATTACTAGTCCTTATGGTATTACTTTGAGCTGCTCTCAATAAAGATTCAGTTTACATCTTCAGGACATCTGTTCATCTTGTGTGTAAAGTTCTGAATTTATTGCTTGAAAACTCCATACAGTTGTTTTTCTTTATTTTGTTTCTCTATTTGACCGCAACTTATTTCTTTTGATATTGCTGTTAATGACTTTGCTCTTTTTTGTATATTCTTTGAGTCTCGCAATTATTGCCTCCATGCAATCCTAATGCTGGCAAGTCCTCTTCATCCTCTTTTTCTCGACACAGACTATCTTGGTCATCTCTTGGATGTAATGCTCTGTACATAGTCATCAATCTCTGTGTTCGTCGGTTCTTTAGTCTAAGTTCTCTCCTGTCCATTTTAAGAAGGGTTCAGAATAAGGGGGACTACCCAGGTATTTATTTTGGCGATAAGTTTTCTGCTACAGAGTTTGGTTTTGGGAAGTTTTTTTTGTTGTTCTTCTTCTTCTGAAGTACTCATTTCAAACTTTTTCTTTCTTCTCTGTTTGCTTCTGATATTCCCGGGTATCTGTAGTTTTATTTTTCTTCAACTGTTCTGATGTTTTCCTCATTCAACATGTTTCTCTTTTCCCTCTTTTCATCGTAAGCATGAGACATTTTTGTAACCCAAATTCTATTCCAATATCTTGTCTGTAGATTCCAATAGTTTATACTTGAGTTTTTATAGTCCTTTTTCATTTCTATTGAATTCGCATTATCTCATCAAGTTGCGCTGTCAGCCATCGGTACAGTAAACAAATGAAAAAAAGATGCTTTTTTTTCAAAAATGAGGCATTTCTGTGCAGCAAAAAGGGTAGCTAACCAAGAAAAAGTTAGATAATTTCCAGATTCAGCGCTCTCAAATTAACTAAAAAGATGTTTGATGCCTCGGCACCCTGACTCTATCTCTCTCTCTCTCTCTCTCTCTCTCTCTCAACCCGTCCCAATCATCCATCGCTCCAGGAAGATCCTCGAAACTGCTTTCTGAATCTGCCCAGGGCTGATGCAAATAAGTTCTCGCAGGTCGGCCAATACTGGCACGTCCATATGTAGGGAGTCCAATGAAAAACGTTACTTATGAGTTCGTCCTTGCTTCACCAGAAATATCCTGCATGTCTTGTCATCTTACTTGGATGGTTTTTGAGATGGGGGTAAGTGGCTGTACAACTGTTGTTTCATGGTATGTTGTTTCCAGGATTTGATTAAAATAGCTCGTAACATTCTTGTGTAGTTTCCATATTGAAATAGTTAATTACAATACTCCAATTGATAGCATATAAACCTCCTCACTTTCAACAGGGAATGATAAGAAAAAATATGTTGGCTGGTACATCAGATTTTATTGGAATTTCATCTTTGTCTCCGATTTGGCTCCAATGCATTAGTTAAACAATTTACAGCTAAGGGCCTCAAACAGATTTCAGATTGGATTTTATACTCATTTTTAAAGTACTGAAACAACAGCAATGCAATAAGAAGAATTTTTTTGATTTAGAAGCCAATAGGTAATTGGGTTAGTTTCTTTATTTAATGGCGAATGAACCTTTGCAGATCATTTAATACTAAAACCATTCTCGTCAAAGAATAACAGAAAGAATACTATTTAAGAATACTATTTAACCTATAACTGGAGGGGGGGTAAGGGAATCATACCTTTCTCTAGGGTATTGGTGCGAAAGTGAGTGTAATAGATTGACTGGAGTTTGAACTGACTTACTTCAAAGTAACTGTAGTACTTTAGCCATTACATCATGAGAACTCTACCAATAAATAATTGAAACCCAAATTTAAGAAATGATATCACAATTTCTGGGTTACAGTAAAAAGAATTATTCATCTTCATCCTGGTTTATGGGTCTTTGTGAAAAGAAGCTCCTAATTCCATTTCCATTGTTGCCTATCTGGTTAAAAAAAAGCTTTAATGTGTGAATAAAGCAGAATTTGGGTATAAATGAATATGTTGGAGTCTAAATGATGGATCCAAAAAGCTGGGGCCTAAAAATGTTTTAGAAAAGGGGTGGCGGTTAAAATTCTAGCATAAAAAGAGACCTTAAAGTTTTGAACAGCTTAGGGCCTCAGCAAGTCTGAATCAAGCACTGTTTGATCCAATTCAAAACAAGTGACTTTTTATGCATTTAAGAATTTACACAATTTTGAATTTTTACAGAATAACCCAGCCATAAATTTACATTAATTTTGTTTTAATGTATAAGATCAACATTTGTCCACACGATTTATGGTGTCAAGACACGTTTTTTAGCTAGTTTAATGATGCTGATTCCAAAAATGACCAAAGTTTTTTCAATACTATAATTGCTTATTTTTGGAAAAAGAGAGCATTTTATACCAGCCACCTGGTAAATTGAAATAGCAGTACCGAAAATTTCCAATTTATCGCTAAAATTCAAATTAACTTTTATTTATTAGTAATATACTTTAGTAATGAAACCCTAAAATCTTCTGTTTGATATTCATAAATCTATTCCATCACTTTCGACCCTTCACTACAGAAGAAAACCAAGTACATTGAGAGCTTTTGTTTTCACAATTGGAAAGAAACTCCAACTAAAGGCATCCCAATGGAATGCACCTATTCCATTGTATACGATGAACATCAAGAAAATAGTTTCACCATAACACCAGGAAACTAATTAAGGATAACGAATTTGTTAATTCAATGATTGACTTGGAATAACGCACTTGGATATCGTTTGTTGACGTGGTGAAACACTTCTTATGCAATCGCCAGGCCGAAAACTACAAGAAGTTTGAGGAAAAGCTGTTGAAAAGTCTCCAAGATATAGGCGCTAATATGAGTATTAAGGTTCATTTTGAGATAGCTATCAAGATAAGTTTCCGGGTAATTGCGGCGATGTGAGTGATGTGAAATGAGAATGATTCCACCAGGATATCAAAATACTGGAAGAGCGCTACCAGGGACGGTGGGACAAACGAATGATGGCTGACTACTGTTGGAGTATCAAAAGGGACTTGAATAACATTGGATATGACAGACAATCAAAAAAGAGAAAAAAATTACCTTACTTCTTATATTCACGAAGGTTTTATTTCTACTGTTAGTTTATCAAATGATTTGATGAAATTACTTGTTGGTCTTGGTATATTCAACCGTTTTATTTTCACAGACTTAGGGTGGGATTGTTATTGCAAAAATAGTATTTCTCAATAAATAGACCAATATTTGTTGATTTAAATACGAATTGAGAGGTTTGTAAACAAATGAAAAAATGCTTTTTTCCGAAAATGAGGCATTTCTGTACAGCAAAAACGGTAGCTAACCAAAAAAAGGAAGGTCATTTTATGATTCAGTGTCCTCAAATTAGCAAAATAAGATATTTGATGCCTCAACACCATTTCAAAAAAAAATTTTATTGACTAGTGTAATATAGAAATGTTATACCAACATTCACCATCCAGATAAGAGCAAGTTTTAGACATTTGATTCACTTATTTATAGTTAAGTACCAAAATTTACACCTTCTTAGTGTTTGTGAAAGGAAAAGTTGAAACAAATGCCGCAAATGGCTAAATTATAGCTAATTGAAGATATAATTTGGAAACTTAAGTATTCAGTAAAAAAATATGAAGCAAATAACTGAAACTTACTCTAATCTTGATAAACAATGTATTATATATATATATATGTGTGTGTGTGTGTGTGTGTGTGTGTGTGTACATGAACAAAGAATTGACCAAAAATTTTATGGTTGAGTTATTCTGTACAAATACCCAACATTTTAATATTTGTTGAGAAAAAAGTGGATCTGATATGTAATTGACCAATTTTATGAGATACACTTATGATTCTGTAACAAGTTACAAGTTTTTGTTTCTATTTTTGTTTGTTTGCTGTTTTTTTTTTAAGTAACATAGATGAAATAGAATAAAATAGAAAAACACTTATAGTTTATTTTTCCAACACATTTCAAGCTTAATTTCAATGTAGATCTTATGTGTGATTGGCTTACTTTAAATGATTCTGTGACTATTTCTTTAATGAAATATTTATATCATTTAATTTTAGACGTATGTTTTTCACTTTTTTGTTGCTTTAAAAAAAGCAACCAAGAAAAATAGCCTAAAATCAAATAACATGAATAATCTATTTTCTCAGACAACATTTCAGTCCTAACCTTAAGGTTTTTATTTTATCTGCAAAAATAAGTCATCAACAACATCTCCAAATCAATTTAGTAATCTAACTGAACACTTTACACGGTCCATTTGTTAAGCTTTTAGGCCATTGCAAAAGAGTTTTATTTCATAATTCTGTTGTATATTGACCTCCGACCCGGCCAGCTGTCAAAATAGGAAATGCACCTGTGTAAATAACAGGTGCATCCGGTCGAGGAATATCAGAATATAACCTTGACCGTGGACAGGTTGAATGAGTGCGATTTGTGACGCCCACAAGAAGAAGGTGGACGTTGAACTATTATATAACTCGGTGCACAGGAAGTTCGAGTTATTTGGAGATAAGATGCGGTAGAGAAAACCAGCACCCAGCAGAGGGGGCCCTTAGGACCCCCGATTGAGCAGTTGGAGATCAGACCAGTAGGAGAGAAAATGCTAGAATGAGGAACATGTCCCAGAGAGGCTGGGGCCCCAGGACCCCGGTTGAGCAGCCCAGGAAAACGGGAAAGAAACGCTGTTATGGCCATAAGAGTGGGGGGGGTCAATATGTTGCAGTTCTGTTCCGTCTCCAACTCCCCCTCACTGTAAAACCTTTAGTAATCCTTTCGAACCCTTTCAAATAATGTGAGAGGTATATTTTTCTAAAGAAATGTGTCGCTCATCTTTATTGTGTCGTCGTTATGATTCTGCATGCATCTGCATATGAGTATACAACAATTCTGGTCTTGTACTAAATTACACACTGTAAATAATTATTTCAGTAACCTCATGAAAATACAATAATGCAAACTAGAATTATCATATGACAATTTAAGAATAAAATTGTTTTATGGGTTTATTTTGATTGTTGATATGGGTGAACATAGTCGAGGGTGACCCGAAAGCTCCCTTTTCAATAGGTACAACACTGAGGTGTAGGGGGGGCCTACTTCTTTTCTTGTATTGCTCCACTTTAGCCTTGATCCGTACCTTATAATGTTGTGTGTTAAACAAGGCGGCATCAGGTACCATTTTTTGAGTCTATGGTACGACTCAACCGGGGATTGAATCCCTATCTCCTGAGCCATTGGCAAACACTAGGCTAATGGGCTGGTTAAGGATCATGCCCTGATCCAAGGATCACTCTGTTGGGAATGAGGGGGCATTTTTTGGAAAGTATCAGATAGGTTAGGGTATTTGGTTTAATGGCATATCAACCCTTGATGGCTATTAAATGCCAAATTCAATTTATACATGTATTATGATGAGCTTCCACTTTTAGGTTAGGTTTTTTAGTTTACTGGCACATCAACCCTTGGGAGCTATTCAATACCAAATACTGTCTTTATATATATATATATATATATATATATATATATATATATATTGTAATGGCTTATGGCTATCACTAGCTTACTTGATGAGTCAATGGTAGGCTGCTCAATATTAATGATAGAGCTGTTACACACACACACACACACACACACACACACACACACATATATATATATATATATATATATATATATTATATGGTGGTGTCTGTGACCCTGGGTTTCATGCTTTACCCATTTATCAGATAAATGCATGAAATCCAGGGTCACAGACCCCACCATGTGGTATATATATATATATAGTTATTAAGTAAGTAGTTCAGAGATAACTTTATTGATAATTCTATTTAATACTAATAATTATAATCCCAAGTAAAAGACTGAACAGTTCTATTTAACCCATAGTTAGGACCACAACAGTTACTACCACTTCAGGTCAGAGTGGACCTGGGAGTAATGGCAGTACTTCACACCCCCAAAGCTCCATAACTTGAGCCTTACAATCAGATAGTTTAGTGTCTCATCCAGGACACTTATTGGGTGGGGGGTATGGTCTTACCCTTCTGCAAAGATGATGTTGACTTATTCTACAGCACCAGCCAACTGGAACAAAATACACATAAAAGATCATCATCATCTTCATCATCATCATCAAAATGTGCTGACAGCACAGATTCCATTGACTCTTTCTCATTATCTATTCCTATCAGCCATCATTCTTAGCTAGTTTTCTTAACGGTACCCAGTGTCTGGACAGAGTTGATGAAAGTTTTAATGGTCAGCCAACACTGGTGCATCGACATAAAAAGAATCTACAGGTTGACATTGCTTATGAATTTGTTCTAACTTCTCCAGCATGTCTTGCTTGTCATACTTAGATGGTTTGTTTGATGAGAGGTAAGCGGCCACACAACTGCTGTTTTGTTGGGTGCTGCTTCGAGGATTTGTTCAATACAGCATGCAGCATCCTTGAACAGTTTCCATCAAGCTTTTTCTCAAGGTGTTTCATTAGAGTTTAAGAGGTGCAACTATAAAAAAGAAGTTTAAATCGCTTTACCTTTGCAAAAGAAAAACAATGTAAAATACAGCTTGGCTGACAATATGGGACAAGGTAAAAATCTAACAGTGACGTCACAAAGTGATGCACTGGAAGAGAGTGACCTCTGAACTGCATGACAGTTATTTCCGCTCGATGACAATCAAACATGCCATTCCAAAGATGGCAGAAGTTGCATATTCCGTTGGCCAGTTATGGGAAGAGATCATGTGGGCGTGGAGGCATGTCCATATCTCTGCGTGGGAGTTTGATGGTAATATAAGGCCGACGAATTGAACGGAAGACAGTGAAAATTCCGCTGTTCACGCAAGCATGTCCCGTCGTTGCCCCGTGTGCATTTTCTCAGCCATCGTCTTCTTACCCCGAAAAGACCAGGCCTCATAGACGAACGATTCTATTACCTCTCCTGATTGCTCCTACTTCACACAATCGTCCGTTGAGAAAATAAATATATATTTATATATATATTACATGTTGTCGTAGTTTGTTTGGCCAGAGCGAAATGTAACAACAAAATAAAGCTCCAAACTGAGTGTCTATATCAAATTGCACCCTTTATCCTGGACACTTCAACATTTCAAGGAAAACAATCATTTTAAGTGGTTTAGTGTGGTTGACCTGATAAAGAGGCTCAATTTACTGAGAGGGGTTGGAGGCAAAATGACCTGAGTGACAAGTGACTGTTTGTGTCTTGTTGACAGTCACAAGTTTGGACAGGTTGATTGCTTCATACCCACCACCCTCTCCAAAACATCAAGCTGTAAATCTGCCAGTAACCAAGATGATCAACAGCTTACCCAAACTTAACATGGACTTTCAGTTTTATACACTTCCTACTTATGATTCATTCACAGCAGGAGACTATACAAAGGATGAAAGATTTTTTTCTCATACACACAGTAATTTAAAAGCACTTCAAATACAATAATTTATAAATAAATGTTTCTTCATTATAGACTCTTAAAATCACCTAAATATCTATATATTTCTAAAATTCTTATGCTTGTGTATTTATGTATGTATTAGAAATATCTAGATATTTAGGTGATTTTATATGTTATATGTGGGGGTCCATAGGAGTACATCACTTATGAGCACTTATGGACCCCCACATATGGCCGTGCAAAAGCAGGACGACCAGCTCGAACTTACATACAGCAATTATGTGAGGACACAGGATGTAACCCTGATGAATGATAGGGAGAAGTGGCGAGGGAGGGTCAGGGATATCCGTGCTGGCGGCACGACATGATGATGATGATACGTTATATATATATATATATAGAACATATAAATATATATATATATATATATATATAACATTTCATCTAAGCAGTGAATATATCTATAAATTCATGTAACTTATAGTCAAGAGACTGACAAAAAAAGGTGAGAAAACATTTACTTTTAAGTTTTATACTGCTCTCCTAGCCAGTATTTGAGTATTTTTCTGATTTGAGAAAAAAACATTTTATAACTATCAGTTCATTTCATTATATATATATATATATATATATATATATATATAAGTAACGTTGGTGACCTTAGTCGGGGGTGACCAGAAGGCTCCCTACCGAGGTATAGGGTAGGGAGCTACTCCATCCTTGAATTGCTCCACTTTACTCTTGATCCTTACCTTACAGTGCTGAGTGTTTAGCAAGGCGGCATCAAGTACCATTTTTTGAGTCTTTGGTATGACTTGACCTGGGATTTAACCTCAGTCTCCCAGACCATTTCACAATGAGAGGGATATAAAATAATCAGATTAGATCTAGGGTCTTTTTCCCTTGGCATCAACTTCCTCTTCATCTAAAAGGGGCAAGGGCTAAGTTGATAAATCAGCACCTGTGATGCTCCTGAAGAGGAATACCTATAGAACTGAACAATTTTTGCCCCCACTAAGAGGCAGCTTTGCTTCTAACAGAGTAAATCCACACTTTACCAAATTTTGGTCACATTTTGACCTTGTGTGTGTGTGTGCAAAAATGGGACATCATAGCAAGATTTTTATTAGAGCAATACACTTAAAAAACTTTTAAAGAATAAAGCAATTTCCAGTACAACTTACAACTAAATGTTTATTCTGTGCATCTGCATCTGAACTGAATATCATTTTTTAGTCTCTCAAATTCTCAAAAGAACAAAGATAACAATAAAATGCGAATTAGAATCATTCTGAACAGAAGCATCAGTATTATCATGGACCACTGTTACAATAGATTGTCAAGTTTAGCCACCTAGTTATAACTGGGCCATTGGCCTAATGAGTAGAGTGTTTGCCAAAGGTTTGGGAGACCGGGGTTAAATCTCAGGTCGAGTCATACCAAAGATTAAAAATAATGGTACTTGATGCTACCTTGCTAAGCACTCAGCATTATAAGGTATGGATCAAGGGTAAAGTGGAGCAACCCAGGGAAAGGAGTAGCACCCCCCCTCTACATCTCGGTGTAGTAGCTATTGAAAAGGGAGCCTTTGGGTCACCCTTGACTAAAGTCACCAACTTTACTTTTTACTTTATATATATATGTGTGTATATATATATATATATATATAAAGAAATAATATAAATTTTTATAATAATATGTTAAAGAAATAAAATTCACTGAGTTATATAATAGTGCTTTATTTAGTCAATAACACCTTTGTCTGATACAGTAGCTACCAATATTAGCAAACCACATGAAGGTTATTAACACAAAACTCAGAGTTATTCAAATGTTGGACTGGATCCATTTGTAACAGCATTTTTTAACCAGCTCAGCCATATTTTTTCAAAGCAGTTTGTTCCTCTCAGCTTATTGTTAGGTGGAGTGGTGTGTATGATGTCATTGTAAATATATATATATATATATATATATATAAATTTGATGCCATATATATATAATTTTAAATTACATATATATATATATATAGGTACAAAATTTTAATATTGTACACCCTGGGATAAAAATAAAAGACCACCTTCAAAAATGAAGAAAAAGATACTGTTTATAATTTTTAGATTATTGTTATATAACATATGCCATGAATTTTCAGTTCATTCCAAGTGACCCCGTGTGCTTTGACAAGCTGTCACGTAAACAGGACAGCATGATCAGGGCACTCCAGTACAACAGGTGTGTAACCAGAAGGAGACCATGTGATGAGAACCACGTGGTCAGATTTAGACAGAAGCAGAGAATCACAGTCGAGTGAGGGACACGCAGCTGATCAGAGGTGTCTCGGCTTGCAAGGGGATGTAAGCAATGGCACCCCCTAGTTCCCTGAAGAAGATATGAGAAGAAGTCATCTCTCAGAGTATATGTCTCCCCACCCATCTCTCACATACCACAGAAACATCAACCCTTTCGAGAATAAAGTGTGAGATATATATTTTATAAAGAAGTGTGTTCGTTTGTTTATTGAAGTTCATAAATTATGTTTGATTATGTTTCCGCTTGTATTTGTACGAGAGTATACAACATTATGAAAATCAGATATATGAAAGATAAGGTTAAGAGACATCTAAATTTAAAATAAGAAGAAATTTCAATTCATTTTTTATATGTATATTAACATTTGTGCCAAATTTTAAAATCTATTTTTAACATAAGCATAAGACCACCAATAAAAACTAAAGAAAAAGTGACTTAATTTAATTAAAAAAATCTATTACATATAGTCTAAGCAATATAAAAGCTATTAAAACTGTAATACTTAAAATACTAAAAACATAAAGGTCTAAAGGAACTAAATTATCTGAATTTGAGAAAGGTGAGATCACAGCTCTGAAACGAGTCAGAAAATCACAGAGAGAAATTTATTTACACCATAAAACCATAATCTGCAATTACTTGAAAAGTCCAAATAAGTGTGGAACAAGAAAATTGACTGGCAAGCCAGAAAAATTATCACCACTAGGTTCTAACCCTCCTCAGAGGGGCTTGGTTTATGGCCTGGTGCTTGTGGCCCCCTTTTTTAGGGAAATACTGACAGGGTCCAAGGCATTTTTGAGAATATGGGGTGTGTGACGAGTTTCCACCCGTATTTTTAATTTTTCGAGATATGGACGGAGTCCTATGTGTGGGTTACTAAGACCACGGACGAATGAGGGTTTGAAGGTTAAAGAGGTCAACGTGATATGAATGAATACGTGGGGTATTCTGAACCGGACAAACAATATGACGCGCAGTTGGTTTTCTCCATTTCTTTATATATGTATCATTCTTACATTTTTTTATTTTAAAGAAAGCACAACTGTGACAACAGACAAACAAAGAACAAAACGAATACAACAAAAAATGTACAGAAATGTGGAGGAAAAGTCGCTCCCAACAGTATTTGACTAAGTCCTTCCAATAAGACAAAGTATTTTTTTTCCTTCTTTCACCGAAGAACAAGAGTCTCTCCTCTTCGTCTTTATGGATATACAAATTTTAACCAAATAGGTTTTCCGCCGAAACTAGCTGCTGATGAACAGCCTCAAAAATGTTTCTTTGGAATAGTCTTGATACGGACCTTTATTTAGGTTACGTATATTATTCTTGATAAAAATTTTGACTAACCTTTTTTTTTTATCTTTCCTTTCTTTTGTTAATTTTTTCTTTTTTTTCTTATATTCGTTAATCTCCTATTAACGAGTTGCAATGCACCAGTTTTTGTTTTCCTTTTCTTTTACGTTGAGCCTCAGGTTCTTACCCAACGGAGCTAAATGCTTCTATATGCCATTTTGGGACTAGGATTTCCCCTTTCACCGGACCCCGTGAAAAGGCGACCTTTCTCTTCCTTGACGAAGCTCGAAACTAACTTTTTGGGTTTCGTTTCTTTTTGGCGGTAAAGCGCCCTCCCTGCCTCGACCAATGGCATGTCTTCTCCTTATCCGGGTCAAGACCTTTGCCCCTTCTCGGCTGCTTCTTCCCCTGTTGCTAGGGCTCGAAGACTCGCCAATCGCCTTCCCCCACTTCCGGTCAACATAGTAGTTCTTGCACTATAACCCTACCGTGGCCGGTGGCCGTAACAGGTGTGTCTGGGTAACGGCCCTGTGCCAGGACCCACCTTAAAAAGGCCTTGTACCACATTCGCCCGTTTGGTGGGGTGTGTGAAAATACTGTTAAAGTCAATCAGTCAATCATTAAGATATTTTTACTTTTCTTTCAGTTTTGTTGGTTGGTTGATTGGTTGGTTGGTTGGGTTTTATGGCATATCAACCGTTGTAGATTATTTAACACCAAATCCATTTTTATACAAGTAATCAGTTCTTTTTCAAACAATTCAGTTTAGCAAAAGCACAATTTCAGTGTCAAAAACAGTTCTATTTCAAGCAATTCAGTTTAGCATAAGTACTCAGTTTAAATGCAAAAACAGTAAACTCTTGAAGCTAGAGTTTAGACAGATTGTTTTATTGTATCACAACTCATCAGTGTGGCTAGACTCATGAGATACCTTAAACTGAGATCGAAACCCGGCCAACTTTATGTCAGCCTGATAATATAACATCCAAGCCACCAGCAATCCCTTTCAGTTTTATGTAACACATATTTTCATTTCTTTCTTTCAGAATATGACTCCTTGAGTGAAAGTGAAAAGGAATCTCTCTTTGAAACTATTGACTGGAGTTTGATTAGCGAGGATGCCTTAGTAAGAGCACTGGATAGAAACATCATTCCCACAAAATACATTGCTAAAGCTGCACTCAATCTGTGCAAAAAACTACGCAGCACTTTGAATGCCTTGCAGGTGAATAACCATGACACAGAAGAAGAAGAAAGAGAAATAGCTGAACCGGATACAGGTGATGAGATGGTATCACTTACACCGAGGAGCACCTACAGTTTAAGCCCAACTACTATTAACAAAGGTATGTTAATCAAAATATTTATGAGCTGAACGTATGGAAATCCCATGGTTTAATTTGTATATATATACAATAATATACAATAGCTATGGTAGAGAGTGATTGGATAGGACAGATGTCTTGGTAAAATCATGACTGGGGAAAGCTGGTGTGCTAAGAATTAGTTTTGTAATACAGTTTGCCCACTGACCTGTGTAGTAAAAGAATATGTGCATTCATCTGCCCATCACTTCCCCATTCTTATGTGATTCATACCAAATTCCAAGGTTAAAGGTAGGTTGTTACAACTGTATTAATATATAGATTATGAGGTTGTCAGTGTGTGTGCGTATGCATATCGATTTTTACAAACCTTTATACCAAAGCTTACTTCAAGCATACTTATAACAACCACTTATTACTCTACCACACACACACACTTACACACACACACATATATATATATATATAGTCATCAACAGACAGACTGTTTCGTTGTATCACAACTCTTCAGTATGGCTAGACATGTGAGATTCTTGAATGGAACCCAGCTGACTTATATGCCAGCCGTAGATCCTACCACACAGCCATGAGGAAACTAGTGTAAGCGAAGGGATTTTAAATGCATATGAATCATTTGTTATTTTGCTTACATATATCCACTTAATAACTACCGAGAGCTCAATTCATTTGAGGAGCTTTGCCTTACGCATGTACCTCTGTAAATACTTCCTTGTACAATAAACCCTTTTTCATATATACATATATATTATTTCAAGAAAAAACCCAACATTCGGTCACATAAGTTTAAGTTTCTTTTGTTTAATGGCATATCAACTCTTGTTAGGTTATTTAATACCAAAGCCATTCTCCTAGAAGAACAGTAGTGATACTATTTAACTCATAGCTCGGAGGATAAGGGGGTTCATACCTTTCCCAAGGGTATTTGTCCGAAAGTGAACGTAATAGCGTGACTGGAGTACGAATTCACGTACTACGATTCCACAGTCCATTGCTTTAACCATTACACCACGAGGACACCCCTCGGTCACATAAGGATAATAAATTTATTTCCATCCAGTTAAGAGCATTGATATGAATCAAAACTCCAAAAGAATTTTGCAGGACTTCATCAGATCCAACAAGAAAACACTTTCTTATTAGATCTTATGATTCCCTGTAAAATTCTTTTGGAGTTTTGATTCATATCAATGCTCTTAACTGGATGGAAATAAACTTATTATCCTTATGTGATCGAATGTTGGGTTTTTTCTTGAAATAATTTATATGTATATATATCCCTTTCTCACATTTGTGTGGTTCACACCAAATGCCAAGGTTAAAGGTAGGTAGTTACAAATGTATTAATATGTAGATTATGACATTGTCTGTGTGTGTGTGTGTGTGCATATATATTTTTACATTCCTTTCATCAAAGCATACTATATATATATATATATATACATACATATATATATACACACACACATATGTATGGCTTATATCTGCCCAGCCATTATTTTGCATATACTACCCAAGGCAAAAATTATGGAATTAGCAAACTTTTTTTTATTTAACAGTAAATAAACTAATTACAGATAAGACATAAAACATTTTTTCTTTAATCACTGAACATTCTGGCTTTATAAAATATAAACAAGATTAAATTCAAAAATATTAACAAACTATGTTACATTTTTTGAATAAAGTACATTTTTTCCCAAGCCATGCAGAGGAAAATACTATGGAAAAACCTAATACTAATGAAAAAATTATGGAATTCATTAACAAAAAACTTAGAATTAATACCTTATTGTCTCTCCTCAAGCTTTTATGACAGCCTTAATTCTTTCAGGTATGGATTTCACTAATTTAAAGCAATGTTATAGATCAAAATGGTTCCAACTTTCTTGACTCACAATTGAGAGACTTTCTTATGTGAATGAAACCTTTTCATGGATCATTTTTTGAAAAATTTCTACCATAACTTTTCAGTTGGATTTAGCTCCAGACTGTTCACTGGTCATGTCATTGATTTTAAATAGCTTTCCTGAAGAAAAGCTTTAATCATCTTTGCTCTGTGACAAGATGCACACACACAAATTATATATATATATATATATATATATATAATACACACATATAGATTATTTCTTTCCAGCTATTGTTTAGGATTCATGCGTGGTGAGTGATCAAAAAATATTGAGTCTGAAACTTTCAATTTTGCAAAATTTGAAAATTTAAATGAAAACATGTACACAGCTGGGTGGTTGAGTTTTATGGCATATCAAATCTTGTGGGTTATTTAATGCCAAATTTTATTTATATGTTTATAAATTAAATATATATGATTTGTAAACAAATACTTTTGTGGGAAACATATGCCAGAGTTCAAATGTTTGCATCCAGTAAATGAGTTTCAAGTATTCCTATCGAACACTAATAATTCTATTTAGCATTAATCATTTGTTTGCAAACAGTTAGATGGTTTCAAGTATTGCTATGTAAATGTAGCACTAACAATTCCAATCAGTCATTTGCTTGTACAGAATTAACTGATTAAACAGTTCAATATAACTGGGTCATTTGTCTAATGAGTAGAGTGTTTGCCAATGGTCCAGGAAACCGGGGTTCAATCCCAGGTCGAGTCAGACCAAAGACTCAAAAAATGGTACTTGATGCCGCTTTGCTTAACTTTCAGCATTGTAAGGATCAAGGGTAAAGTGGAGCAATCCAGGAAATGGAGTAGTGCCCTCCCCAACACCTAGGTGTAGTAGCTATTGAAAAGGAAGCCTTTGGGTCACCCCCCGATTTAGGTCACTAACTTTACTTTTACTGTTAGACCCAGAGATGAGACCCTAACAGGTACTACCACTTCGGGCCAGAGTGGTCCAAGAAGTAATAGCAACAAAGGTGTACTCCACATTCCCCAAAGCTCCAGGACTGGAGCCTCGCTATTTGATAGAGTTTAGTATCATATCCAGGACACTCATTGGGAGGGTGGGTATCTTACCTCTCTGCAAAGATTCAGTCAGTATATTCAACAGTCTCAGCTAATTGGACTGATGTACAGCTTAGCAACATATAATAAAGTGACCAAGTCTAAATGAAGTCAAGATAAATGCCTGCTAATTTTTAATACTTTTTCATTTACAGTTTTTGGTAAAACATAAGATTATACAAATACTGTAGCCTCCATACTTACCAGTCTTAGCTCGATTGAACTTTTTCTTGTTTCCTAAACTGAGATAACTGGGATAATTTGGGTTTCTTTGTTTAATGGCATATCAACCTTTATAGGTTATTCAATGCCAAAGCCATTCTCCTAGAAGAACAGTAGTGGTACTATTTAACCCATAGCTAGAAGGATAAGGGGGTTAATACCTTTCCCAAACAGTTCTATTTCAAGCAATTCAATTTAGCATAAGTCAACAAAGTTAAATGGTTCAAAGTATTGCTATGTATCACTAAAAATTCAATTAAACATCACTCATTTGTTTATACACAGTAAAATGATCAGTTTTATTTCAAACAATTCAATTTAGTATGTCCTTTATTGACACTCAGTTTAAATATCAACAGTTATTTGACCCATAGATAGGACCCTATCAGGGGCTACCACTTTGGGCCAGAGTGGACCTGGGAGTAAAGGCAATGAAAGAGTACTCCACATTCCCCAAACCTCTAAGGCTGGAGCCTCACCATCAGATTGTTTAATGTCATATCCAGGACACTCATAAGGAGGGGTCTTACGCCTCAGTAGAGAAACAGTCTGGAAGTGGGGTGTCCTCATGGTGTAATAGTTAAAGTTCTAGACTGCAGAATCTTAGTAAGTGAGTTCAAAATCCAGTCATGCTATTACGTTCACTTTCAAACAAATATCCTTGGGAAAAGTATGAAGCCCCTTATGCTGCCAGCAAGAGGTTAAATAATACGACTACTGTTCTTCTTGATGGATTTGGGATTAAATAACCTAAGTTGGTTGATATGCCATTAAACAACAAAACAAACAAACAAGCAGTCTGTGTATTCTACAGCTCCAGCTGACTGGGCTAAAGAGTGTTGAAGCCCAGGGAAACTACTTTGAAGAAAATTGCAATTTCATTCAGTGTTCATTTCTTTCTTAGTAAATACAGCTTCAGTTTCTATACTTTCTGAAATCACCTTACATAGTTCAACAATATGATACACTTACACTGTTCAAGTTTTATTGTGTCCATCATCTTGGTGGGCTACACTTGTGGTTTTATCAATTTTGTTATGTAAACATAACATACAGATCAGTCGTTTGATGTATCGTATAACACTTGTCCGATTCCCAACCCAGTCAGGTGGGACTGTAGAATACATTGGCTACATCTTTGTAGAGGGATAAGACCCGTCCCCGCTCACCAAGTGTCCTGGATATGACATTAAACAATCTGATGGTGAGGCTCATGCTGGAGCTTTAGGGAATGCAGAGTATCTCTTCATTGCTATCACTTCCAGTTCCACTCTGGCCTGGAATAGTAGTTGGTTGGTTAGGTTTTATAGCATATCAACCTTTGTAGGTTATTTAACACCAAATCCATTTTTATGTAAATAATCAGTTCTATTTCAAACAATTCAGTTTAGTTGTCTAAATTTCTGCGATGAAGCTTGATGATTTTTATCAGTAAGAGTTTTCGGACTATTGTCTTCGTCTTTATTGTTTTTTTCACAACATTTCGGCCGCTGTATCCTCTGGCTTTCCTCAGTTGTCTCCTGTTTATCTGGGCATAGAAATGATTCAACCGGGGAAATCATTTTTAAAGTTTGGCCGTTGTTCAAACAAGGCAAAGACAATAGTCCGAAAACTCTTACTGATAAAAATTCAGTTTAGCATGATTACACAGTTTAATTGTCAAAAACATTCCTATTTCAAACTATGGAGTGGTAGTACCTTATAGGATCCTATCTATGAGTCAAATAGAAATGTTTTTCATTTAAACCAAGAGCAAACAAATGACTCATGCTAAACTGAATTGTTAGAAATAGAAAGGTTTGTTCATTTAACTATGTATAAATAAATGACTGATGTTTAAATGAATTGTTAGTGATACATAGCAATACTCGGAACAATCTGACTTTACTGACTTATGTTTACAAATCATATATATCTAATATATATGCATAAACTGGATTTGGCATTAAATAACCTATAATGGTTGATATGCCATAAAACCAAACCAAACCAAACCTTGTCTGATTCCTTTTTAATATGACTGTCTTGTGATTTGTCTTTGTGAAAATATCAATGTTAGCCGTGTAACAAGCTTAAATCAAAGAGATCAGAAGTAAAAATGTTCAAATTTGCCTAATCATAATATGATTTAAATTGTTGGCATCCAGAGTTGAAATTCTCGATGAGGCAGATTGCATTTCATTTCATGCTAATACCCTTGGGAAAGGCATGAATTTATATGTTATCCCCACTTGTGGGTAAATAGTAGGGCAGACAGTTCTTTATCCTTAGTAAGGCAAGCAGTCTAAGAGGAAAACTGAATTCAAACCAGTTGTACTCCACTTAAATATTGACCCTGTATCACATGTTGCTGGAAGGGTTGAGTAAATATAAGCAATTAAAGTAAAAGCTGATTTCAACTCATTAACCATTACAAAGAAGCTAATGAGATATCTCTTTTGCTAAGTTTCTGTTCTGAGTTTTCTTACACTGGCAGTAAATTGGATAGTAATCCAAGATAATTTGTAGATTCTAATGGATCTTTCACAGATATGACATCATACATAGGTAGTAACTGTGTGTGTGTGTGTGTGTGTGTATATATATATATATATATATGTAAACTTGAAGGCAAAAAATAAACATTTTTTTTTCCAAGTTTTCCAAAAAGAATCCTAAACAGTAAAACTTGAAAAAATAAAATACAAATTTTTAAAAATCCTTATTTCAAGTTGTATAAATATTTTTTGTAATAAAATTTGTATTTATTTTAATAGTTGAAGGAAGCTCTGATGCGGAACATAAGCTTTTATTTGAGAGTCAAGTATTCTTATATCGCTGTTTGAATTAGGAGAGAGTGTATAATTGAAATTTGAAAAAAAAAAAAAAAAAAAAAAAAAAAAAAAAAAAATAGAATTTGGGAAAAAAAAAAAAAAATTACATATATTTTTCTATGAACATTTTACCTGTTTTTCTTGCAGAATTTGAAGAAGCAGGTCCAAGAAAACAATCTTTCAGAGATTCTCCCTCGGTAGTTGGTAGCAGTGGCAACAGCAGCAGTGTTTATTTGGCAGAACCAATAGAATCTGCTGTTGCATCAAGTACAAGCAATTACACATTCAGAGCTCTGAATTTTAATGACTCCAGTCTCGAAGATGATCTTGGTTTCAAAATGGAACACTCTTTCCGTAATTTTGATCACAGATTAAAATCACAAAATTCTTCAAGTGCTAACAGTATTTATAACTTTAAACCCTATCCGCTTTATACACGGCGTTACTAAGATGTTTTTTTTTCTCTCCTTAAAAGGCTATTTTTGTAACCTACCTTTGGGTTAAAATTAAAATGTACTGCCATTTTTATTTTTTTTAAGGAGATGAAAGAGAAGAGGATCATGATCAATGAATTTTCCTAATATAAATGCTAAGCATTTTCCTAAAAAATATTCCAGTTAGCCATCTTATATTTTAGAGAAATATCACCAGTTTATCTTAAAAAGACTTGCTCATCTTGTATGAAAATTTAAATAAAAGTTATTGAAATCATTATGCAGACTGGTGAGTGATATATTTGGTTTTGGGAAATTCAAATAAGAAATGTTCTTTTAGTTTACATTTTTTTGTCACATTATTTGAAACAAAAGAAAAAAATCATTTGCAGATTGTTTCCATTAATTACTCATTGATCCAGTTTTAACCATTAACATTATAGTTCTTCTACTAATACCATTTTGAATAATTATCAATGACTTTTTTTAGAAGTCAAATATTAACGATCTTATGTGTATGAATATTTTGTTGCTAAACAATAGGCTTATTCAATGAAATAAAAAGACATTCAAAGAAAACCTGTTCTCTCTTTTATGTACAAAGAAGTGTTGAAAACTTCTCTGGCTGACTAAAATCTAAATCATTTTAGCTATAACCCCAACACAAATTCATGGATGCCATTAGCCAAGAGCTATGGAAAACATTTTAACTTGGGTCACAAGAGGAAAATAATGGCACTTACAATAATGCCAGTGAATACACACCCAAGAATGGGATTATGGTTTTTGTCAGAGGAAGTGGACTTGACAACCTGAATTCAAATTCTGGACAAGGCAGCTTGCATTTCTTATTGGAAAGGCATGAATCCATCTGTTCTACCTCTGACTATGGGTAAATAGTAGATTCTTTCACTTTGCTATAGCAACTGCTCTAGGAGAAGGAAAATTTGGAATTCAATTGAATACAATAAAAACTGATAATATCTCACCATATTCTACAACATTGAAGCTCTAACAAAAATAAAATTTCAAGAATATTCATGCTTTTAGTAACAGAGTTTCAGTGGAATTAAATTACCATTAAATGCTGTAGTTAATGTAAATCTTATGAACTGGTGTTAGAACAATGTTTTCTGAATAAAATCAGTAAATTTCCTGCATTGTACTATGTTGCCTTTTTAATTTGGCCTTTGGATGTATTCGAGTAAAACCAAATAAATAAAATCAGAAACTCAGTAGAATATAGACACTCATGATTAACATGGCAGACTAAATGAAGGGAAGAGCACTTTGAGAACAAAACTAAAAGTGAAGAAAGAATATAGAAGTGGAAAGAACATTTCAAGAATCTGCTTGGAAACTCCTTTAAAGTCACTGATAAACCAATCAAAAAAAAAAAAATTAATAGCCAAGTAGACATCAAACTAGGACAGTTTACAGAGGAAGAACTTGATATAGTATTGATGAAATAAAAAATTGCAGGCTTTGATGGAATACCTGCAGAAGTATGAAAGACAAGGAAATTTGATGATATACCTTTCTGATTATGCAACAGTGTTTATAAACAAAATGCAATAGAGAAATGGACAAAAGGCTGCATCTTCGCCTTCTCTAAGAAAGGTGACCTAAGAATCGGTAAGAACTACAGCAGTATAACTCTTACTCCTATAGTGGCTAAAGTTTATAATGCTCTATTTCTCATCTGTATCAAAACTGAATCCAGAAAATTCTTGAGAAAAATGAGAACAGCTTTTGGAGAAATCAATCCACAACTTCAGATTTTGACTATCCGCCAAATCATTAAAGGAGTATGTGTAAAAAATCTTGAGGTAATACTATACTATTTGGCTATTCAATTTTTTTTTTTTATTGGTTTATCAGTGACTTTAAAGGAGTTTCCAAGCAGATTCTTGAAATGTTCTTTCCACTTCTATATTCTTTCTTCACTTTTAGTTTTGTTCTCAAAGTGCTCTTCCCTTCATTTAGTCTGCCATATTAATCATGAGTGTCTATATTCTACTGAGTTTCTGGTTTTTTTTATTTGGTTTTACTCGAATACATCCAAAGGCCAAATTAAAAAGGCAACATAGTACAATGCAGGAAATTTACTGATTTTATTCAGAAAGCATTGTTCTAACACTAGTTCATAAGATTTACATTAATTGCAGCATTTTATGGTAATTTAATTCCACTGAAACTGTTACTAAAAGCATGAATATTCTTGCAATTTTATTTTTGTTAGAGCTTCAATGTTGTAGAATATGGTGATAGATAATACCAAATAATATCAATTTTTATTGTATTATATTGTATTAGAAATAGTAAAATACTAGTATTTTTAGTTTAGAAGAAAATTAATGTTTCATTAAAAATTATTAGGGTAGGTGGCATATACATTCATAGATTTCTTTAAGGTATTTGATTCCATACGGAGGGAATATAGAGTAAATACTATTCGTATATGGTCTCTGCAAAGAAACTGTTAAAACTACAATGGAGTTTTGCAAGCAGATATATGAACACCATATTTGTTTGCAATCTGCCTTGATTACATACTTTGAACATTAATAAATCTAAAAGAAAATGGCTTTACACTAAAAATAAAGAAGTAGATGATATCCGGCAGAAACTATAACAGACTATGTAAATGATTTAGTGCTTCTTGCAACTCCATCCACCCAAGCCGAATCCCAACTGCACAGCCTAGAGCAAGCTGTAGGAGGCATTAACCTTCACATAAATGCAAATAAAACATTCATGTGTTTTAAATGAGGAGCCATTTCAACTTTAAGTGGCAGATTTTGTACGCAAGTTCACATATCTCAGCAGCAACTTCTTATCTATTGCAAGTGATGTCAACATACATCTAGCAAATGCGTGGAGTGCTATCAACAGGTTTTTAATCATATGGAAGCTTAATCTATTCAATAAAATAAAACAGGATTTTTTTTCTAAACTGTGGCTGAGTTAATACAGCTGTATGGATGCACCACCTAAGAAAATGTACGGAGAAAAATCTAGATAGAAACTACATAAGAATGCTACATACTGTTTTGAACAAATCCTGAAAGCAACACACCACAAAACAGCAACTGTATAGCCACTTACCTCCAATTTCACAAAACCATCAATTAAGACAGATAAGACATGCGGGACACTGCTGGAGAAGCAAGGATGAATTCATAAGTGACAATATCTACAGACCCCCCTACAAATGGATGTGCTTGTGTTGGCTGACCAGCAAAAGCTTACATCAGCTCTGTGCAAATATTGGATGTAGTTATGAGGGCCTGTTAAGAGTGATGAATTATAGGGAGAAAGAGAGAGAGAGTCAGGGAAATCCATGCTTTATCACAATTTGATGATGACTATGTTGCTTCCGTATTTGAATCATTGTGATCAAAATTGACTATGTAGGTAGTTATACACTAACTTATTCTAGTTTGAATCAAGAATAATTTTTTGCAGGTCCTGGTCAGTACAAAGTGAGTTGTATTAATTTAGCTGTAAGAGTTTTTATGACAACAATCTTAATTATAAACAAAGCAATTGTAGTCAAATTTGGTGTCAAAATAATGAGAAGTTTTTTTTATTTTTTTTAAATTCCCCACAAGACAGAAAATACAAATCAACAAATGGGATGTTGTATGAAATTCAATTATAGTTGTATATGACATAGCACTAAGAAGCTGACTATGATTGTAGACATCATACAACTTTAGTCAACTTCCAAGTGTTATATGGCAGTGAAAGATAAAATAAATCAGTTATGATCTTAGAGTAATTTTTATGAACTGTTCAGTTTCTGCTGATATTAAAACATTCCGAAAACTAAAAAACAAAGAAAAATGAAGCAACAAAGAAAAAAAAATTCTAACAAAAATTTTGTTTTTCTCCAACATTTTATTTTTATTTGATCCTTTGCTCAAATTTGGAATCAATAGAGCATTATTTACATCAACATGTTTTTTTTTTTGTTTGTTATAGCCTTTCTCATCTGCATCTCCTTGATTTGAATTTGTCATTGCATGATAACTCAGAGAGAAAAATGGAGGGGGGGTAGTGTAAGTTGAAGAAGGATGCTTCATAAGGATGGGTTGGATAGGTAGGTAGGTATACACTAACTTATTAGTACAACTATCACAAGCAAGAAAGAGATAATCTACTTCATGGTAATGTGTGTGTGTGTGTGTGTGTGTGTAAGAATAGGTTGTAATTTTAATATTAGGGAATTTACAGATACTTAAATGGAATATACACAGTGAGTGTAAAAGGTTAGTGAGATTTGCCCAATGTCTAGATCAGTGATTTCAAAAAATAGTAGTTCACATAAAATCAAAAGGGATTGTGTGTCTTGAAGTAATCGCTAAATGAAGTACTGTATGCATATAGACTTAGAAGGTTCAAAGAAATTTCTTGTTTTTTGTTTAATTTACTGAAAATATTTTATACATAAAATAAATTAAGAGTAAAAATAGAAACCTATTTCTATTCTAAATTAGAAGAGCAAGACATAAAAATTTAATTTCTGCACAAGGATATTTGCTATTTTAAGATTAGTGAGTAGATTTAAGAAAAAAATTAATGCCAACATTGTTTTGTGAGTGTTAGTCTGACTATTGAAGTGTAAGACTCGTTTTGATCAAATGCATATCCTGAATTTGGAACCAGGTGTTTTAGTCTTGGACTTGGGCTTTAACAATATAGCCATACCTGCAAGGGCTAAATAAGTTTTTTTTTTGTTTTTTAAAATCTATTTAAGATTTTATTAATGATTTAGAGACATCAAATATAAAATATATTATACATGTCATCAAAGAGAGGAAGGCAAAGAACTTCAAAAAGCCAAGAATTTTGGGTGAGGAGGTATACTCTGGGCTGTTTGATCTTATAGAGATACTTTTGTGAAGTTTACAGCAGCAAATTTTGAAACCAGGAAAAAAAAAACCCCAAAAAACTATAATCAAAATATAACATCTAATAGTTGGGCAAATCTCTCTACCCTAATGCTCATAGTGGGAATCTCTGAAGTTGATAGATAAATGACATGATTATAGTGGTAGGATGGCAAAAAGGGATGGGGTCAATTTAAGAAGCAGTTTCTCCTCCTCATTTAGAATTAGGTTAAACGAGCATAAAAATTTTGAGTAAAGTGAAGAAGAAGAGAAGGAGTAGATAACCAAAGTTGAATAAACTTTTCTCTTCCATATTACCATTTTTTTTTTTTTTTTAATCAACTTTTTCATAAATTGCTAGCAAAATTTAGAGAAAAAAATTTTTTTAAATGGAAAGAAAGAATATTTAATTTTCAACTCTTTAAATATGACATAAGCCACAGAGTATCAAGTGTGTGTGAAGTCTTATCTAAGTATAACTTTAATTTATGTATGTATTTCCTTGTTATGCTCCCACAAGTGCTGTTACAAAAACAAAGCTCTGCATACAATTTAGGTGCATATTTGATCAATCAGGGTAAACAATTTTTCATACTGTTCTTTCCCTTGTTAAACCAGTGTAGGTAACTTGATTTTCCTCTTTTTTTATAACATCATCCATCAATTATTTAATATTTCTTCAGCTATAACAGAATAGACATTTCACTTTTAAAAAAGAATTAAAACAAATGTAATATTTATGATAAAACTGTCAAAGGGAATAGACAAGAGGGAAAAAATTAAACTTCAAGAAAGAAATTAGGATAAAATATCAAAAATTATTATATGGCTTAAAAAAAATTTTTTTTTTCAAATGTCCAGCAATACCTAATCACTTTTAAAAAGCAATCTGAAACTTCCAAAGCCAGAAATAGCTGCTGCTACAACTACTACTGTAATCTTTATCATTAGTAGTAGTTATAATAGTAGAATGAGAAGGCATTGTAATGGTTATTAATGCAAAAAATGGAATTGGCAAATCAAGTTCAAATTCTGGCAAAGGTTGTTTGCATTTACGTTGCATTCATGCCCTTGGGAAAATAGTAAAAATATAGCAGACTGGATTCTCTAGTCTTGGTGGGTAACCTATCTAGGAGAATGACAACTGAATTCAAACCAGCTGAAACAGGTTAGGCAGGCCAGCAATAGATAATGATTGCTTGAGAAAACAAAAGGATAAAAAAATGCAGACTGCCAACTTCATTTCTTCACAACATCTTCCAAGTAATAGCAGCTAAACAAAAGGTTTATCATTGATAGAAGACTATCATGATGATGATGATAATCAATGATAGAATAAATAATGATGTTTGCTGATATTTTACCCTTTAGGATAATCATTTGACAGCATAATCTAAAATCAAAGGCAGATTAGGTAAACTTAGTCTGAACATTGTTAAAAACAATTATATTTCTTAATGACTTTGCATTTTTCCAAATAGTTACATTTATTATTTGTTATATCAATGATGTTGTTGATATGATATAATATAATCAAGTTCAACCAGGTAAAGATAGAATTCAGTCTAGTGACTATGGTCTTTTAAGACATTCTTAAAAAATCTTCTGCTATTCTTTTAGAATTTCTTTGAGAGTTCCCAAACAGTTAAGAAATTCACTGTAATTTGTTGAATTTAAAGAATAGAATAGCTAAATATGAGACACCAGCAAACAATAGGCAAAAAGATCTGACCAAATTGTGTTTTGTTTGCAGTGCTTTGTGTTTTGTGAGATATCCAGGAATACCAAATACTGTATTTGACAGCATATAAGACACATGGTTTATAAGGGTATTTGGGGGACTATTGCTCACTGCAACTCTACCAAACTCATAGTTGATTTCAGTAGATAATCCTAGAGTTATAATACCAGCAAATGGGACATTGTGTAATATTGGCATAAAATTAAATGTACATTTTATATATCATCAAATACAGTAACATCCTAATTAAATAAACCTTTTATCAAAGATTTAGAGTTTTTTTCAAAACAGAAAAAATTAAAAAGACCAGTGTTGGTGGCAAACTGAATAGCACAAACTACTAAAATGGTTGTGCAGAACTGAGGTAGTTTGGACAGAATCAAAAGTCCAAATTTTAAAGAAATGTTTGGTTGGAAATTATTTTTGTTCAGTTTAACCAATCAGGGAGAAAAAAAAAATCAGCCAAGCTGAACAAGCAATTAAACCTGAACTTGTAAACTGAGAGACAGAAGAGGACCAACCAAGTAGCACCAATTCAGGTATAGCCACACAAAGAATTTGATGTCAGATGCAGAGATAACAGGGGAAAAAAAGAAAAAAAAAGAAATTAAGATAAAAAAAACTTCTGAAAAAAGGTTAGAGATGAGAAGGGTGTGGACATTGTATATGAGGATCCAAATAAAAGAACAAGAACAAATTTAACAATAATTAATCCACATGCTTCTGAAATATAAAATTCAATGAGCATTACAAGAAAATGATGAATGCCAATTTAGGAATGAAACAATGGTTTAAAATTGCAATAAGTTTAAAATGAATAAATAAATAAATAAAATAGTAAAGAGAATACTGGATCCCAAATCTCTGACAAACTCTGATGGACGGAGTGACAGTAAATTCCTTGGAATAGCTTCAGAACACCACCTCCACTGTCTGAGGAAAAAAGGACCAAAGAGTCTTGTTTGATCAACAAGAACTGCACCAAAATAAGGCTACCAATCCAATTAAGGATACTGACTTAATAATTATTAGAAAACTAAGATTTTCTACATTGCAAAAATAGTAACAAATTTATAAAGAAAATATGAACGCAATGTCCCTTTTTTTCCACAACACAAGGGAAGCAACTCTGTATGTTTCGGTTTGGTAATGCTAATTTCATAACTATTGAAGAGTGCAAGGTAATGTTATTTAATGAATCCAGAGAATTATAACAAACTTCTAAATCAGGAAATGTACCAGATGATAACAATTTAGGAATGAAATTCCAAGTAAAAAGATGCCAAAGTAGAAAGTAATGATACAAAATACTGTAACTAGTGAGGGTTTAAACTTACACCTCTTAAATAATGCAAATTTTTACAAGCACACACAAAGAGCATAAGAATATGAGAGATTTTGCTAAAGTGTTGGCTCAAGAGTCTGGATCCAAGCTTACCATTTCACTGATATGGAAATTATAAAAATAAAATAAACATTTTAAAAAACATAGTAGATGGAGTATGTAAAATAAATAAATAATAATGATAATTTAATTAAAGTTATTTCCTAGCTCAATTAAAACCTGACATTTTTTTTTTTTACTACCATACCCAAGAAAGCGGGATGGGGGGAAAAACATCCTACAATATCTGAGTTTATAAAAGAATTCAGAAATTCTTCATAAATCATCCATAAATATTCAACTTTTATTAAAAGTTGTATTAAATCATTATGGAAACATAAAATTTCAACAATTTGAAATTTCTCTAACTTCAATAGTAAATTGTTGTTAACAATACAAGTCATATTTACTTCCATAGCTGTATAAAAAAAAATTAAAAATCAAGCAAAAGAAAAAAAAAAAAAAGAAAGTGTGAATCAGTTTGTTACCTTTGAGATTTGTAAAATTTTTAAGGACTAGGAGAAACCACTTAACACTGGCCCTTGAAACTGGTGAGATTTTGGAATGAGAGAAAAATCACAGATGTGCAAAGCTAATTAATTAAGATTTTTCTTTTTTATTAAGATGTTCTGAGAACATTTCTGAAGATCTTTTAAGACACTTGATGAAAAAAATATCTCAGTGAGTATTTGTTATATGTAGTAAACAATTTAACTTAGCCTACATGAATGTAAGGGAAAATTTTCTTATAAATATTAATCTAAATAGAATCAATACCCAATGAATAAACTTAGATTTACTTGGTTTAAATCAAAACCAGTATGTTTATGACAAAGTGGATTTGTTTTTTTTCCCCTAATTTCAAAAAGAATTAAAATAACCAATTAAAAAAACAACAAATAAAACTGCAATTTAACATCCAAAGAACATTAGAAAAATGGCTGGGGCATCATTTTGGAATAGAGCTGATTCTCAGACAAAGAGTTTAAAACTATGAAAGATAATTTACAAAATTATTTCATTTATCTTCTAAGTAATGATCAGTTTTTGAGAAATTATCATACAGTCAATAATTTTAATTAAACAGGTTGCTTCCTGCTTTATTCTTCCATATTTTTACCACCCAGTCACTCTACACAACATATGACACAAAAGATAAAATTACTTTTATATATCGATTACTGAAATTGCATACAGCAACCTATTTACAGGTTGTTTTATTAGACAAATGCTTTCTGAAGACATACACAAAATTTATTCAATATTGAATTCATGTTAAATAATGGTTTTGTCTAATATAAAACAAAATTGAAATCTATTATCTCCATGCAATAAGAAATGTTTTTTGTTATTGTTCTTTTTCAGGAGAATAGATCAATTTGTATGAGTAAATAAAAAAAAAAACTGACAAGAGTTACTTTTTCTTTAACTAAAGGAAATAAATGATTGCTTACAACGTATATAAAAAAAAACAAGAAATACTAATTTGTCTAAAAATAGCCCTAAATATTGTTAAAAGTTTTCTATATAAGAAGTACTTAAATTTAGGCAGCAGGTAAAAAAGTTGTTTTTGAGAGAGAGAGAAAAAATTAGTGAAAAGATAGAAAATAAAGAAACCAATTTAACTTAGCAACAATGGGGGGTTGGGGGGGATAAAAGGAAAAAAGAGAAAAAGGAAAAGAGAAAAAAAAAGAGATAAGGTTATAAAGTTTAAAATCAAGAAATATACTTTTGAGATCAGGCGTTACCAATTTATTAGTTTCTTTTGATTAACATATCTTCTCATCTTTGCTATCCCTCTTAAAGGGTGGTCGGACATTGGAGAGATAACACATTATTGGGAAGATATTTCAAAACCAACTGATTTCCATCAATTAAGTATACAAACTACAAAAAAAAGAGAAAAAGAGGGAAAATACCAATAATAATAATAATATCTTGGTAGCAGCATCAAGAGAGAATAATAAAAGAGAATGTTAAACTAAAGAAACTAATCAATCTATGGAATTTCGTGGTCATGTAATAAAACAGATTCCCACCCCCCAAAAAAGGTTGTATTTTATATATAAAATGAACTATGTAAATAAAAATAAGAAAATGACTGCTCTTTTTAGAAAAATCAATATAGAAATTAAGGAAAAAAAATTTTTTTTTTGTTGGTTGTATTGTTTTTCACCATAGCTGTACATACACAAAAAATGTTGCAGCAATTTTTGTTACTGAAATCCAAGTTGCAATATAGGACATTTGGAATAAGCTTCAAGTATTTTGTACAAGAACCTACTCCACACACCATGTAGCAATAACACCTACACAGCTAAGGATTTAAACAAAAAAAACTGCCTTATTTACATGGCCAAATTTTTGAGTAGAAATAAAAGCTAATTAAAAAAAGCAAAAAAACATTGCAAAATTCATTTCTTTAGAAATATAAAACAGCTGTCATGAACTTTTTTTTTTTTTTAAATGGACTGGACCACAAAATCAGCTGAGAGACATTAGTTGACTGAAATACTGTTAATATAATTTATTGTATCATTCAAAACTGTTTACAATGTTTTAAACTTCTAATCTTCAACTTATCTCTTCAAAAAGTTAGAAAAAAAATCAGATTACTTTTTACATAGCTTGCAAGACTTTGAAATAAAGAGTAATTTCTTGAAATATCCAGATTTGATTTGGAGTCAACTTAAAAATTTTCCTCCTTGCTATAACAAAATCAACTCAAGAGAAAAACATGAAGAACAAAGATTTTAAGCATATTTTTTTTTCTCTCAGTTAAACAGTGGTGGGCTTGTTTTGACCAAAATCTCTCAAATATTTTTGATATTTCTTTTTCTTCTACACACATTTTTTCCTTTATATATATGGTAAGATTTTGTTTTTAAATTTCTGATTTTCATCCCAATAATAGTATTTCTCCAAATGTAGTTAATGAGATATTAATATAATCCAGATTTTGAAAGAAGCATATAAAAAATGTGTGTGTATGTGTGTGTGTGTATATATATATATATATATATATATATATATATATATATATTGTAGACATGATACCCAAGTATTTTCTTAGAAGCAACAAATCTGTCCAGGAAATAATTTCTGCCACAAAAAGACAGAAATAACCTTCCAGTCAACAAATCATGCACTTGAAAAAAAGAAAAAGAAATCCTGACAATGTGTCAGAATTTTTACCACCAGATTAAACTGTGAATTAAAAATTTCCCCTGCAGAATTAGATTTCTCTCCTCTTTCCATTATATTTTTCTTTTTAAGTTTTAAACACTCAGGATGACTTAAGGAATGTTTAAATGAGTAATAAAAAAAATTATTTAAAAAAAAAAACAACCCCCCAAAAAAACAAACTCCTCTACTATATTCCCTTATTTTCGAATTTCATATTATAGATGTCCTTTGACCAAATTACATATATTCATGTCATGCAGTCTTTTTTTCATACACCCATTCATGCATCCATTTATATTATGTACAGCATTAATAGTTTGCATTAACTGGGTCTTTCTATCCACCCATTTTTCTTTTCTTTATTCTCCCCCTCCACTTGATCCTGTCTTTCTAGTTCATCAAAGTTCATAATTCTTATTTAGTTAAATTTCCAAATTCACTGAAGGCTTGATTTGTTCGTTGCTGGAATGAAGATGATCCGACCATTGTTGACTGCATAGATATTCCCGTTTGTAAGCCAGTGCCAGTCATTCCTGCAGGAGTGCCAACCATGGAACCAGATGTATTCTGTTGCTGCATGACTGAAAAATAGAAGCAAAGATAAACAAAATAAAAATGAATTTCAAATTATATTTATACCCTAACATTCCCTCCCACTCAAAGCAGTCCAGTTTCAATTAGTTAATACTCTCCTAACAACTAATATACACTATCACCTATAAATTAGTAGACCGCTAATATTTTAACAAAAAGTTTATTTCTTTCTAAAAGATATCAGGATTTTATTTATAGTAAAACATTATACAATCAATTGATACTGTTTGATATTGTTTATGACCAAATACTGTAACCAAGAAAAAAATCAAGTTCAATTAGAAAATATACTTACTATATAAAATTTGTATAAAAGTGTTTTATTTTTTTTCAAAAACCATCTAAGTAAGACAAACAACTGCTGGAGAAGCAAAGATGAACTCATAGCTGATGTTCTTCTATAAACCCAAAACACTTGGACATACCAGTGTTGACCAATGAACAAGAATTTACTTACATCAAGTGGACATAATTTGGAAGACCTGCCGGAATTGATGGATCATAGGGATGGATGAAGAGGGAGAGTCAGGGAAATCAGTGCTGTCATTGATGACATTCATATTTTTGGTTGTTGGTTTGTTGGTGTTTAATGACATTTCAACCATTGTAGGTTATTTAATACCAAATCTGTTTTTTATTTTATATATGTGTGTGTGTGTGTGTGTGTGTGAATGATTTGTAAGCAAACAGTTTGGAGGTAAATATTTTTGTTTTTAAATGAATTGTTAAAGTGCAAGACAAAGGTTAGTAGACAAATTTTGCTTCAGACATACATTTTAGAAATGGTCTTCTTTCATAGATGCATCATATTTTTATATATATCTTTTAGATTGAGGTTTGCAATTATGTGGTCAGTTTCAATATGCCCGATTTCTACACAATAGAATCTATTTAGGGTTTTAGTTGATTCTTGGGATTTAAATTGCTTTTGTTTGTTTGTTCATTCTTTTTTTGGTAGTAGGGTGATTTTATTCTTGATAATGAAGGGTTTGATATTTTCAGTAGTTTTTGTTCAGTGCTTGATTTGGTATGATTTATTTTGAATTGGAGGCGAGAAGGTTCAAGTTTGACTGGGATATTTAAGGTGTTTTGCTTTTTCATTGTTTGCTTTGCTTTTGGTCATGTTTTATGGCCTATCAACCCTTGTGGATTAGTTAATACCAAATCCTGTTTATACTCATATATATTATGTCATTTGTAAGTGAATAGTTTGTAAGTAACATTTTTAAACGAACCAAAGCCCATTTGTTTGCACACAGCTAAATGGTTTCAAGTATTGCTATTTAAACCTAATAATTGTATTTAAGATTAATAATAATCTCTAGTAAAAGATTGAACAGTTCTATTTGACCAATAGATGGGAACCAAGCAGGTAGTCCACATTTCACAAACTGCTCACCATCAAATTCAGTTTAATGACTGTTTGCTTTGGTGTTTGGTTTTTAATTTATGATATGGGTTTTACAGGAGTTATCTATTTTGGGAATTGGTGAACGAACTGGTGATTTTTTGATTTTTCTCACACAGTATTTATTTTAGTTGGAGATTTTGAGTTTTCTGTAGATATTTTTTAAGCAGTGGATGTTTGTTGTAGGTTTTTTGTTAAATTTCAGCAGTGTATAAATATGTTTTAGCTCTTCTTGAAATTTTGGCCAGTTGTTTGGTTCTAGTTGCACGAGTTATTTTATGAGAGCTTTGTATTTATCTGTTTGTTGTTGCTGATTGGACTCATTTTCTGTGCTATATTGGCATCAGTGTTTACTTTCAAATAGGATTCTAGTATTTTCCTTGCTTCAAGAAATGTTGTATATATATTTTTTTTTTTTTTTATATTTCCCCTCTGTTACTTCTTTCTTTTTTGTATATATTGCAAATTATTTAAAATTTAGGGTGATTCTCTTGGCAGTTTCATTGGAACAATCTTCCTCCATGTGGTCCAGGCATTTTTGACCATACTTTTCAAATGTCAGATATCCTTGTAAGTTTTCCTTGTGGTGTCTATATTTTTGACATTTAAAGTACCTGAAAGATTTGGGAATATATTGTTCTACCTTTTCAAGGTTGTATCTAATTCTTATTTCCTTGGAAATTAAGGCTTTGTTAAGTATCAAAATGTATGTGTGTTTTTGCATTTCTTCACCACCCCTTTTAATGGTTATACTTTTGTAGTCTGTGACCCCTTGCTTTCCTAAGGCTGTATTTCCTCTAGTGCAGCTAAGGATAATAGCCTCCTTTGAGGGGCTTATCAGACTTTCATGTGGATAAATCTTGCAGTCCAGCACCTTAGGTATTATATCATAGAGATTCCCTTCAAAGAATACAGTTGAGACTTAATCATATAGGTGCTAGGGCTTGACATGATCAGCTAATTGATTCAATTGGGGATCTCTGACAACTCATTGATACCAAGGGCCAAGGCAAAGTGTAGCAGGTCACAGGACCACTTAACATTCAGGTCACAATCCACTCAACAGGATCACATCCTTAAGCATTATAGGTCACCACTGCAGAGGTCCAGTCAGCATATTCTACAGCCCCAGCTGACAGAGTAGCATAATATCAGTTTTGATTGTATAATATTCCATGAGAAATAAAATCCTAGTATCTTTGATTTAGAAAATTAACTTTTTATTAAAAAATTGTTAGCAGTGTACTTATAGATGATTCTGTATAAAGTATTTAAGTGACATACCAATGTCAGCTAAAGATAAAATCATGATGCCTAAAGTGCAAACAATGACAAAACCTTCTTAGTTAAAATATGAGAAAAAAATTGATTGATGACAGTATATCATTTTTGTTATTAGTTGCAATTAGAGATATACCCTTATAAAAAAAGTAAATATCTTTAGCATCCAAATATTTTAGAGAGATTTCATAGGATTAAATAAAAAGACAGTTGATTGATTTAATTATTTCCATAAATTTTTGCTACAAAATATGCTGAAAATTTAATTGAAATTCAATAATTATTGCAATCTTATCCAATAATAAATGTAACATTTTACTTCTTAGAGAATACATAAATAAACTAAATAAGAAAAACAAGAAAATGATTTTAAAATTTAAAATTATTTTTCCTGAGGTCATTTTGTGGCATAAGTGAGGATTTTGCACATGAGCACAAATCATACTACTGGCTGCTTACACAAAAGACATGAAGCAGCACGTTCTTTTTGCTTCAAGTCAGTGAAAGTCATCATACTCTTGAAACAGACACATCATTTAAAATTATATCTAAAAAAGCAGTTTAGTTTGTTTCATGGCATGTCAGCTTTTGTAGGTTATTTAATTTCAAAGTCATCTTTGTAGATGAACAGTAGTGGTATTATTTAAACCCATAATGGAGGGTAGGTGATAAAAAGGTCCAAACCTTTCCAAAGGGTATTAGTCCAAATGCAAACATGATAGCACTACTGGAGTTCAAACTCACTTATTACAATGTCACAGTCCAGTACATTAGCCACTAACCACAAAAAGCTATTAAGTAAAAAGTATTCTAGCTAAGCAAAACATGGTTCTGATTGTGTTTGAAAGTATTACCAATATAAATCAATTGAGTCTTATAAGCAACAAAAGTTCCAAATAAGTGTATAAAAAAGAACAACCATTCTTATGTGTTACAAGGTGATTTGGGAGATTACTAATCACTGCAAAAACCCTTAGGTAGACTACCCTCAGCTCATATTAGATGCTGTGTCATATTCATATAGTTTTTTTCTTTTTTAAATTTCATTTCAAAGTGCAAAGGAAAACTTTGGAAACACAATTGCAGAATAATAGAAGTTAGTCATATATAGCTGGATATTTGATTTATAGTAAAGAAATCATTAATTTATGAATTATTTTTTAAATCAAGGATTGCTCCAAGTCCTTATGTTAATACCTTACAAAATTATGACTCATGAATAGGTCAACACCAATTTTGAGCCTAAAAACCAAACCTTCAAAACTGGACCTATATACAAGTATAAACCGATAGCATTTTGATAGATATATCATCTTTTTTTCTGAATTCTTGCATTAATCATTAATAAATACAATTCTTAGAAGGATTACATAATTATTACTTACCTATTCATATAGTCTAAAAAGCACAATCTATAAGCATCGGTCAATATTTACAGAAAAACATTGAGGAAAAAAGAAAAAAGAAATGGCAATAATTGATTTACAAAGAGACAATAATTAATAAAATACCTGGTGTACCCAAATTAAGACTTCCCATTCTTTGGTTAAGGCCGGTTGAAGTTATAATTCCGGTTTGTGTTGAACTCATGAACTGAGCAGCATTTTGTGGAGCAGCAGGTATGCCTAACAAAGTTTAAAGGATGAAAAAAAAAAAAAAAAAAAATGAAGGCACAACAACCTAGATTAAAGAAGATTTGGGGAGGGGAGCCAAATGTATAAACAAAATAAAAACTGAAAATTAAAAGACCAATATCAAATGTTTAACAAAAATGGTTTTAGATAAAGAAATTTATAAGACTGAATGAATCTTTACTTTTTTTTAAAAAGCTAAAGGTATTTTCTCCAGCACCAAGTTTATCAAATATATATATATATATATATATATAAGTGTGGTTGTGTGCATGCATTCTTTACCTGTGCTAAACAGCACAAGAGGACTTTTTATGATACTTTACTCCTATATTTTCAGAATAGAGTATAAAACATTTTTTTTACCCAAACAGAAACAAAAATAGTAGAAAACTGTTAGAAATTATCAGTTATAAATTCAGATACTTAATGAAAATAAATAGATTTCTAATTAAAAAAAAAAAAAAAAAAAAAAAAGATTTTCCAAAACTGCTTAAAAATACACTTGTAGCTCTTTTAGAAAAAAAAATTTAAAGGAAAAGGTAATGCTTACAGCTAATTTATCAAGCAAGAAGAGAAGTATGATTTATCTAATGCTATAATTCTGACTAATTTAAACAGATGCATAATTTGAATTTATAAGCTTTCATTTGGATACAAGCGGTGAATAAGAAAAATATTGGGTTGAGTCATAAACAATTCCGTTGTTTAAAAACAATTTGTAAATATGTATTTCAAACTACCAATGTTTTAAATGCAACCAGAAATTACCTGATTGAAGATTGCCTTCATCAGGCATGCTTATTTCAGTAGTGAAAGAGGGCACATTATAATTTAATTTATGATTTCAAACCCCGAAAATAACGGATCTAAAAGTGCATATTTGACATGTAATGCTTTGGGAGTTTAAGAATAACAAAAATGTTACAGAAA
>OY757911.1:90355646-90458146 GCA_963585895.1 Sepioteuthis lessoniana | reverse complement strand
TATACACACACACACACGTTTCACCTAATATTTCTAAGTGAATGATTAGTAAATAAAATTTTACATAAGCAGGGTTTCATTTGTTTGCACATGATTAAATAGTTTCATTTCATCATATTTTTTGGTACAACCTTGTCTCTCTCAAGGACAGAACGTCATTCATTTTAATGTTGTTGAACAGATCTCTTAAATGATTCATCTTGAAAAATCACTTTCTGATGAGAGCGAAAACTCTACATTTTATGAGAATGTGTTTAATGGTGCAAGGCGTTTGAAATGTCAAATATTGTGGTTGTTGTTGTTCTTGTTTCAGTATGAAAGCGTGAATAAGCCTTGGATGACCAATGTGCAATTGGAATATTACGACTTGTTCTCTTTTTATTTTCTGAAAGCTGGTCTTCATCCTCCTAAAGAGGGTTGAACTTGGAAGAGTTTATTGTGGGTGTTATTAATGTTGCTGCCATTTTGTGTTAAGGAATTTACTGATTGTGGGTTTAAGGCTGATTTTGCTGCCAAGTCTGCCTTTTTATTTCCTTACTCCAATGTGGTTTGGGATCCAGCACATACAAGTATTCCTCATAAGTATTTCTTTACAAATTGACATTGAGTCTAGTTTACTCAAAAGTTTAATGGTAAGAGGGTTCTCAAGTTTTTTTGTTTCTTAATGATAGTAAAACAGAGAGTGAGTCAGAGTCTGATCAATTTCTTATGTTTACTTTTTGAGATGATGTTGAGAGCATGGTCTATTGCACAGGCTTCTGCAGTGAAGATGGAACTTTCCATTGGAAGAGCTTTCTTAATTGTTTTATTTAGAACAGCTGTGCACACTGTTTTATTGTTGTCCTTGGAGCCATCCATAAAGTCATATAGGCAGTTAGGATGAAGTTGAAGTATATTGTGAAATCTCTCTTGATAAGTGCTGGGATGGGTTTTGGTGATTTCGTTCAGCTCGAGAATCACTTTTGGTTTTTTAATGATCCAAGGTGGCATTTGTGGTAAAGTGCTTTCATGTATATCATTTAATGGTATTATTGATTCTTGTAGGGCCGACTTCATCCGAAGGTCAAAAGATTTTATTGATTTTTCTTTTCTTTCAAAATGTTGCTTGTATTTAGGGTTGAAGGTGCAGTCATAAGCTGGGGTGGATGGGTAAGATTTCAGTTTTGTATAATATTGAAGAGCCAGTTTTTCACATCTTAATTTAAGAAGTGGCTCATCATCTTCTGTGTATAGGCTTTCAACAGGAGAGGTGCTATAAGCTAGTCTAAGTCCCTGATGGTGTATGGTATTTAGTTCTTTCAAGTATGTCTTTCTAGCTGCCCCATATATAAAACAGCCATAACTGAGTTTTGATCTGATTAATGAGTGATATAATTTTAATAATGTTTCTTTGCTTCCTACCCAGTTAGCATGTGCTATGGTTCTGAGTAATTGTATGGTTTTGTTACATTTTGTTCTCAAGTATTTAATATAGGGAATGAAGGAGAGTTTGTGGTCAAAAATGACTCCTAGGTATTTATATTGTTCAACAATTGGTATTTCGGTGTGGTCAATTTTTAGAATTGGGTCTAGGTGGAGCTTACGTTGGTTGCAGAATGGACACATTTCGTTTTTCTTTTGAAAATTTTAGTCCATTCTCTGTGGTCCATTTGTTGAGCTTATTGAAGCATATTTGAAGTTGTCTTTCTATGTGGTTCATGTTTCTTGCTCTATAGCAGATCAAGAAGTCATCCACATACAAAGCACAGTTTGTTCTGCTGTTAATGTTTTTCACAATATAATTCATTTGTTATATTAAACAGCATGAGACAATACACTGCCTTGAGGTACACCCATTTCTTGTTCTTTTTCTTCAGAGTAAACCTCTACCATTCTCACCCTAAATCTTCTATCTTGTAGGAAGTTTTGGATAAATATTGGCATTCTGCTTTCAAATCTGAGATTTTTAAGATCTTTTACAATGCCATACTTCCAGGTTGTGTTATATGCTGTTGAGAAAAAACAAACAAACTGCCACTACATGTTCTTTTTTAATAGAAGCCTCTCTGACAAATGTTTCTAATTGAATCAGGTGATCTATAGGGCTTCTTTGGCTTCTAAAACCAGATTGATATTCAGTTATTAATTTGTTTGTTTTTAAATACTAGATCAACCTGGCATTTACCATTCTCCCCAGTGTTTTGCAGACACAACTGCTAAGAGTAATGGGTCTATAGTTTTTTGTGTTTGTATTGTCTTTGAAAGGTTTTGGTATAACTGTGGTTTGTTTCCATATTTTAGGTATGTCGCCGCTGTTCCATATATAATTGAAGATTTGTAGGAGGTAATTTATGAATGGTTCAGGTAATTCTTTTAGGAATTGAGAGTATATTTTGTCAGGTTCAACTGCTGTATTGTGGGTCTTGTAGAGGGATTATTTTAGTTCTGCTGTAGAGAAAGGTTGGTTGTAGTTTTTAATGTTTTTGTTTTGAAATTTGATTTTTACTTTTTCTGTTTTGATGATTTGAAAACTTGCTATGGTTTTTGGCGGATGAATTTTGCAAGTAAGTTTTGGCTAGATGATTTGCTATATCCTTCTTGTCTGTAATCTTCATATTATTGGGAGTGAAATGTTTTGTAGGAGTATTGTTATTTTTGCCAGTTATTTTCAAATTCATCGGCCATACTTTTTTGGGTTTGTATTACTATTTATTTTGGTACGTAATTCCTCCATGTATTTCTTTTGGGGCCTTTAATGATTTTTTGGGCTTTGGCTCTGCTGTTTTTATAAGTGTTTAAATTTTCTCGTGTTGGGTTTATTTTAAATTATTTTAATGTAGCTCTGCGTAATCTCACAACTTTTTTGCATTCTTCACTGAAACAGGGCCTATTGTATTTTGTAGAGGTAGAGCTTTTGGGTATATGTTCTTCAGCTATGTTTAACAGTGTGTTCATAAAATATGTCTTCTTCATTGTTTTTATTGGCTTCTGAGGTTAGTTGGACAAGGCATGAAGTTTTAAATCCATCCCAATTAGCCCTTCCCAGGTTCCAGCTCGGAGTTCTTTTACTCAATTTATCAGTGCTGTTTTCTAACAGAATCGAAATGTGGTCACTTCTACAGGTGTCATCATCTATTTTCCAGTTGTAATCAAGAAGCAGGTGAGGGTCACATATTGTTAGATCTATTGCAGAATATGTACCTGTTGCTCGGTGCAGATATGTTTGATTTATTGTTGTACATGCACAACTGATGTTGATTTAATAATGATTTTATTACTTTGCCCTTTTCACTTGTTTTCTTACTTCCTCAGATCTCATTATGGCTATTGAAGTCCCTCTATTATAATAAAGGGTCTTGTCAGCTGTTCAATTAAATTGTTCAGTTCCGAGTCTTTGAGTTCTTCACTTGGAGGAATATATACTGAATACATTGTTATCGTTTTGTGGGGGGTTGCAGATATAGCGGCTGCTTGCATGTTTGTATTTAGTGTAATTTCGCTGTGAGAGATGTTATTAATGATTATTGATGATCTACCACAAGGTCTATCAGTGTGCTGTTTACTATAGTTGTACAAATAATGATTTTTAATGTTGATGGTGTTATTGTTTTTGAGATGAGTTTCTTGAAGGCATACGATTGCTTGGTAGTATTTTGTAATAAGTAACAATTTAGAGTAATTGACCCTTGGTCCTCTGATGTTCCACTGTATTATTTTATTCATTTAGTTTAAAGATTTTGAGGAATTTTTATGTAGAGTTTTGCTTGTTGGAGTTTTATTTTCAATCTCCATTTCTTTGAGCTCTTCAAATTTGTTTGATGTTGTTATTGGGTTGGGCTGTGTTTGAGTAATTCTTTTAATTGGGTTTTGTTTTTTTAATGGCAATATCTTGTTTTATTTTAATTTGTGTCTTTGTTAATATCCAGGGGTTGGACCAGTGACCTTTGTCACTTTTCTTTTGTTTGTTCAGTTGTTTTAGGGTTTTCTTCTGTGTTGGTATTAGTGTTTACTTTAGTTTTTATACAAGACTTGATTTGTTTTGTTTCAGTTGAATGCATTCTTTTTAACTTTTCTTGAAATGTTAGCCATTCATTCACTTTTAAATTTATCAGTTTTTCCATTAGTTTTTGGTATTTATCGGTTGAAGTGCTATCCTGGGGTGGCTGATTTACTTTTTGTGCAACATTAGCATATGTTTTAGTTCCCATATAGCTTTCAACAATTTTCCTTGCTTCTGGGAAAGATATTTTTCCTGTGCTTGATGAACATTATTTCTTTTTCTTTCTTATAGATTCCACAGATTTTTGAAAAGACAGGGTGTTCCTCATGGCAGTTTGCACATTTTATGTTTTTGCATTAATTTTACATATGGTCTGGGTCATGTTTGCCACATATTTGGCATCCTCTGCATATCTCTTTGTGGTGTCTAAATTTTGGACATTTGAAGTACCGCATGGGAGCTGGTATATAATGCTCTACCCTTTCTATTGTGTAGCCAATTCTGATTTCTTTTGGTATTGATGGTTTCTCAAAGGTCAGAATATATGTATGGTTCTGTATGGTTTCATCATTTCGGTGAATGGTGACCCTTCTGTATTCTTTTACTCCTAGTCTTTTTAAAAGTCATTTTGATTTCTTCTGGTGTTGCTAGTGACAGTTATCTCACAATGCCTCTGGAGGTATTTAATTTTGCATATGGGTAGGCACAGCATTTGAGATTACAAAATTTCTCCTTTTTTTTGGGGGGTAGGTTTTTGGCATGTTTTTTGGTTTCTACTTCCACAAGCAGGTTTCCATTTGAGTTTCTTTACATTTTTTGGATTAGATCAACTGGATATCATTTTTTCAATCAGAAAAGGTGACAGTTGATCTAATTCTATATCTTATAGTAATTCAATAATGATGAATCTCGGAAAGTTACTTTCTGCTTCTGAATCAGAGTCAGATAAATATCTTCTCCACAATGACACAAGGTCACATTTAGCAAGAATAATGCAGGAAAAAATATTGGATTTAAGCTGATCTGTTCTACCCTATCCATCATATTTCCTAGGCCTGGCATGAAGTGATTTGCATCTTTTTCCTTCTCTAAAAAGTCTTTGAAAGGTAAAAACATTTGCGTAAAACTCAAGTTCAAAACCAGCTGAATTTTACTTCAGAGAATTCAACAAGCAACCTGATGAATGGAAAAAGTAATTGAAAATAATGGCAACTATACTATTGATTGAAATTAATTCATTGTTAAATCATTTATGAATAAATTACATTTTACTAAAAACAGAAATTATTTACAACTCAACCCAATAAATAAAACTTATTTAATCCAGAAGAAAAAAAAATTGAATACAATAAACTTACACTAAAACCTTGCTACAAAGATTTTAAAGGTATCGATAAAAAGGTCAATACTTTTAATGCCAGGAATTTGTTAAATTATCATTAAGAGAGATAAATAAAAATTTTATTGATTTTATTTAACAACTCTCTAATTACATCAAGAATAGGCAAACCATTTTTTAAACTTTTGAAAAATTGTTCAAATTTGAAATAGGGCTTGAGGAAGGAAAAGAAAGAAAGAAAAAAGAGATTTTGTGTTTGAGGTTGTCAAAGCTGAAGAAGAAAATTGCAAAAAGCTTACAGAAACAAGTAAAACAGAGTTACCATAAAGCAAGGTGCAAATTATTGACTTTATATAAAAAGAAACCATTTAAACAGGGGTTTTTTAATTCATTAACTAATTTATCAAAACTCAACATACCATTGGTATCAAACTTTCTATAATACAGGTTTCACAACTATTATGAGATCATTAAATTTAAAAAAAAAACAAATTGAAACTAATTGTTTTGAAAAAAAAAAAAAAAACTTCCAAGAAGAATAAAAATTTCTATGTACTTCATATAGAAGTAAATATTCTTAAACAGATAAAATGTCAGCTTTTGTGGTGAGAATGGTACAAATAGGCTTCAATAGAAATTGAAGAGACTCATATGCATAAAAAAGTTCTCTCTAAAATAGTGGTTACCAACATATAAATAGAAATAGCCATCTAACAAGAGAGATGTTGCTATTAAGGCATTATCATTTTGCCAAAGAAGTTGTAGACACTGTTTACTGGTTTGTAATGTTATTTTACTCACTAAAACCAGACAAGTTTTAGATATTCATTGAAAAAAACACTAAATTTGATTTAAAGTCATCCCCCCACCTATTTTTGAAACTTGGGTTACAGTCAACTGTTTTCTAACATTTATGCATCCCCAATATTTCTTAGATGAAAAGTTTTCAAAATCAAAAGTAAAAATGCTATAAGAAAAATTTGTAAAATTTCAAGTGTCAAATTTTGATATATTTTTGCATTGAATATTTGTCATAACAAATGTCCAATTTCTGGAGCGACAAATTACAAATAAAATTAATCTCTAATAAAAAAATGTTTTAAATAAAATATGAAAGAAATTTACCACTGAAAAATTGTGTGTTAATCTTTTTTTCTTTTAAAACACTAGAAACTAATTGAGAAGATATTTCACAAAAAAAAGTCTTCATTCTGGAGTGGCTGGCAAAATAGACAAATTCAGTTTGTACTAAAAAAAAAAAAAAAAAAAAAAAAAAAAAGGTGCAATTTTATCCAGCTTGGTAATGAGCTCTAATTTTCTATATTTTCAGAAAGTAGTGATATTTATGTCTACCACTGGTAAATGTGACCTTGAAAGCATCTAATAAGCAACAAAATGTTTTTAGTTAAAAAATAGTAAAGAAATGTTGTGCATCTACTTTTGAGGGACTAAAATATGATTATAAGTTCTGGGTTTTCTTATTCTGGCAGTGAATTAGGTATCTTGGTGATAAAGCCAATGAAAGCAATTGGAGTAGCTGATGTGATAGTTCACAAAAATGTCCCATACTGACAATGATAGTCAAATAAACAAAATAAAAATAATTAAGTAAAAGCAATGCCAAGTGATTAAATAGTATCCCCATCATTTTTTTCAGCACATAAAAACAGAACCATGAATCCAGCCTTTAATCCCTAACAAAATAAATAAAATGGGAAAATAAAAATAAAAAAAAACGAAAGCTTACAAACTGAGCAGTTAAAACAATGCTGAAACTATATTTGCAACATGGGAAGTTAACATTCAAACAGCAACACTTATTGATAGTTTAGAGAGCATAAATACAATGCTTGAAAAAATTTATTGATTTTTTCTTTTATTATATACTAACAAACATATAGCAAACATGACTATTCATATAAATGAGCAGACTACATAGAACATATTCTTACCAGTGTGCCCATTTGGTCATTAATGTTTTGGGCTGAAAACTAAGACCTCAAGAAACACAACTGATGTGGCTGTTAATGAGGTTTAGAAACACATTCAAAAAAGCAAAATTGACTTGAAATGAAATTTCCAAAAATTCCCTTTTTGGTCTTGTAAACTCTTTTGTGAAAAGCTGTAAATGCAAACTGAATATTTAGAATAATATGCAGTAAAATTCAAAGTAGGTAATCACAACTGATAGCCAATATCATTTAAAACTGAAAATTAATAATAATAATAATGATAAAAAGAAAAAAATTTGAATGCTCAATGAACAATGTTGAGTGTGCTGCACAAATATTTACTTCCCACAATATATATATATATATATATATTTTTTTTTTTTTTGTTACTCTTGATCCAGGGATTGTTCTATGTAATTGGCAAACTTAAAATTAGCATCAAATAATCATGCAAAGGCAAAAGTGGGAGATTAATGCAGATTCTTTGCAGTGTTACATGGAACAAAAATTGGATTTCTGCCTTACTTCATGCACCAAAATCATGCAAACTGCAGCTCCTCTGTCGCCGCCACCTTGTGTGACATCACACATACAGAAGAGACAAAACAATGGCTTCAATCACACAAGATTCATTGAGTTGTGTGAGCATGTTTGTGCTGTTGAGTATGTTTGTTTTGCAAAGTACCTGGTGCTCCTGTACTGGTGGTAGGGTATCCTGAATTAGCTGCTGCGGCCGCTGCTGCCACTGCTGTTGCAGAATCAGGGTACCAGATAACTACGCCTGTGCACGGAACGGAAGACAATGTTTACAATTAATGGGTGCTATCACTGCCACATGCAGCAAGTTAGGAACACTGAACCATAAAACGCAGTCCAAATAGCAAATATGGTAATTTTACTTCAGAAAGAGGCTTAAATCACTGAATCTGTATTAGATCAAAACTTATTCTCATCTACAGAAAGTTGAGCTAGTTTGTTTCTTCCCTTTTTCTTTCCTCCCACCTCAATTAAAAATGGACATATTTCCTTAAAACATCTTAAAAAATTGATTTTTTGTCAAGTAATTGCTGGAATTTTGAACACATGGTCACCACAGCTACAGTTTAAGCTATTATCTTGTGTGCATAAGTATTTAAAAAGTTTAAAAGATGAAGATGAAGCATATCTGTCAGAACATACCCAGCAGGGAGTATAAAAACTATTGCTATAATATAATTCCAAAAGTGTCACATGACCAGGTCATTGAGAAATATGACATATTCTCAATATAAATACATACGAATTTATATAAAAAAAATAAAAATAAAAAATGAAAGTAACTCTGAAGAATGTATTAGCAGGTAATCAATATTAGTCATGAGAAATTTTGTCAACATCTTTGTTAACTTTATCCTAAGATAATAGATCAAATATTAATAGCATGTGAGCATTACTTTCTAAATTACCATCAGCCAATCAGTAGACTGATGGAAAATAAAAATGCAACACTCTGAAGAATGTCATTGATTTTGACCTGTGTACAGTATATGTATGGCGTTCAAATACAGCTTTTTATTTTTGAACCTATGCATATAGTCATCATTTAATGCAATCTACCAACATCTGTATGTTTTGTCTTGAAAACATTGCTATTTTATTTTCAGTTAGTGTATAAAATACATTCAGTTTTCAGGCTAAATAACAGCTGGGTTATATACCAGGTCATATATTTTTCTCTTATAATTCATTATAAACCAAATTGATCTCAGTCTTCTGTAGGCAAAGGACAAAGAAAATGATAACTTGACATTTGATAAAGAATTATCTAATAAACAAGTCTAATCCATACTAGGTACATTCTGATTTTAAAGATAACTAAAGTTTTTCAATTACATTTTTCTGAAATAACAAACGTACATTTTTATTAAATTGCAGCAATTTGGTAGTTGTTCATTTAACCAGGTCAATCAAAATCAGGTGGACTTCAGACTGAGTTAATTCAATATCTTTAACTTTGTACCATTATTAGCTTCAAATCACACAATGGTACTTATAAATGTTCTCTGACCTTGATAGAGGGAAGGAATCTAACACGGAGTCTAGAGTAAAAATGATTTTCAACTTGGATTTGAACTAGCTTTGAGAGTTCAATAGACAAACATAAACAACACAGGCAATTTAATATGTTAAACTTTTACCACCAATTTAGTATGTATGTTAGAAGTTTAATCACCAGTGGAAGCCAATTTGTTAGTAGTATTAGTGATAAGTAGGTGCTGTTAGATTGTTATTAAGTATCAATGATAAAGCCTTTTCTATTTTGTTTATTCTAAGTTCCTGAAATAGATTTTTGGTATATGTGAAGTAAGAAACATTTTAGGCAAGGTTTTATCCTCATATTTTTTTTTTTTGTTTTGTAAACTAAGCTCAGGAAAATCAACTCCATCATACAAGCAGTGGAAATGTTTAAATTTAAAAGAAAAAAATTGGCTAGATTCAACTATATATATTTTATTTAGATATTGTTTCAAACTGTAAACATACAAAACTGAAGATGTTATATTTTAGCAAATGTGAGAAATATTCAATTACATTTCCAAATAAAACTCAAAGATCTGTATTTCTTTACACCTATTTTTAAACAGTTTAAGGAGCTTAAAATTATACACCTTATCACTCAAATTGTTAAAAACATTAAATCAAAACGAGGATAAGAAACTTGCTAAAATAAGTTACATCATATGTGTGTGTGTAAATAGTCATTGCCGCTTTAAATTGAAAATTAAAGAAAATCAGAGTTAAAGCAAGCATTTAAAATAACCAGAAGAATAGCAATCTTTTAAAATGGACATTTCATAGAAAAATAAAATGTAGAAATAAAAGTTGAAAAGTATGAAAGCTTATATTATATATATATATATATATATATATATATATATATATATATATATGAAATGACGTTTTGGCATGAGGATTTCTTTTTAAAGGCGAATATGATTAGGCAATTGAGTTAGTAAGTCCTACCCACCAATATATGTTTGGTGTTAAAGAATTGTATCTAACATCTACATCAGAAAATGATAAAGTAAATAGGAGATTGAAAAACTAAGATCATTTTTATTATTCAAATATACAACTATTACACTTCCAACAATCATGGAATACTTCATTAAAATTGTACGATTGTCTATCCATCAATTTGAAAAAAGGGCTATTGAGCTAAATGTATTTATATTCAAAACTAGTTCAGATTTCAAATAATAAAATCTTCCAAAAGGCAAAATAGAGCAATAATGTCACAGATTAAATGGAAATTAATATCTAAAATTAAAGATTATTGTACAAGAAGATTATGAAGTTTAAATTTACATTGTTTTCAATGTTTTCTACTTGAAATTCACTTTGACAACAAATATTCGCATTATTCTTTATATCAAAAAAAAAAAAAATAAAATCAGGATTTTTTTTTAAATAATAAAGAGGAAACTAGGCTAAACAAATCAATATATAAATTATTTTAAAACACTTGCACACTTACAAAATTTCTAAAATAAAAACGAAAGTGTCCTCAGAAGCAAAATTCAACTTCAAGAGAAAAAAAAAGTAGAATTATATGTAACATTTAAATATTATAAATCCAACAATCAAAGGATACTTCACTAAAAATATATAATCTACTTAACACATCCATGAATTTGAGGAGCCACAGTATATTCATATACAAAACCTAAATGAAAGTTTGCAAATTGCAAAATGAAGACAAGACATTGAAATGATTTACAAATTTTCTACATCTACAAATGCTAAATAGTATCAGATATGTCACGATATAGTTGCTTTTATCAAAATATTGAATTTATTCAAGTGACTATAAATAATTTCTTAAAAACATAAAAAGAAAAACCACCACCAAAGAAAAAGAAGTGTACAATAGAGGAACTGTAAGCATTATTATAAACCAAAGTTGAATGTTCCTACCTTTTGGCATGAGACCCTGTTGATGCTGTTGTAACTGGTTGATTGTTGGAGCAGTTGATTTGTTAAAACGTGTACTTGGGTTTAAGGTATCCAGACTTATATTAAGGCCACCAGATTCTGACCAAGTATTGGCAGATGGAGTCTAAAGAGAAGAAAAATAAAAAATAAAAATTCAAATAAGAGACCTACAACAATAATCGAATCATTAGTTAGGGACATAAGCAGGGAGTAATGTATCTTAAAAATTCATAACTAAATTTTAAATATCTGATATGCCTTAGTTGAATTCTAAGTCAAAATATAAATCTTAAATAGCTGTAAAATCATCAACTGGTCACTTGAAAAGTGTCACACTGAAGCTAATGGCTTCAATAAAAAAAAAATTTAAAAAAAAGAAAAAAGTGTTGTTATTTTCCCTTATTCTTTTTGTGTGAGAAAGAATGTTTCATCAAATTCATTTTAATCCATGCTCTATTGTTAGAACACATGAAAATCAAGCAGAGCATTTATTCATCAAACAATTCATAAAATTAAGTATCATTTTAAGTAAAGGATTAAACAAATAGAACATCTGAACAAAGTATGATTAACACTAGAAAGTGCTATATGTTGGTCCATCATCAAGTCTCCAAGAAGTGAATCTTCCATATTTATTTAGAAAACAAAAGGCAGTTAAAATAGGAGGTAAAAGGGTAATAAGCTGTAGAGGGTAGTGTTTAACTTACCTGTCCCATGGACATAGGCATGGTCATAGCAGGGATGGGGTTAACAGCAGTAGGAGTGGAGAATGGGATGCCAGGGTTAGACATAGGCATAGATTGTGCAGTATTAGGCATCATGGTAGATGGCATTCCTGTAGGGGACATCATGGTTGTTGCTGACTGGGGAGACATCATGTTGGCCTGGAACATCATTGTCTGCTGTAGGACAGGGAATAAAATGCCCACACAGACACACACACAAAAGAAAAAAATGCAAGGGTCAGTGAAAAAGGTAGAAGAGGAAAGCACAAAAATCTAAATAACATTAGGCGGGGAAAGTGCATTAATATGAATTTATTATAAAAAGTTTAAGAAAGCAAGGATAAAATTGAAGGTTACACATCAAAAAATACATTTAGAAAATTTTAATTGTCATTTAAATTAATTAACTGACTTGAGTTTTTTTTTTTTCAAATAAAAACTCTTGATAAGCTCAAAGTTATCTTTATTTTAAAAGAAGGAATATTTTTTAAACAAAAAATTTGATAATTAAAAATTTATAGGGCAAAAATAGTGAAAATTCATATCAATCTTAAATTCATGTTAAAACTTGGTTGATATATTTTTTATCTATTCTAAATACTGAATATTTATAGTGTTACATTTAGTTTGGAGATTAATAATACTGATTGAAAATTTCAAAAACAAAAAAATATTTTGTGTATAATATATATAGTATAAACAGTACAAGATAACCTAGAAAGAGTTCCACCTTTGTAATCTTCAAAAACTGTAAGGATGTTTGTTGAAGTAGGAGATAAAAAAAAGATTTTTTACAATTATTTTATAGTTACCTCATGATGAGTAATATAAAGAGAAGTTGTTTCCACTATTAATATCAACTATATTAGCAAATTTCAAAAATACAAGTAAAAATCCACTAGTGGTGCTAATCCATTTTTCTAACTTTATATATTAATTTATAAAGTGATTACTACAAATAAATGTTCATCCCCAAAACAGCTTTAATTTGATTCCTTTAATGGTTTTTATTAGGAATCAAATAAGTTTCAAAACTCAATTCTAGTTAACAAGTGGCCGATTCAGTAAAATTATTTACGAATCTCAAAGCAAACAGTTCTTAATGAATACTTGTAACTATAAAATTGATGATTACAATAAAACTTGACTAATTTTGACTTCATTCTCTTTCTCAAATCAATATTTGTCAACGGTTTAGTTCAATAGTATATCAACTACTTATTTAATAGCAAAATTTCATTCCTTTGTAAATGTTTAATTGTAATCATAACTATATTTTAAATCTTCCATTGCATTTTTTAATGCATCTTTTTATTTGTCTATACCATTTGTTTGCCTACAGTTATCAAAAATTCCTATCTAATACTAATAATTTATACCCAATTATATGGTTTAAAGTAAATATTCCTATTTAATAATAATCATTTGTTTGCACACAGTTATATGGTTTCAAGTATTCCTATCAAATACTGATAATTTTCAAACAGATCTATTTGACCCAATAGACTAAAAATGATGTGTAGAGAAAATTTACCTGTGGCATCAAACCAATTCCCTGCATTGGCACTGTACTTGCTCCCATGCTCATTCCACTCATCTGAAAACAAAAGAATTAGGCTTTTTAGTAAAACCAATACTTATATGGGTCAGATATTCTTATATCAATTTCAGCAAATAAAACAGCCTTTTTGCCACCTATTAACTATACTCTTGCATAAATAATCCTACAAAGAATGGAAGTGAAAATATGTGATTCCAGTTAACACACATTGTTAATACAAGCGTCAGTTTTTAAAAAATTCTCAATTGCTAAATTCTCTTGTTTTCTCAAAGCAAAATGTATTATGCACTTACATATATAAAGTCAAAGTCAAGTCAATATAACAGCACTAGTCTTTGTATCAAATGATTTTATTATGTATAAATTACTGGAAAACAGCTGAGCCTATATGTATCTTGCTTCATCAAGTGAACTATTTTATGAAAAATTTGTGAATCATGGATCAACATATAATAACAACAACGATTAGAAGTGCTTGTGGTATAGCAGTTATCATTGAAGAAATGGACTCAGCAACCAGAGTTCAAGTCATGGATGAGGCTATTTGCATTTCATAATATAACTGGATTTGTACCCTTTTCAAAGGTCATTAGCATGTTATGAAATGCAAATAGCCTCATCTGGTTGCTGAGTCCATTTCTTCAATGATAACTGCTATGCCACAAGCACTTCTAATCGTCGTTATTATATGTTGATCAATGATTCACATATTTTTCATAAAATAGTTCACTTGATAAAGCAAGATAAATATAGGCTCAGCTGTTTTCCAGTAATTTATACATAATAAAATCATTTGTAACTTTTGAAAAGAAAAACTATGGATTTTGGATTATAAAGTTTTTGTAAAGTTTATAATCCAAAATCTATAGTTTTTCTTTTCAAAAGTTACAAATTCCTTAGCTTATGTTGAACAACATTTGAAAAACTTTTTTGATTTTTCAAATTTACTCAACTCATATGTTACTTATAAGCCTTAGAAAAAGTCTGAAGCCAAGAAAACAGTTTCCATACGAAATTTAAAAAAAAAAAAATAATTTATCAACATTTGTTTTTTTTTGTTTGTTTGTTTTTTTTACTCAATCTTTTTTGGATGAGATATTATTGCCAATTCAAAATGGAAAGAAATGGTTTGATCCAGGAGAATTTTCAACATCTCAACCTAAGTGGAATCTACTGGAAAAATATTATTTTCTGTGTTTGGTGGGATTCGAAGAGAATTCTTTTTTATGAATTGCTGGAACATAGACAAACTATTACTGCAAAATGCTACAGTGAGCAATTGGCTTGTTTGAATGAGATTGGAAGATTCTTTTTTTATCTATCTAAGCAAGAAATCAACTGATAATCTTACTGACAATACCCATTCTCAAATGAGATGCAGCATACAATCAAAGATGAGACGCAAAGTTAAAAATTAAGCATTTTCCCAAATCCATCATTTTCAGACACAATTGTTTTATTTCCTGCAACAATACTTGTCAAGTCAGCAGTTCGAACATGATCAAAAGATTTAATAATTGAGGGATGATGCTATGTATCTATATGAATAGAAGTTATGAAAAATGGTAAAAACATTTGTATCAATCATTTATTAAATTAGCAGTGAGATAAGCTAAAAGGCAATATTTTTGGTAGTATATTCTTCACTTATAATTCAGTTAAAATACTAAGCCTTGAATACTCACAGCTTGCATGCTAATGGCTGATCCAGTCAGTTGAGAACCCATAGGTCCAGCAGGAGTCAGTGGAGTGGAAGTATTTGATGAAGGCTGGAGTGGAGGAATAGTTCCAACAGGACTTGAACCAGCAGCTGAGAAGACATCAAATAAATCAGCAGGGGGTGCAGGTGGTTGTGCAGGTACAGCTGCAGGTGCACTTGAATTAGTTGGTGTCGTAGAAGAATTCATTTTGGAAAAGTCAGCAAAATTACCTTGTGACCTAAAATGATAGGAAAATCTTCAATTTTATCACACCATTATACACCCTCAAACCCAACAATAGCAATAATAATAACAAACGAAAGTAATAATGTTAAGACAGCAATAAAGATAGTATATATTTACCTAACACTTCTGCTAAGAGCAGGATGCAACACAAGCCCAATTTTTAATCAGGATACAACTGATTTGAATTCAAAGTTTTCCTTCTAGACCTGTTGCTATACCAAGGTTAAAGAGCTCAGTCTGCCCTACTATTTACCCATAGCTGGAGAGAGAATAGTTGGATTCACACCATTCCTAAGAGTATTAGCATGATGTAAACAGTATTTTCCAGGATTTGAACTCTGGTTGGTTAGGTGATAGATTTTGATGGCATGTCAAACCTGTCTAGGGTTATTTTATGCCTACAGTTTACAGTACAATGTATGTTTATATTTAAACTTTTTATAGTTAAGAGTTTTTATTTCATTTTAACAATATGTCAGGACCATCTGGGATTGGTTCTTAATAAATGGTTTGAGGATTGTGTTGAAAGATTTACTTTGTATGGTATTGATCAGGTTTATGTTAATAATTTTTGAGATAACTTTGTTTCTCTCATGGAGGACAAAATGTCATCTATGTTGACACTTTCAAGCAGATCTTTCATATTATTTGCATTGAAAAAGCATTTTTTGATGAGAGTGAAAACTCTGCATTCTATGAGAAAGTGTAAAACAATGTAGAGTGTTTGACATGTCATTTTTTTATATGAATAGAGATTAGCCAAGAAGAAATATTTTTGCTTGTAGAAATGTTTAAAATGTCTTCAGTATTTCTTAATGTCAACAGTTATTAGTATGCTTATTTTTAGAGTTGTATTACTGTAATAATTATTGCCTTTAGAAATGAAATCAGGGCCCAGTGTTCAAATCCTGAATGTGGCCTTTTGCATTTGACTTTGTGCTAGTGCCTCTGGGAAAGGTAATGAATCCATCTCTCTCTGGCTATGGCTAAAATAGTAGGGCAGAGTTATTTAGTCTTGGAATGGCAACTAATTTAGAAGGAAAAATACTCATAAAAATTGACTTTATGTCACATTCTATTCATGGTGGAGGGGTTGGGTAAATACACAATATTTTTGCTTCCTATGGTCTTGAGTCAAAACAGATTAAGAATTACCAAAGAAGAAAGAAAAAAAAAAAAAAAAAAAAAAAAAAAGGTAAAATCTCAGTATTCTTCATTTTATTTTAGTTCATTTATTTTGTTAGAGGTTCTGAAGAGAATAGATATTTGTTTCATAATAAAAAGATAACATATTCAAACTGTCTTTTACTGCAAGCAAAGAAGTTGTAGAATAACAAAAAGGATTAATCTGTATGATCAGAAGTCTAATTATTAATTCTCAGAATAAAGTAACAGAAAAATGTAAAATTAAATGTATTATCTTCAACGTAAACTTTAAAATTTTTTTTATCATATAAAGAGAGCAAAACAATATACACGCAATTTACCATTCCAAATTCACAATCTGATTTATATAATGGAAAGGTATTGATATATGTCTTGTAATACTGGTTAATTTAGGGTGTATTATTTATATGGAAATGTAACAACCATTATGGGAAAAAAATTTTTAAGGTATTTCTTAGTAGAAAGATGTATCTACATACAAAATGCATAAGCAGATATAAATTGTCAACATTTATGATTGCATTAAAGTTAAAATGATTTATGTTCATATCCACTTTCAAATAACAGAAAAATGAATGAGTTTAAATTCCACTACTTTCAAATTTTCTTTTGCAATTTTGATATGAATAGATCTGTAAGAAATTGAAAGGAATTAAATTTCTTATAGAATAATTAAATAAGAGTTTTATGATAGTCCAAAAGAGGCATATTTTTTGTACAAGTCATGAAATTTATAGGGACCAACATTAAAAGATTTATTTAAAGTAAAACTATGTTGTTCAAGATCCAGTTTAGATAATGTCAGTTTTCTGAGAAAAATTGTCTTTTATGCTTTCAATCCAAAGAACTTTTTCATACATTTCTCAAGGGTATTAGTCCATGATTGGAGTTTGAACTCACTCACTACAAAGTTACAGTCCAGCATATTAATCCCTACATCACTGGGACACCCCCAGAATAAGTATTACCCTTATTCCTAAATAGAGTTATTTGAGAAAATGAAAAAATGAAAATATCAATAATTTATTTTAAACTTAAACCCAATAACAACAATAATAAACATTAGTAGTAATACTGATTGTAATAAAAGATAATATTTTAAAGTCTCATTTTAGTTTTCTAAGTAAAGGTTCACTTTATTATAGCAGTTACATTGTAAAGTGAACCCCCTCTTAAAAATCCTTTAAAAATTAATATTTTTCAAAAACATTATAAAAGGATACAAAGGTTTTATCAAGTGAAAGAATAAAATATTTTACAGCTACATTACCTGAACTGAATCTTGACCCAAAAAAAAAAAAAAAATCTTTTTTAAAGCTGTAAAATTTTGAGCCACTGCAAATAATCACAGTATTTACATGAGACATGATTTAAAAAAGATGTCTTAAATTTTATTCAACTGATAACTCCAAAAAGGGTCAGTCAATAAATAAGTAATAGATTTATTCTCACTGTATCAAGCAAAAATACCAAATTAGAAAAAAAAAAAGTCTTAGATTATAATTAAGAGAATTATGAACATTCAAATACATCATGAAGGAATTAGATACCAATCTAATTATAAATATAAAGCAAAGACGTTTTTACTTACGAAGGTGATGTTCCACCAGCCCCTGGTGCTCCTTGGAATGCAGCAAACTCCCCAAAGTCCCCAGCAGGGGCATTTGTAGGTGCTGGAAGAGAAAGAAAGATTAGAAAGATAGATTTAATGATAGTTTAAACATTTTAAGCAGATTGATCTTAAATCATCTTAAAAAAACTTAAATTAGAAATTCTTGCTCATGCATTAATAAGGATGAAAAACAAAGCAGCTGTCTAATGCTGCTTTTTATCTAAATATCCTAAAAGTTAATTTAAGATAAGACTATCTGTACCAGAAAATAAAATCTTTTATGCATTTCAAAATGACAATATAGTTAAAGACAAAAAATATCTAAGCGTCAGTTGACTTCTGCCAAAGGTAGAGAGGATTTGTCTTGCTTTTGGCCACTGCTTTCATTTTTTTTTATTACAGTCCATCCATTCTGTCGCATAGGGTCCTAAATCTTTCCTTTTTTATACAGATATACATGTGTTTTCTAGCGCTTGGGGTGGGAGAAAGGGTCCCAGAAGTTTTAGTTACTTTGAGAGAAAATAAAAATTCCAAAGCCTTTTCATAATAAAGATAAAATTATGATAAAAATCATAGCTTACCAGAAAGAGGCTCACCAAACAAGCCATTAGTCGTACTTGCAGACGATTTAAAGTCACTAAAGTCAGCAAATAGATCACCAGAGTTTGGGACACTTGTGTCAATCAGACTGCTGCCTCCAGCAACATCAGTAGCAGCAGCGCTACCGGAATTTTGCTGTGAAAAATAGAGAAAAATTATAAAAGGTAAATATTGTACAAAATAGAAGTTAGGCGAAAGAAGTTACCTCCCTTGGAAAATTGAATGCATTTTCTTATGTCTATGAAAATTGCTCAACATAAAATTATCTTTTTTACAAATCCCCCCCCCAAATGAAAACATCTTTTTAAATATTATTTATTGATTACTTAATAAAATTATATTCTATAAAGTTTTAATATTTTTAGGTAAATTAAATTCACTATTTTCATATTGTACACTTTTATAAATTTGATTATAATGAAGCTGAAATTGTGAGGAATATAAATTTCATATTTCGTGATAATGTTAAGTAGTGAGATTTTGGTTTAAAAAAATTTGAAAGCAGAGATTTAATTTTTGAAAATCAAGAAAGCAGCCAGACAAAATACTCAATGAAGACTTGAAGGGTGAAGCAGAAAATGATACAAGAAAAATAAAATAAAATTAGAGAAAAAAAAAAAATGATTGGATTAAAATTGTAACCATTTTAAACTTAAACCCATTTTTTCTTCTATTATAGGATTTATGATGAAAATGGTTTTTTTTGAATAGTTGAAAAAGATATACACAATGGTTGGTCAGGAAAAATATGGTAAAAAATTTAATGGAATATAACTAATTTTTTTTAATGTTTTTTTTTATTATTAGACAATTTTCCTCATCTTGTTCTCATTCACAATGTTTCCATCATTTATTGTCTGGACTTTTTCTGGAGTATAGAATCATCAGTGTCGATTGTTTATCATGAAGTTCTATATAAATGGGCCAAATTATTGTCAACAAAACAAACAAGGAAATTGTCTAATAAATGAATTACAATAAATCCCATCTAACAAAATTCAGACGGGAAGAAAAATTATTTGATACATTGTAGTTTCCTCATAACAGTAATCATTGTAGGAAGCGGACTTAGCTACCAGAGTTCAAATCCCGAACAAGACTGTTGGCATTTTGCACTAATAAAGGAAAAAGTATGAATCCAACTATCCTCCCTCCAGCTATGGATAAATAGTAGGGGAGACTGGGCTTTTTAAACATGGCAACCAGTCTAGAAGGAAAATTGAATTGAAACTAGTTGTAAAGATGGAGAGAGACTGCTTGACATGCGACATGAGTAGTGCCCTTACAACCAAACCAGGTCACAAGACCAATGCTTAGTTTTTTTTTTTTAATGGCTAACCAAATAATGTTTATACAAAGAGATACAGATAAGTTTGAAATAAATTCCTGTTTGCTTTTTATAATAAAAAATGTTTATTTCTATATAGAATAGACTGATCAATCACTTGAAATATCAGTGGATTTCCACTTATCCTAACATTGTTATAAACAATGTTACTAGTTTTTTGTTTATATGTAAATCCCTCAAACCTATCTCATATAATTACTTCAAAATGAAATCTGATTTTAAAAAGCATCTTATTTTGATTTTTTCTTTAGTACTTGTCTAATGAAAAATCAGTCTTTAATGAGATGAGATTGAAAAATCTGATATAAAGAGCTACTTTATAAACGTTTTCTTTATTGTGTCAATATTAAATTGTAAATGTCTAAACTATTTATAAAATCGGGCTTTCACAAATACCAAATCAAATGGCTTATATACATTCTTATTTTTAATCAGTATAAACAAAAGTTGAACAAATGCTAAATTTAGCTGCAACAAATCAAAGTCAGTATGTGTTATATATGAGAATTTTTCTTCCGAAAATTTCATAGTCAAAAGTTAGAGGTGCATGTTATACACAAATAATTATAGTAGCAATGTTAAATAAGTAATGTCAAGATGGAAAGAAACAAAAAAATTTTTCTAAATTTTTTAGTCATAGCAAATGATCTTTAGTCCTTAGCTATACCACATAGACACAACATTAATAACTGGAATTTTACCTGGTTGCTTTCCTTCCCATATGTGGCTGCAGCACCCAGGTCTAATTTTTTGCCACTGCGAGTTGTACGTATATTAGTTGTAATTTTCTCTGTGTGAGTTGTTTGGGTGCGTTCCACTGATGTGTATTCCTCATCTTCATCTTTAAATTCATAGTCTTTTCGATCACGAGGAGACTTTTCCTTATCTTCATATCTGTTTTCATAATCATCACTAACAACAAGAAATTAAATATTAAGTAAATTGAAAAACAGCTTCAACTGAAAAGAAAAATGAGGGTTAAATTATTACAAAAGATTTTTGTCAAAGCCTTTAAGAATCTTTCTGAAAAAAATATGAAATTATAAATTGTGAAAAATACTTACAATAATGGTGAATGATAATTCTTCACTGATATTCAAGCGTTAAAAAATATATATTTGTTACCCAAATTTTTAAAAATTCTAAAAAAAACCATATGGACTAATATTAAAATTAACCACAAATGAATAAATTGAATCATTTTATACAGTTCTCACAATACTCATTATCTACAATATACAGAAAAACTATAAACAGATGTAACTGCTGCAAAATGTCTCAAACTTAGAATTTCAACTATAGTTTGTTTTAATGTCAGTCTTTTATGGTATCATCAAAAGAGCTAAAAGTATTAGAACAATTATAAATTATTGATTTTACACTGTAAATCTAATATATTAAAATATCATTTCAAAGTTCAATTTAGGGTCATAAGATATAAAATAATATATACCATGTTCATTTTAATGTCAGAAGATAATACAAAAAGTATTAGATAAGTTTAGATGTGATTTAATACACTAATTTGTAAGCTCTAAAATAATTTTAGAATAAACTAGGAATGTGTAACCTCAAAAATAAACAGATAAAATATTATTTTGAACTCAAAGTTTGAAAAGGATTCATTAAAGGATTTGCTTTTATCATTGGCATATTTTCTAATAGTTAAAATTTAGATTATTTCATACATTTGAATAATTGCTTCCAATTTAAATACTAATATATCCTAATGTGTTTTTTATTCAAATCAAACAGTAGTTACTTAATCTGCAATCAAGATTTCATATACATTAAATGTAAAAAAAAAAAATAATAATAATCTTGCATTCTGCAAAAGATGAAATGCTTTTTCTTTTCTGTATCAATGTGAAAAGACTTTTCCGAATGATATTAACCTAGTCACCAAAGTAACAACAATACAATTCCCCACCAAATAATTTTTATAGATTAAAATATGCAATAAGAATGTATGTATTAAGAAAATTTTAAAAGAGACACAGAACATAGAAGATAAATGATTGGAAACTACTTTTGTAGAAGAAAAATAAAAGAAAGAGAAATTTAAGATATACACAGTGAAGGCCTTTGAATTTGCAAAAGGAAAAATTGGCAAGATTATTTTGCAAATAAACTTGATCAAGAGCTTTTAAAAAATTTATAAGCATTAAAAGAAAGCGAAAAAAAAAAAATGACCATTTCTAAATCATAGAAAAAACTAAAAAGTCTTTAGAAGAAATGATATTTTAGAGTTTCAGCTTTTGTGAGAAAGAAATAAGCCAGAAGAATTTGTTTGTTTCAATAAAAGAGCAAAAAAATCACATGCATTAAATTTCTCTTATTTACTTTTGATATCTAGCCAAGATAAAGGGAAAAATCTTCCTGGCTAAAAAGATGACTGCTAGAATCAATTTAGCATTAAAATGGATACATAAGTTAGTAAATGGTCAGATTACACAATTAATCTATCATAGAATGAGAATGCTAATGAATATAAAATACAAAAATTAACAAGAAACTAAAATCACAAATGAAGTAATAATAAAATCAGCCTTAAACCCAATAATTTGATCCATAAAAACTGAATGCCTCAAAGTGAAAGAAAAAAAGCCTGTTAATACCCTAGAGGATTTTATATACAAATTACAGAGGATGTTTTTTTGTTTTTGTTTTTTTACCTGCTTGAGATATGCAAACTGTAAAGATGAAAATAAATAAATTAACTTAAAAAAAATTAACAAATTATGAATCTTTTTTATGTATATAAGAGGCAAAGTTTTAAAAAAAAGTCTTTCTCCCAAATTCAACTTAAGATTTCCGATGTAAAAACAAAAAGACGATGTACAATTAGCTGAAAAGATGGATTGAGAAATTAGATTGATGAATAAAATGCCATTGTAAGACTGCTAGGCAGACTTGTGGAAGCTGCAAGCAAAAGTGAGAATTAGAGCTTTTACAGTTGAGCTAAGAGAGAGTGGAGTTGCGGGCACTAAGAAGAATAGCAGTCAGTTTAAGATGAGGAAAACTAGATGTCAAATACTCAAATTGCAGACCTAAATTCTTTATAGGGAGGTTGAAAATTTTAAGATATCATGCAAGTTCTTTAGTGATTAAAAAAAATTCAATTTACAAAGTGGTTGGTAAGTAATGAAAACAAATTTTTATTACATTATTTTCTCCTAGGCAGTGAAATGTCTATTCTAATTAATATTGAGGTTGAACAATTTTTTTCCAGAACAAATAATTATCCTGTTGGCATTAACATAATATTTGTAATTACTTTAAGAAGAAGAAAAAAAATTAACCTCAGTATTAATTAAGTGATGCCATTTTAAATTTGACTGTAATCAAACTTTAATTAAGAAGCAGTCAACATATGAAGGTTTTGTCATTCTTCTGGTCAAGAAATGTTGGTCTGCTGCTGTAGTATCTATTTGTGGGAATGGACCTACAGCCACAATGTGCAAACTGCTCTCCCACCTCAACACAATAAATGAACACCAAAGCATGTGATTGCTAAGAAAGCAGGGAATGAAGTAAGCGTGTCTTTAACAACAAATAAATAATTTCATTTTTTTTTCTTTTTTTAAAATCAGAATTTTTCAACAGCAAACAAAATAATTGGAAAGAAAATTTTCAAAAACAAAAGCTGAAAGAAAATCACAAAAGATACAGACTAAAACAAAAAAGAAATATACAAATACCAAGTAATAAATAAAAGAGGACGATTTTATTCATTTATTTTTTGAGTCCAATATTACCTAGAAACTTTCCTTTTTATTGGTAAAGAGGAACTATTGTAAAGAGTTCATAATTTTGATAGTATATATAAACCTTCATGTTAGAAGTTTTAAGATACATTACCTAATATCTTTTTATAAAACCTAATTTTTAAAAAATTAAGAGAACTCACAACACAAGCAGAATTTTAAGTTAAATAACTTGACTATAAATTCATCAATTCTACTTTTTTATAGTAGTAATAAACACAGGCATAATATTTTTCTAAGGACTTAGAAAACAATAAATATTGATAAGTTATCTATAGAGCCCTGGTGGCCATTGTTTACACTACAGATTTAAACACATGATATTTTTTTTAAAGGCCTAATTTTATCATAACTGGAAATAATTTTTTTAAGTTATACCTTTGGTTTCGGGCTAGGAAAATTTCAGTAAGTTTATACAGTTAAACAGAATGAAAAAGATTTGATTTAGCTCACCTGACAAAGGTCGAATTTAGTATAATACTTTTCTTGTAAATCAAACCCTTAGCTAAAAATTTAAGTTTTGGAATTTTCAAAAACTATTCTAAAAAGTATGCTTTTGGTTAAGTTTCAGTCTCTTTGTTTAATGGCATATCAAGCTTTGTGGGTTATTTAATGTCAAAGCTATCCTTGCAATGATGCTATTTAACCCATAGCTGGGAGGATAAGGGAGTTCATCATACCTTTCCCAAGAGTATTAGTCTGAAAGTGAACATAATAATGTGACTGGAGTTCAACCTCACTTACTTCAATGTTGCAGTGCAGTACATTAGTCACTATGTCACAGGGACTTATACTTCTCCTCCCCATATGCTCAGTAAATAAAAAAAAATTAAAAAAAATTGTTGACCAAAGCTCTAATCATATTTGAGTTATGTGATAAACAGATGAACAAAAAAAGACATTTGGCAATTTATAAGATAAAAATGAAAACTTTGATGTATTTTGTATATCATAGTGTGAGTAGTTGTAAGAATTCACTCAGCATTTGCACCAAGTGGGTGAGAATAACAGTTTAGTTCTAAGTGGCCTTCCCCAGACAGCACCTGTCCCCTCATCTAAAAGGGTTAAGGCTTGAGTTTATTGCTCAGTGCCCTTCAAGGATACTATCAACAGAACTAGGCAATTTTTTCCCCACCCAACAGGAGTCTTAATTTTTGGAGGGTACTCCCACACTAAACCAACCTTGCATAAAAATTTGGCCTTATGGGGAGCCAAATAAATACCTACTTGTAAGAATTCTTATGATATACATTGATATTGAGTAAATGAAAGAGAACTTCAAATCCAGAAAGAGTAAACTTGAAACATTTTGTCTAAAAATAATGTAAGTAAAGTTGGTGACTTTAGTCGAGGGAAACTTAAAGCTCCCTTTTTAATAGCTATAACACTAAGGTGCAAGGGAGGGTGCTACTCCTTTCCCTGGATCGCTCCACTTTACCCTTGATCCTTACCTTATAATGCTGAGTGTTAAGCAAGGTGGCATCAAGTACCATTTTTTGAATCTTTGGTATGACTCGACATGAGATTGAACCTCGGTTTCCAGGACAATTGGCGAACACACTACTCATTAGGCCAATGGCCCAGTCAAAAATAATGTAAATTAGGTAAAATATGTGATGATAGGTTAGACTACCTCTACCCAAGTTTGATAAAAAGATTAATTAAAATAAACCAAATAGATAGATTTATCAAGATCTAGAAACAATAGATATTATAGTTAAAATAGAATTTTTTTTTTTGTTAATAGCGTGGGAAACATCTGTTTAAATTTGAGCAAGTAAAATGAAGGCCATACAGTTGTATCTAAGAAAGCTAACAAATTAATAAAAATTTAAATAAAAATTTCTAAGCCAAAAGAAAAATAGGAAGTAATCTGATTTTTTATATAGATACATCACTAATTCTGTGACTAAATGATAAAAAGAAAATATTCATTTTATACTCTTTCATTGTCTACACTTAATTATGTAGTAAATATTAATCATGCAGATCAAACATTATACTGTGAAAATCTCAAATTTAGCTGTCAGGTTGCAGACTTGTTGATAACACCTTCATAAAACTCAAACATGTAACAATTTCTAAACACAAAGGATAAATATACATACAGTAAATATTTAAACTCTTTACATGAAATTTTAAAGTTCTTCAATTCAAAAATTATAGTTGTCATTAAATTTATAATTTAAGAGAATTAGACATCTTTGAAAAAAAATTTTTTTTTCAACTTCAGTAATACCCTGCTTTGTTTTGATTTTGTTTGTTTTTTTGGTCTAATACAGAAATTTGTGGTTTATGAAAAACTGCTGAAGCGATAAAATATCTATAATTTTAAAATCAGATCTGAAAGTTCCCTCTCATTTTGCTCAACAGAAGATAATCTATAGCAGCAAACATTCTTTAACAATTAAAGGCACAGTTGTGATTATAGGAAACAGACATAGTAAGCCTGGTTTAGTTTGGTTTTATGGTATATCAACCATTATAGGTTATTTAATGCCATATATATATATATATATAGTTCTATTTTAAACAATTCAATTAAACATAAGTACATTGTTCAGTTCTATTTAACCCATAGGTCTTACCACTCCAGGCTAAAGTGGATCTGGGAGCAACGGCAATGAAGAGGTACATCGCATTCCCCAAAGCTCCAGAATTACTGGAACCTCACCATCAGATTGTTTTACCCCTCTGCAGAGAAGCAGTTTGTGTATTCTACAGCCCTAGTCAGCTGAGCAATAAGCCAAGTTCAAATTCTTTATAAGGCTGTTTGTACTTTACTTTGTGCTGATGCCCTTAAAAAGGCATAATTCTCTTCTGTTCCCAGGTATGGATAAATAGTAGAGCAGACTGGACTCTTTAGCCTTAGTAGGGCAACTTGTTTAAGAGAAGGAAAACTGAATTCAAGACCAAAAGTCATAGGGTTAGCAACTACACCCATAAAAAATAGTTGCTACTGAAATGACATCATCATCACCAACACAGTATAACTTTGGGCCCAAAGCTCCATAAGGGACCTGCAGAAACTTTAGGAAAAAAATCTTTAGCAACTGATGTGAATTCAGCACGTTTTTCAATCACAAAATGAAAAATCTTCCTCAAACTCTGCTTACTCAATGACTAAAACAAGATATATGCTAGATTACATGTGAATTTTTTGCTTAGATTGGAAAACTATGTCATAGGTAAATTTTGTCTTCTCAAAAGAAAAGATGTTAGAAGATAATATCTACAGTCTGAGACAAACTTGGATTTCAGTCAAAAGTCCCAGAACCACTCTGTTAATAAGTGTTAAGCTGACTATCCTCTGCAGAAGAGTATGACCCCACCACCACCACCACCACAAAAAAAAAATGGAGGGTGTCTTAGATAAGACACAAAACTGCACATGATGGTAATGTTCCACTTTTGGAGCTCTGAAGAGTACCCATTTATTGCCACTCAGACCCAGAGAAAAAATACCTGTTAGGGTCCTATGTATGGGTCAAATAAATCTGTTTGCAAATTATTTGTATTAGATAGGAATACTTGATATCATAATCATGAGCAAAAAAATCTTAAGAAACTATACAAAATAAATGTACACAATTCTCTCATTTTTTAGACATAAAATAACCATACATGGGTTGACATACCATTAAGATCAATCAAAAGTCTTAAAAATACAACCATTCCCTTCAGACATTATCAAATAGATTAAAGCATAATTTATTTTTCAATTGGTAAAATTGATAAACAATATTTTGTTAGATATTATGAGTATAGGTAACATACAGATTTGTCTAACATCTTTGAAACTTTAATATAAAAATAAAATTTTTAAAATAGCTGTCACCATTAGAGCCTTTTTTTTTCAGCACAAAGCAAGATATTACTTTACTATTACAAACTAAAATTAGAAAATTTTAGTTAAAAAAAGTTTAAGCTGTAATATTTTAATTCAAATTATAATTAATTTCATTTATGATAATGCTTAGAAAGTTGAGGCTGACAATTTAAAGTTTGTAAGTTAAATCTCAAAAAAAAGAAATTAGATCATTATATCTTAATATCTTGTCTTCACAGTTCAAAACTCTTTCAGCACTGGTTGTGTATTTACATAATAATAGAGAGAGCTTTCATAATCAGATTTAATCTAAGATAAATTAAACCCAAATTTAGTAAGGTTTATAATAAATGAAGTAAAATTTGTCCTAAACAATCTTATCCAAGTATTAGTGAGAGCTTTTCTGTTGTAATAATAGTAAAAAATCTACATTAGCCATTCTTCAGTGGAATCTGAGAGTTGCTTAAACATGCCTGTGTATCTATCCTTCAAAATCACTAAAAAAAAATTAAAATAGTTAAGGCTTGGGAAAGTAAGTGACAAAACAAAACAACAATGTAGAACATCTGATTAAGGCACCAACATCTATCTACATACCAATCTGGGTCCCTCTTGTTCCACTGAGAATTCCTCTGATCCCTGTTTCAAGTTTCAAAAATAAACAAAATAGTTTTAGTAAATCAAAAACACTTTTTTCATTTCCTAAAACACTATAAAGGGATGGTGTTTTGATATTTATTCATTTTTTTTTTAATAATTAAAAATTAACTTGGAAGTTTGCTCTTGGCAAAAATAGTGGGCACCAATTGAGAAATCAAAATTAGTTTATTGAAATTATACAATAAAATATCAAATTTTCAAAATTATGAAGTTATGTAGAATTTAGAACAAAACCCCCCACTAATCTATATTAACAACCAAAAAAAGGTTGTTTGTCCTTTATAGACAGCCAAACAGTTTGATGAAGGGCTACCAAATTTGGTATGTATAATTATCGGACCCAGAAGATTTTAATGTAAATTTCTTGTTTTCTTCAAGGGGGAAAGGAAGGGGTTCTTACTGAAAGGGATTTCCAACAATAATCAATGAAAATCCATGTTGCTGCAAGATAACTAATGATACAAAATTTAAATTTCCAAAATTCATAAGAAAAAATGAACAAATTATGTTGTATTAAAAACAATTATTCAAATTTATTTAAACATTACTAATTATGTCCCTAGGTAGTTCTTCAAATTGGAGATGTACAGTTAGATAGCATTATTGCTCACTTAAGACTAACAATTCAGACAAAAAATAAAAATGTTTAAATCAATAAATCTGTTATTAAATATTTCTGTACAAAACTAAATTTTTTCAAAGAACAATATTGACACCTTGAGATATAAACTCAAGGATTTTTTAGGTTCAAAGATATCTCCAGCAGCTCCATATAACTTGACCGATAGACACAACACTTACCAGCTCACTACAAGTACTAAGAAATGATCTTATTATCATAAACAGCTGCAATCAGTCTTAACCTCTTACCCAATGTAAAGGGGTACTTCAGCTAGTAGCATAAGATTTTGAATTAATATTAGTGATGTTCAATGCTTAAGCAATTATACCACCTTATTGTTCCATAAGTGGTGGTACATACAATAGAAATCGTCTATAACAGAGCTTCCCAAACTTTTTATTTAATTCATCCCCAGTAACTAAATTTAACTTCAATTCTTAGTTTACCAGCTCATTGGCCTAGTGGGTAGAGTGTTGGCCAGTGGTCCGGGAGACCTGTGTACAATCCCAGGTCACATCATACCAAAGACTTTAAAAATGGTACTTGATACCTCCTTGCTTAACACTCAGCAATATAAGGTACATATTAAGGGTAAAGTGGAGCAATCCAGAGAAAGGAGTAGCGCCCTCCCCTACGCGTTGGTGTAGTAGCTAATCAAAAGGGAGCCTTCTGGTTGCCCTCGACTACAGTCGCCAACTTTACTTAATATAATTTACATGAGAAAAAGAATTAGTAACTTATAAATGAAAATAGACCTTTAATTCTTGAATTATTTTTTTAATGAGAAAGACGGGTTTGGTGATCACTGAGGAGATCACAAATATTACGTTGCAGCTTTGCAACACTAAAAAGGTTTAATAATGTCAAAGCCAGATTATTTGTTCATTTAAATGAACTGTATGTTTTGAGCAGGTCATATGTAAACAATACACCACTAGTGGCCATCACACCTAATCAGGCATTCCACTAGAGGTACGATATTTGGCAACTGGTCAACATGATCCAACAATTTTTTTTATTTACAGTCATAAAGTGGACCCCTACGCTTGTATTCATCTCCAGGGGTCCCTATATGGACCACTTTGTGAAAACCTAGTCAACAAGAATAAATTTTAAATCCATACTGCATGAACCGTCATCATAAACATTCAGTTAATGTTACACTTTTGGTTGACTCATTATAGGATCATGGTTAGTGAGCTGGTCTTGTATAGGTCATCACTACTGGATAGAGAGTTCAATCCTCACTGAGTGTACTTTACTTGTAGCTTTATGAAAAAACTAATCTTAGTAAATAATAATATGCTGCACAAAGTGATCATATGATCAAATTAGGCATCATATTTTATATAGAGAAATGATTATAAGTGTTTGTATGTAGTCATTTGATTCAAATTATGCAACAAACTAATGAACCTAAGTGTTGAACAAAATCAGTCAGTACAAAGAACATTTTCCTACTTAAATTTTCAATTAAAAATAGCTTTAACAAAAATTCAAATTAATGAGAAGAAAAAGGAAATTTAATATAGAAAATGAAAACCAAAGCAGCAACTCCATTAAGATAACAATCTGTTGCTTATTTTTACAAAGATGTCAAAATATAAAAATAGAATAAAATTATGCAGATAGAGTATAAGATTTAGCAAAGTCTAAGTGACAACCCACTTTCAAGATGGAGCTTAAGAAAATTAAACTAATCAGTCCATCAAAACTAAATATTTTTAAATAAAAAAAAAAAATTTGAAAACTAATTGAATAGCCAATATTTTTGCAGTATAAAGAAGAAAAGAAAAATCAGCAAACAAAGCCAAGTGTAATTAAAACAAAAGTAAATGAAACTTACAAATTGAACGTTAGAGAATTATAATTGTAATCAGCAGATTTTGACATAACCAGAAAAATGTTAAGATTCTTCCATATAATTTAAGAATTACTGAAGGAAATCTATGTGAAAAAACAATTCTTATTCAGTTTCTCAAGTTCAAAATGAGCCATAAAAGTAAATTTCTAAAACTAGTCAACTATTATTTAAAAGAAATTTCTTTTTTAAATTCAAATATGTTTATGCTTACATTTAATTACTTTATATACTAGAGTAATGAATGATTTCATGTAATGAACAAACCCTAATTTTTAGCCACAAAAGGTGTTCTTATGTACTGCATGCAATGAACTACAATTAACTTAAAGTTCAAAAATATATCTTATGTAATGAATGACCCCTTGTTTTTGAGGAGAAAAATTTGTTTTAAAAGGTCATTTATTACACAAATATATACTGTATACCTAATTTCTTAAAATGTTAATATTTATATAATGTTACTTTTTTTTTCTTTATTAGGAGCTTACCACAAAATCATACCTAATATGTTATGGAAAAAAAACACTTAAAATTAAAATAAAAATAACAGTAATAAAGTTCATATAAGGATTTTAAAAATCTAACAACTTGCAATCTCAAAATGAAAAAAAAAATTCTTCTTTGAATAAAATAAATTTGAAATATTTTATGGCTCAATTAGAACAACTGATTAATCCTAATTGTTAGAATGGAAATTAATATGTACCAGAAAAATTAAGAAAAAAATTATATCCAGTGATGAAAGAGTTAAAAATTCTTTTAAAGTCAAAAATCAATTTTTTTAAAAGTGCACATTAAAATATTAAAACAAAACAAAACAACAACAAAAAAAAAAAAAAAAAAAACACAAAACAACTGTCAGTAACAAAACAAAAAATAAAAATATGGCAACATTGTAGAGAAGGCAAGCTTTCTATGGAAAGGAGGAAGAGAATGATTACTAAGGCAAAAAACAGACTGAAGAAATTAATAGAGAAAGAAATTACACAAAGTTACATGACAAGGAGGTGGGGTAGAACAGAACAACACTTGACTGCAATAGAGGGAGAAGCAAAATGCAGCAAGACAAAAAGGCGACTAAGAATAAGATCTAAAGTTTAGATTCAAAGTGCACAGTGCATCATGAGTAAAAGATAGGAGGAATTATCAGGTAAGCGGCAGCTCAACTTTTTCACCAATAATTGTAAATTTAAAAAAAAAAATCAACATAGGTAAATGCAAATGTACACAAAAATAATTGCTATGTAAATAAAAGTTCATAAAATTTCTTTAGAAAAATAAGATTATGAACTAAAATGTTTAAAGACTCCGAATGTATAAGTTTGTTTTGTTTAAACAAAAAGTCATGATTTTCAAATCCAAAGTAGTAGATTATTCTGAGTATTTCAAATTTTAAAAAAAATTAAAAACTAAAAATATTCTTTGAAGTTATCAAAAGTATCTTGAAATAAAAATTGACCATATTTCCTCGGAGTATAAACAAAATTGTCCTTATAACAATCAATGGCTCAAATTAAAAGCAAAATGTTAAGCCATCAATGATTGCATATAAAACAATCACGAAGACATATCAAATTTTACATTTGAGATAAAGATGAGGTTTTGTTCTCTAACTAGTGAAAAGGATCCAAGTGATTGCCAACAGAAATAGAGCCTTCACCTGGTCGCACTCTCCCAATAAGAATAATGACTTCACTCAGTTGGGCTCTCCCAAATGGATCCTTTGAGTCAGGTGAATGTGAATGTCCATCATTACATTTTAAGCCTGAAATTCAAAAAGATTGGGCAAAGAACACACCTAATGCTGATAAAGCAATATTTTCTAAATTCCTGCTTACAATATATATATATATATATATATGCAAAACATCTTTTTTGAGAAAACTTAATAGTATCCACATGACAAAAGTACTTAAAGAAATAGAAAACAAAACAAAACAAAAAAACCCACACATGTAATCACTGCAATAAAATATAAGATTGAAGAGTTCCAACATAAGTTCAATACTAAAAGAAAATGTAACTAGTCAATCAATTGACAGAGGGCAGGAGCTAGAGTTATGAAATGTATCTATTACCAAAGGGATGCTACCTTTAGTAATACCTTTTCTGGGGGATCAGTAACAGATCCAAGCATCATCACTATCTCTAACTGGTTAGCGGACAGATTTCTTTTTATACTTATTACAAATAAATATCAAGTGTTCTAGGCCTTACTCCACCAGATCAGTTCAAGCACTGCTGGAACAAGTCTCAAAAGATTGAATGGCTATTTCAAAGTGTTTCCTTTGGACAATATTTAGGTCAATGCATTTTAAAATTCTTTCAGCCAAGATTATGGATCAGAAATGATTACCTCTGCACCCTAATTCCACTGGAAAATTGTGATTTTATAATCAAATAAAACAAACATTAACATTAAAAAATATTAGAAATAAAAGTACAAGAAATCAATTCATGCTGAAAGAGATTTAATATTCTGATATGTCTTCCTTCTAAAAGACCTTTGGATCAATGAGTAAATAGAATTGCAATAAAGTAAAAGAAAAGTTAAGTCAAAAGACTGAAAAAACTAAATTTTCCTAAAAGCTGCTACTAAAAGAAAATAAATAAATAAAAAAAAAAATAATTATATATATATATATATATAAGGAAATGAGAGACTGACATGCCAACAATACATGCATTTAGAAACTTATAAGTACAGATTAGACTGGAATGGTGAAAAAGTTAAAGTTTTCGTCAACCTGGTATACATATAAAGTATAAGGAAATAATCAGTTTATCATTTAATTGTATGCAAAGCAAGTCTGAGATAAAGTTGAAGGATAGGAGATTGTGCTCAGACATCAGGAAACATCTTCAGAGAGACAATATTTTCTTGAGCTGTATGATAGATTAACAGGTGTAGAATGTAAATTGATTTTTAAAGAAAAGAATCAACAATTATTAATACCATCACAAAAATGTAAAGCAGAAACACAAGAAACTTAATTCTTTAAGAGAAAGAAAATGTTTTTAAATTTCTAACATCTATCTGTAGTTATATTTCAAATCAAAAATACTTTGCAATGAAAAAAAAATATGTATATTAGTACAAGATAATAAAACCAGATAAAAAAAACTCCCAAGTTCCATCTTGCCAATCCTAAGATGAGCTAATATTCAACACATATCTCAGTTGAAGATTGACAATGTAAAGCTTTGAGTCATGAGTTTTTATCTTGTTCCATCATATTATTTAATACTTGAAATACATTGTGATATTGCTCTACATTTTCACACACTGAGTATATTATAAATATTTTCTGGATCAAAAATGCTTTTAGCCTTTAATTTGTGTGAGTGTGTGTGTATATAATAAAAAAAAGGAAAATAATTAATCTAACAAAATAAAATATTTTCTCAGTAAAATGATCAGATGCATTTTAATTGATGGTATTTATAATTATTTCTTTTCTTTAATTTGTGGTAATCAAGTAAATTAATAAAAAAATTGAAAAAAAAAAAAAAAAGCAGAATTGTTTTACATGACACATTCACATTTTCAGGGATAAGAATATAAAATTCAGTGCACTTGATGTGATAAATTTCACTTAATACTTAGATTTTATCCAAATATTTGTAGAGAAAAGGTATGAAAATAAATCAGCTTGTATCAGAAAGGCGTGCATGCATGATAAAATGCAATAATCAAGTTTAGATATTTGAGAGAAAAATATTCAAGTTTGCTGAATTGTGTCATGTAAAAACAAATCTTAGCAATAAAATAAAATTAATAAAAACTATAATAAAAGAAAAAAGACAACTAAATAAAACCAGAATTTGACTACTAACATTTTACAGCTTCGAGATATTTGTCCCTCAAAGATTAAATTCTTTAAAGATAAATTAAAAACAAAGGAAATAAACGAGGGTCGGGGGCATGCAGTAGACTACAGGACATGCATACAAGCATCCTTACATACATACAGCCATAGAGATATAGGTAAATAGGTAGACAGCTAGATAGATGGATAGATATAGAGAAACAGTAGGTAGAGAGTCTTTTCAGACTACACACACACATACACAACAGCAGCAGCATACAGACCGAGTCAGTTGCAATAGAATATCTGTTGCTCGCTCTTTCTCTCTGTGTCTTTCTTAGAGCGGTCCGCAGTTAATTCTTTAAAGTCTCATTTGGTTTAGGGTGGGGAATCTGGGTAACATCCTCCTTCATAAACCCTCATTCAACAATTTCTGAGCACATTCAACAAAGAGTGGAAAATTACTTCATCAAAATGAAAATAGCTAAAGAAAAAAAAACAGTTACCATTTACGCAGAGGAAGAGAAGGATTATGGGCCACCCTAGTCTCACAGCTGTTTAATTTTAAATAATAATAATAATGTATATTATCATAGAATACTGAATCTCAAAGACCCTGAAAGATAAAATTTCCAGTTCTATAAATACTTTATTGAAACTTATACTTCCTGCCTGTATAAAATACTTGCGATCCATTCACAGCCAATATGTCAAATGCATATATACAGCCTTTGTTAGTAGAGGGCAAACAAGAACTGTTTGGCTAAATTGCTTTCATGGCACAATATTGCAATGATGAATCAAGTCAAACAAATGGGGGAAGGTAGCAAATGTATGTCTAATGGCAGCACTGAACAATTCAAAATAATAATGGGTAACATCTGGTATTAATAGTCCACATCATAACAATCAATCTAATTCAATATAAGTAGGAAACAAAATTATATATATATATATATATATATATATATATATATATATATATATATATAGGGAAAAATATTTTTTAAAATAGGTTGTAAAAAAAGAAAAAATAAGCATATAAGAAATACTAGTTAATCAAAATTTTATAACACATTATTTCTAATAAAAAAAAATTAAAAAATCATCACAGTATATTATAAAGCTATAAATGTTTACAAAACAATAAAAGGTTTCAGAATGCAAATCAAAATAAGATTAGTTAGTGTTTGTGTTTTATTAAAAGAAAGAAGCAATAAATCTTTAGCAAATAAAAAAGCCATTTAAATATTTTAATAAGTTAGAAAAATAAGGAAGGGGGATTAAAGCCATCTTTAATTGCTAAGAAAGAGCAACAAATAGTTGACTTTGAAGCTTATTTATTTAAACTGTTACATTCATCCCATGTTAAGAGTTTGCACAGTTATATCCTCCAATCATCTTGAACTGCAGTCAGGGGTTTCATAAAGAACATTAGTAACCCCTAAAACTTATAGGAAAGCATTAAAAATATTATTTTACATGTACAGCTAAAAATGGAGGCAGACAAGTTCACTCTTGCTTCAAATTCTTTTATAATGTTTTTAAAGTCAAAAAAGTTTCACATATTGAAAAAGTTTACCAATTCAAACTCAAAACCTGAAGGATGAATAATAACTTCAAACATCATGGAGGAGGGAGAAATATTTATAAAAAAAAAATTTTTTTAATTTATGCATTTTCTTGGTCTTTACTTTATTAGTAAAGTAGCAGTAACCAGATGGATAAAGTCTTTCAGCTACCATTTCTACCACAAGAACTAAATTCCAGCTACAACCAACTTTTGGTACAAACTTTCAATGAAGGCCACCAGCATTCACTTGTGCCAGCCCATGCAAAGGAGATCTAACAGCAAGTTAAAAAGAAATATATATGTAACAAAAGAAAAAGAGCCTACAAAAATATTAAAACTAGAATAAGGAAAAAAAATGAAAATGAAGGAACAAAGAGCATAATTGAAGGTAAGGGTAAAAATCAAGTCTGTCAAAATTTGATGCAATATTTCCCACAAACTTTAGTCCATCTTCAGCGGGAGGTTGGAGGCTACTATAGTCATTCAGGCTCCACATCCTGGAACAGACCAGACCAGGGCATGATTTGTTATAGAAGACTTTAAATGCTGATGCATATGCACACACAGCAGCAGCAGGCAGACCAAAATTATAATACCAATTTGCACTATTTTTTTTTTTTTCAAATCATCAACTCAATTTCAACCTAAAAAGTAAAATAGCCAATATTTCACAAGTATATAAATAAAGGAAAAACAGTATTTCCATTAAGTCCAAAGGTGTGGGGGATTTATTTCAATACACCTATATAACTACTGTATAAAATCATCCTGGGCTGATTTAAGGAAAGAATTTCTGAAAAATAATAATTTTTCTTCAGAGCCACTGATTGTGTTGAAAATCTACAACAAAAGTTGTACAATGTTAGAAAATAGCGACTTTTTTAATTGAATTGGTGCTTGTCTTCTCATAAATATGTCAAATACATAATCTAAAATAACAGCTGGTTTATATTATTGGACTGGCTGAAAGAATGCAATTCTCCCACCACCACCATCAAATTTGTCACATACCAACAGAATGTGCTTTAAAGATAAATTTGCTTATTAGGATTCAATGTATAAAGGAAAATCAGCTTCACAAGAATTCAATTGAAGAAAGAAAGAAAAATCTTTGCTTAATTTTGATTCTTATAAGATCTATTTCATAAAGTCTTAACAAATCAGCTCCATTATGAAAACACAAAATCTTATTCCATTAGTGCTTTTTGCAGATTTTGAAATGCAGTAAGCTCTTCATCAGTTTTGACTATTATATCAATCAAAACTAAGAGAGTAAATTGAATTTTTTATAAATTGAAGGTGATAATTTTTTTAACTAGCATAATTTAGTTGAATAAATAATCAAATGTTTTAAGTTTTATGTATTTAAGAACTTAAAATATTATATAAAAGAATGTATCTAATAAACTACTATTTTCTTGTGAAAAATGACTAATTATAAAAAAGAAAAAAGAAAGAAAAAGAAAATCAAAGTTACTGTCTATAATTTAAAAAACAAAAAACAGAAACCATTACATCAAAAGTTGTTAAAGACTATTGAACTAATACATGGTGTTGCTTTTGTTGTTAAATATTTTGGCAAAACTATTCTACAGCATTCTTCAAGTGTACAGTTTGCAAAAAAAAATATAAAACTAACTTTTTCACTGAATGGAGGCAAATAGATAGGAAATGGTAGCTAATTTAATAATTGGCTTGGCTCATTCCTAAGTAAAGAGCTGTAGAATGATCAATTGAAATGATTTGGTACCAATAAAAGTAACACAAAGAATGAGTTTAATAGTTTTAACAATTCTTAGAATAACTAGCCAAAATATTTTTCCTTTTTAATTCCTGTGAATAAAAAAAATTATTTTCATCTAATAAAAACAGATTTTGATATAAGCATGCAAAATCAGCATCCTTGAGTTAATTGTAAAAACTTTAAATTATTTATATATATATATATATATATATATATATATATATATATATATATATAAAAAAATTAAAATCATGGAATTTTTTTAGCACTAAAACTGAATAAAATCTTTAATGTACAAACAGAAAGCAAAATTACTAATAAAATAGAAACATGAATGAAAGAAAAAAAAAGAGCGATACTATCTTAGCCCTTATTAAAAAGAAAAAAATTAAAACCATACCTTAAAGTTTAAAGCCTTTTCATTTTTTTTTAAACTCAAGAGTTGGTTAATTCTTAAAAAGCTTCATTTCAAAAGCCATGATCTTAATGAATGCCAATAAGAATTGAATACAAAAAAATTTAAATATCTATTGTATAATAAGTAAACTTAACAAAATTTATGACTAACAAATTAAAAGGTGATTTAGAAAGCTGAATTATCTCAGAAAAGCAAGTTTTAAAAAGAAATTAGATTATTCAATAAGATCTTTCTTAAATATTCACAGCATCATTAATATATTTTGATGACATATTTCTTTAAAATAATACTCTTCTAATATTACCATAAAATGGCTGGAGAATATAATCATCAAGTCACCATTAATAAGTGATAGATATACAGTTTAAATGAACAAGCTCTTTAAAAAAATACTAATATAAAATTTTTAAGAGAGATTCTAACATTAGTTCCAAGCAGTCATTTTTTTTCTTAAATTTCATTTCTAAATATTTGTTCTACAAGTGATGAAAAAAAACAACTTCCTATCAACATTCAAACTACACTGTGGTACTTACTTGAAAAAGGAATTCTCTATTAATAAAATGGCATTATTATATATTTACATATGTACAATTTTTTGGCTACAACTTCATTTCAATCAATATTTAGTCATATAATCACAGAACATGCTTAAAATGCACTTCACTTTCAGTGGGTAAAAAAATATAATGTTTTGAGTTGTGAGCAATAGTAAAAATCAATTTTTTTTTCAAATAGAGGCAGAGTTCCTGCAATAGGTAATTATTAGAAAAGAAACAGAAACTTAAGTAAATCTTTTGCCATAAGTATGGCCAGATACAAAATTTAAAGGAAAATTCCAAAAATGGATCTGCATTCTCATCTGTCTAGTAAAAATCCCACAATCTATGAGAGTGGGCTGAAAAGTTTATTTAATGATGTCACATTTGCTGTTGAAGACTTTTTGACCAATGGCATCTAAGTACTGCAACACCAATGGAAGAAGTGTGTGGACTGCAAGAGGCACTATGTTAAAAAATAAAGCTCATTTGATCATATTCAATGAGAGTATCTTGGTCAGTCTATGAGCTTTTCAGCCAACCCTCATAATTTGGGATTCTAATAAAGACCTGAGGCTTGAGCAACCCAAGAGTTGCATTTCAATTTAGAAGAAATTATTTCCTGAAGCCAGGTACACACAATTTACAAAAAAATTGATACAAGTACATGTAGTTTAAAGAGTGAAATTTTTAATATTTCTTTGTAAATTTATGTATCAAAATAAGAAAACTTATAAAAAGTGGAATTACCACAGATACTGTTGGTTATATATTGCAAGGAAATGAATAATGATATCTATAAAGTAATTTACAGAAAAATTATGATACAAGCATATTTAGTTCAAAAGTGCATTTTTTAATATTTTATAATGTTCTCTTTGTAAATTTATGTATTAAAATAATAAGAAAACTTATAAAAAGTGGAATTGTCACAGGTAATGCTAGCTAGAGTTATGTATGAGCAGAAAGTGAGAAGCAAAACTTATTTTCAAATTTCTTTTGAATTCCACTGATAACTGTCCAGACAAACATGTATGTTTAGTGTTAAGCTATATATTGATTAGAGTTGTAGCAAAGAAAATTGTATTTATGTCTAATAACTGCATATAATGTACATGAAGAATAAAAATAGGGAGTTAAAAAAATACCACCAGCTTTTGTTATTCTTACGCATTTTCTGAAAGGGCAAAATTCTCCCCAATTCCCCCAAACAATATGTCTTGGCTCACATTTTGATCTAGTCCTCCTAAAATATCTGAAATTAACATTTCTTTAAAATAAATAATGGACTTCATTTCTATCCTCAAAAATGAAAAACATTAAAAAAAATGAAGAGGACAAAAATGAAATTCTTTTTCTTTTAAAGAAATATAAGATCCTAGACGAGAACTACATCATGTGTCCAAACACTAATTGTTTGTGGGGAGAGAAAAGTGAATGACAAGTAGAACATGAAGTATTGATGAAGAAGAGAGAGACTCAGAAGATAATTACTTAAGTACTATGAATAAAGTAAACGAAAAGGGGGAAATCTATCCAGCTATAATAAATTTTTTATAGTGGTTGGGGAATAGAAACATTTTAAAATAGTTCTATTTTCAAGTAATTTATTACAATACAAAAAAATAATTAACCCAATGTTTGCTTAATTGTCAGTGTTAGTTTGTTAATGACCAGTTAGAAGCTGTAATTCTCCATTTGACATTAGCAAGTATGACCGCACACTTGAAAAATTCCTGGCAGAAAATACAAGAATTAAAATTACAAACTAGCTTCTTACAAAAAAAAAAAAAAAATTTTTCAAAATCTTGTGTAAATACACACTAAGAATTTATTTATGCTTGCTAAAATGCTCAATTGGCATTAGATTTTGGTACATTGACTTCCATGTGGGTCATATAGAACTCAATATCTTATATTGACTAATCTATAAAGTCAACAAGAGTGACTTTTGTAGCCTCTAACAGACATGTAGGAGGTATATTTGCCTTAAACTTATCCCATAACCTATTTTGGCTGTAGGAGTACAACTCAGGAATAGCATAGTGGAGACTATCACACTCCAGATCACATTTGCCTATAAATATATAATGAATTTTAACAGAGTATAAAGATTATGTAAGAGATAATCTATTTAATACTTAATTGTATAAGCCTTTGATAATATCAGACAGTAATTAAAATCCATTTCTGCATTTTAAGATCTTCAGAACAATCATCTCAGTCTCAAAGAGAAGAAATTAGTATCCCATGTCAAAAAAAACAAGGAATAAGTTTTAGAGAAAACTGTAATGAAGATAAAGTATATTTTCATAGTACATCATTATATTGAGACAATTTATTGTGAATTTTATAAAATCAGTGTTAGGTTTAGTACTAATGATTTCAGAAATAAGAGATATTGTGAGCAATGTCAGATTTTGCTTTTTATTTAATGCTTAAATTAAACAGTAGGACCTCATTATAGCAAGCAAATACATTCCAAATCCTCAAATAACTCACTAGGAATTCCAAAAATGTTCAAGAAATTGACATAATATTTTAAAAATGTATTTGTCGATATCACTACTCTTTCAATTAAGTTTAAATTAAGACAAACACTAACACTTTGATACCGAGACCAAATATTTGAGGCTGAGTACCATAACTTTCCCCTACCTACTAATACGCTGCAAATCAACAAGAAAAAAAAACAAAAACATTTAAGTAGTTGTCTATGAACTGAAACTTCTTTTTGATATGAATTTGATAGCCCAGTCAGTAGAGGCTGCAGAATACACCAACTGTATCTCTGCAGAGGGGGTAACCCCCACCCCCAATGAGTATCCTGGATATGACATTAAACCATCTGCTGATGAGGCTCCAGCCTTAGAGATTTGAGGAATATAGAGTACCCCTTCATTGCCATTGCTCCCAGGTCAGTAGCACTTGATACGGTCCTATCTATGGGTCAAATAGAACAAATTGTGTGCAAACAAATGACCGATGTTAAATTGTGACTTATATAGCAATACTTGAAACTATTTAACTGTGTGAAAAAGGGAGCTTGGGCTCATTTAGGAATATCATATGCAAAATGTGTTTACAAATCATATATACATTTAATATATATGTGTAAACAGGATTTGACATTAAATAACCTATGATTGATATGCCATAAGACCCAACCAAATCAAACTAATATTAATTTGAACTTTTCCTCTCAGGATCTGATTCAGACTTTCAAGGCTTTGAAGATATTTAGATTCATTAAATCTTTTGAAATATTTTCAAAATACTTCTCACTAAAGACTTGTTAGGAGAAATTCCCATGGCATAATGGCAAAACATGCTAGACTGCAACATTATAGTAAGTGAGTTTGAACTTTAGTTACACTATTACATTTACTTTTGGTCTAATAACCTTGGGAAAGTATGTACTACCTTATCCCCACCCCACCAACCTAGCTATGAGTTAAATCGTACCACTACTGTCCTTCTACAAGGAGAGCTCTATTATGGAGGTTGATATGCCATGAAACAAAGAAACCAACCAAAGACTTGTTATGTCTTAGTTATTTTGCTTCTTTATATTTTACTCCTTTCAAATATATTTTATAAAGTAGTTTTACTGATTGGGCCAACAGCAGGTAAATGAAACAATGATTGGTGATTTTTTCAAAATGGTCTACTGTTTTAACTTTTCTGAAACTAGACATATTTCAGTAATACTTTTTTGTAAGAGTTTGGTATTCAAAGTAAACTCCACAGTATTAAAGTCAACTAAGAAATTATTAGTTCTTTTATGAAAGCAATCGTGTTGCTCAGAGTTACAAACTGTATCAATAATACAAAGTTTGCTAATCACCAAAGAGAGTTCTGTGAAATTAACTGATAAAGCAGGAATGACTGACATAAGTATTTGTGTCATGTAGAATTTTACAAAATTGATTAATTTAGAAACAAGTACAATAGAGAAGTGTGTTAATAAACTAGTTGTTTTGAGAATCATATGGTCTCAGTAAAAAAAAACCAACTTGGAATATAATTTAAGTAGGTTTAAATAAAATTAAACTTAGCCAATAAAGCGTATAGTAAAAATTTAGACATTTGGTTACCAAAGTACAAGTCAGTCAGTACTAATATTGTTCCTGTCACCACTAATGGATATTTACCTGTCGAGATTAATTTAATGAAAAGCATTAAAAAAAAAAAAAAAAAAAAGGCAGTAGCAGAACTATGAGATTAATCTAAAAGGCCCATTAACTTTATTAGTTTAAAGCATATTAAAAAAAAAATTGAAAATTTATTTTATGCCTTCTTTGTGCAGAAGTTTTGGAGTTATATCTTTTTTTAATTTTTGCTGCCCCAATTCCCTCTTAAAGTAGAAAAAAATCTGAAGAGCCTAGCATTGTTGTATTATTTGCGTTATTACTATTGCACAAGGAGAATATAGTCTTACCTATAGTCTATTACATCATCTATATTTTTCTTGCCATGTGCTCGGTACCAAAGATCCTTTACTTTATCTATTGCTTCACTTGCAACTGACTTCTTGCCTCTATCCCATTCATCAATATCATCTAACCTGCCACTTTGGGATGATGTAGCTGAACCCTGATTAGGACGAGCATCCTCATCATAGCGATCACCTGGAAAGAGACAAAGACAGAAGTTTAAAATATCTAGTTTAAAAAAATAAAAAATGAAATAAAAACAAAAATGCAAGTTCAACTGCTGATGCAGTTGAAAATAAAACCCATCACCAAGTAATCAGTTTTTCCAAGAAAATTTTATTGATAGTTTAAAGGGAGCAGATATGACATTTTCTGATATTCAGCAATGCACTGAAAGTGGGGAGAGAGGAAAATGAGAAAACCTTTGATACTCATGACAATTAAATCTCAGACTTTCAACTCAGATAAAAATAGAAAGAAAAAAAAAAAATTAAATTCATATGATATTAACTGTCCCTTTGCAAATTCCATGGAATGCATGAATAATAATGGCACAAATTTTCACAATAGCATTGAAATAAATTGTTGATTTTCATTTTTAAATTTGGTGAATTATTAACATATAAACCAAACAAAAACAAATGAAAAACTAGTAAAAGGAAAAATTGAATATTTGGTTTTGTGAAGTAGCTTGTTTTTTTTTTCTTAAGAGAAAAAAAAAGGGTGGGAGATTTGATTTACAATAAGGCTATCATTGCTGGTTTATAAAAAGGTCAAGGTTGATAACACAACGCAAAAATTCATTATAAAAACTATCAAATAAACATTAAAAAGAAAAAAGTTATTAAAAGATAGGATAGAAAATGAATTATGAAACGGTTAACATATACAATCTTATTTATTTTAATAACATGTTTTTGTTTTTTAATTAGTAATTTTTAAAACAAAATATGCAAATTAGTTAACATCATTTTGAAAAAAAAATGTTATCTTGGTCAAGCAGACTATTCAGAAACTTGGTTTGAAATGGGAGGAAGCAATTGTTTTGCAATATAATTAAATGTAGAACCCAGAAAAACTACATTAAAATATATTGCAAAACAATTGCTTCCTCCCATTTCAAACCAAGTTTCTAAATAGTCTACTAGATAACTTGACCAAGATAACATTAGAATCTTGGATTGGCGTTTAAGTCATCTGGTTTCAATCCCAGCTTCAAGAATCTAGTATGTCAAGCCACACTGAAGAGTTGTGATACAACAGTCTGTTGGTGGAATATATATATATATATATATATATATATATATATATATATATGAGAGAGAGAGGATCACAGCAGATCAGAATCTTTTGTCTTTTTGAATAATTTTATGAAAATTGATTAAAGTATTAAACTGTCTAGGGTTATTTTCTGCCAAAACGTTAGGAAATCGCATTCATTGTACATTCATATTTACATTTTTTTGTGCATTTCTTTCTTAAAAGTTTTTACACATGGTCCTATCAAATACAAATAATTTTTAAACAGATCTTTTGGTCCAATACATGGGAACCTAATAGATACTAACACTCCAGGTCTGCATTAACTTGAAGTAATAACAATGAAAGGGTATTCCACACTTCCCAGACCTCTGGAGTGTCACCTCATTAGGTACAGTTTAATGTAATACCTAGGACACCCCCCAGTTTTTAGGAGGAAGGGGTTTAACCCTCTAAAGAAGATAGAGTCAGCATATTCTAAGCCCCACCAACAGGACAATAAAGCATTAAATATGATTGAATAGTCTTTTCTTTTTAATCATCGAATGTCAATTTTTTTTTCTTCATACCTATTATTAAATGAAAAAATTGGCTTTCCAATACTGGAATAAAGGCTTTTTCTTTTTTAGTACTTATATCATCTGTTTTGATCAGCATTTTCTACCCACTGAGGAATTTTGAAGAGAAGTTCTTCATTATTTTGACTATTTTCATTCAGATTCTGGCCATAGATTCATATCAATATTAATTTTAAATTCTTAATTGTTTGTAAAATCAAATTATCTATGAAATATAAATCTATGCTTTCAATATAGTTTCTATTTTTCCTAGTTTAGGCAATTATCAGTTTTTATAAAGGAAAAAGTAATAACAAACAAATGGTAACATTAGTCTTCCGAGACCCTAGATCTGTTTAGATCTGGATGTAGGCGGAGGCAAGGTTGCATGGAAGACTAGCAATTGCCCATGCATCAAGTTTCCACAAGCCATCAATTTTGTCCAAATGAATAACAAGGGCAAAAACAGCTAGGCAATAATGTTGTTGTAGGAGCTGATAGAGCCCAGACTGCCCAACTATTTCAGTTTTGTCTTGTGACTGAATACGGCCAAAAATAATTTTCTTGAAGCTCTTAAAACATCTTTTTATTCCATCTCTGACAATCAGAATTTAATCTAATTATAACTATTAAAAATCATTGCTTTCTTAGAGCTTTGAAAATTTGAAATTTCATTTGATCGAGCTATTAAACATTTCCCATAATCTAGATATATAAACATCAATATGCTAAGAATTTGTCTTCAAGCACTAAACATTTTTTTTTACTAAAATATCTATGATTCAATAATTATTTCATTTAAACTTTGAAAATCTACTTTTACACTTAAAAGGTTTCCTAACAACAAAATATATTCATAATCACTATCATATGTTTCATAAGTTGTTTTTTTATTCATATAGTTGCATATTGAATCAAACGGAAAAAAAATCTAAATTCCAAATCCTGTTTATACATATTCATCAAATATATGATTTGGAAACAAATAGTTTGTAGATAACATTTTTAAAGGAGTCAGAGTTCATTTGTTTGCACATAGTTAAATGGTTTCAAGTATAGCTATTTAATAGTAATAATTCAATTTCAGTCACTTGTTTACACACAATTAAATGGTTAAAAATAGTTCCACTTGACCTATAGATGGGATCCCAACAGGTGCTATCACTCTAGGTTAGTGGACCTGAGAGTAATGGCAATGAAAACCTACTCCACATTCCCCAAAGTTCCAGGACTGGAGCCTTACCATCAGATGATTCAGTGTCATATCCCAGACACTCATTGAGAGAGGTCTTACTCTTCAACATATTCTACAGCCCCAGCCAACTGGGTAAGAAACTCTGAGTTAAGAGTGTTGATAAAGATTCACTGTCTCTAGAAAAAAAATCTCTAGAAATCAACTTGCATCTAATATCCCAGTGGATAGACATTACTGATAACAAAACTAACACCTAAATGCCCTAGTTTAACACTAGTTTCCTTATGAGCTTGAAACGAAATATTCAATTATAAATTATTAAACTAATGCAAAAAGAATGATATATAAAGCACGCTTAACATAACACTTATTGTAGGAAATGGAATTGATAAGCCAAGTTCAAATTATGGATTGCATTTCACTTTGGACTAATGCTCTTAGGATAGGCATGAATCCTTTTGTTCTACCTTCAGCTATGGGTAAATAGTAGAGCAGACAAGGTCCTCTAACCTTAAAGAAAACTGAATTCTAACCAGCTGTAAGTAAGTAAAGTTAGCGACCATAGTCGAGGGTGACCCGAAGGCTCCCTTTTCGATAGCTACTACACCAAGGTGTAGGGGAGGGCGCTACTCCATTCCCTGGATTGCTCCACTTTACCCTTGAACCGTACCTTATAATGCTGAGTGTTAAGCAAGGTGGTATCAAGTTCCATTTTTAAAGTCTTTGGTATGACTCGACCTGGGATTGAACCCAGGTCTCCCGGGCCATTGGCGAACACTCTAACCGCTGGACCAATGTCTGTTACAGAGGAATTGGGTGTGTGTGTGAGAACAAACATTGTTCTAAAAGTTTTTCTTTAATCAAAGTGCTCAAATGCTGGTCAGCAGAGCAGGATAAAACCTGAAATAAATTAAGATGCCACCTCTTTATATCAGTTTCATGACTAAAAGATTCATATATTAAAACTCAGAAGTAAATCAATAAAGAGAAGAATTATTAAATACAGAATATTCCCTGCATAATCCAATGAAGTACTGCAGCAGAAATAGGTTAAAAAAAAAAAATTTTAATTTAAAAAAAAGTAGAAAAATAAAAAAATTAGAAAAATAAAAAACCTACATAAAATGTCAGATTATTACAGCACTTTGATGCTGCAAATATGAAACAGTCATTGTAACTGCTCAGTGTACGGTAATTCTTTATAAAAGAAAAAAGAAAGCAAGTTTTGAACAGAAATTACAAAGGCTACAGCAAAAAGAAAAAAGGTTTGTTTACACCATATTCTACAAACTTATACAAAATAAAAATGAAAAGTAGCATTGTTGCCACTTACAGTCACCTGTATTGTTTACAACTTTTATTTATATAGTAAACATATAAGTTATATTGCTTATTATTAAGGTGGTGTTTGTAGTGTAATGGTTATCATCATAAAAAATGGACACAGTGACCAGAGTTCAAATCCCAGATGAGATTGTTTGCATTTCACATAGTAAATTCTTCTTCCAGTTATGAATAAATAGTAGGGTAGACTGAGCTCTTTAACATTGGTATGGCTAACAATCTAAAAGAAGAAAAACTCTGAAATTAAACCCGTTAAACAGCACTTAGAAAACTGTGTCGCACCCTGCTCATGCAGAGGGGTTGGTAAATACATATTACTGATTATATTCACTGTTATAATCATTTCATAGTGCTGAATTAGAAATAGAGCATATTGCAGTTCAGAGTATGTTACTAATGTTATTGTATTACCAGATGTTATTGAAATTTATGATATATTTGGAGATGCTACGAATACACATTGGCAGTTTAAAAGTTACTTGTGCAGTCTTGGTGATTGTAGCACTCCATTTGTCAAAACATTAAACAACAAAAAAACAAAAACACAATTCAAGAGTTGGTATAAAGTTTACTCAAGTTCTAAGGTTCCAAGAGTGATAGATGCTTGGACCTGAACCATTTTGACAAATCTTCAATCAGTAAGTTAACCTATAAACCCTATGTAAGCTAACAAAAGCAGATACACAAATGCAGAAACACACTGGTATTAATAAAGGTTAGTTGCATGTTTTCTTAAATAGTTCAGAAGGAGAATATTCAGTAGCCGACTATCTTTAACCAAAACCCTATGGAGGGGAAGGCTATGAAGTTCATGAAAATTGTATTTGGGTCTAGGTTTTTTTTATAGTTTTTTTCCTAAATAGTTCAAATAACAGGTGTATGTTCAAGTTATGTAGTGTGAAATATGGCATATTGAGAAATAAATATTTGTTATGTAAAATGAATGTATTTTTCTATCATTAAGCTGTGAACTTACTAAATATATACATATATATCTCAAGTTAGAATATCATAGACACTAAGTCAACAGTGCTTGGTTACTGTCAATTTTTCATCAGACCAAGAGCTTTATATATGTTTGTTGGCTACATATATGTTTTATATATCCAATCAATTTTTTTTTCTGCAGGACTCAGGCCTTCCCCAAGGTTTGCAAAACATTGGGAGTAAAGGACCTTATTCTCTGTTTAGCCGCAGTGGCTCAAGATATTTTAGCAGGGAATTTAAATTCAGAGTTGTCCTTCTAGAAATTCCAATCTTCCTCACTATTTTATCCATAGCTGGAAGGAAAATAGATGGATTCAGACATTTCCCCTAGAGCATTAGTGCAAAGGGAACACAGTCAGTCTAAAGTCAGAATTTGAATCTGGTCTCCCAATTCTATCCTGATAACCTTTTCACCATTTGTATATCCAACACACACAATATATATAAATATATATATATATATATATATATATATATATTTAACTGGACATTGGCGTAGTGGTTAGAGTGTTCGCCAAGGAGACCTGGGTTCAATCTCAGGTCGAGTCATACCTCAGGTCGAGTCAAAAAATGGTACTTGATGCCTCCTTGCTTAACACTCAGCATTATAAGGTATGGATCAAGGGTAAAGTGGAGCAATCCTGGGAAAGGAGTAGCGCCCTTCCCTACACCTTGGTGTAGTAGCTTGGGTCACCCTCGACTATGGTCGCCAACTTTACTTATATATATTTATACACACACACACACACACACACACACAGATCAAGCAGTGATGGCTAAATCACTAAATCAATGAGGTTGCTCCAGAGAATAAGGTTAAATTTAGTATAGAATCAGTGAAACTTAATACACTCAAGACAGAATTTACAATTAGAAAAAAAAAAAAAAAAAAAAATGGAGGTAGGGTGCTACTAGTTCCCAAAATGCCAGAAACATACCAAATGGTGAACAATCAACATGGTATTTGAGGTATAGCAACAATTGTTTTAACAAACCAAAATTAATTTATCATCACTACAATAAAAAAAATTTGGTATCAAGTTACATTTCTAGACTTAGATAATCCTGAAGAATTATAATCTAGTTTGATACTGATTTATTTGCAAATGTTCCTAAAATAACGTTGATTACTTTTTTAGTATGTCTGTTTTGAAGATAACTGAAGTACATTTGTTTTTCTTGTCCCCCACACTACCCTAAAACATACACACACAATTCAGACAACTATCCTTTTTTTTGCACTCCTTTGTTATCTAATCCTGTATGTCAGTAATGGGCACATCCCTATTTCTTCTCAGATACAATCTTTTTTCTCTTGTATTCACTCAAATTTTTACTTCTACTACTGTAAATAATAATCCAAATATTCAAAATACAAGAACCTCTGATCTAACCTGTATCTTTTAAAATGATTATTTTGTTATAATTAATCAAATATATTTGTTTATCTATTTATCATCTTATACCTTAAGGACAGCTAGAGCTATAGCCAACAAATTTTCTATGGCTACTAATGGGAATCTGGAGTATATCAGCTTTTGAATTTTAAAAAGAATTAATGGTTTTTGAAAGGAGTTCAATTTAGAGTAAGTATAATGCTAAAGTGTCCATAAGGTTAACTAAACTGAATCTATCTTTTTGTTTAACTATATAAAGTAATCATCTAGCTGAAAATTTCCACACCAGAAACCAAAATTATTATCTTTTGTCTCAAGATTTTTTTCAAGAAATTATAATTTACCTTTGTAGTAGAGGTAATGGCCATCAGGGAGCCATAAATGTTACCCCTCAGAATTCATTAACTTACAAGTCCTAATGAAAAATAGTTTGATATTATTGTTCATGGTTTTTCAGCCAGTTTTTATAAATCTTATATTCTTTATTGCAGCATGCTGACATGAATGTGCAGACTGAACACAAGCTGCAAAAGATTTGTCATTTCTAAAAAAAAATTTAATATGTAAAAGAATCTGTACATCTTTGAAGAGATTCACTGGTTTCCACAATGACAAACACTTTTCTTTCATTTATGGCAAAAAGTATTTGAGTTTCTCACAAAGTTTTACAATTCTTTCTTGAAGTGTCCTTTTCAGGTTCACTTTCATCTGACACTTGGGAAAATATAACTTTAATGCAATGAGTGAATAAACATACACAAAATTTGCTAAAAACTCAAGTACCTAAAAGCTTTTTGTCATTAAAATAATTTTATTTTTATTATCTGCTCATAAATAATGCCATATCTCTAATAGCCAGTTTCAATATTGAAAAATTGTCATATCAAAATAAAAAATAGTAAACTGCTTAATATGCCAATACTAAAAAGTATGCTTGTATTTTTTTTTAAACAGGTAATCAATGTTTAAAAAAAAGTTGCAATTCTGACTTACACCTCAATTAGTAAACTAATAAAATGTTAAATAAGCTAAAGATTTAATTTTTAAAAGGTATACAACTCAGATTATATGCACTAAGAGATATACCTATCATATATTGGTTTGGTTTCTTTGTTTAATGGCATATCAACCTTCATGGCTTATTTAATGCTAGAGCCATCCTTGTAGAACAGTAGTGGTACTATTTAACCCATACCTGGGAGAATAAAGGGGTTCATACCTTTCCCCAAGAGTATTAGTCTAAAAGTGAATGTAATAGCTCTCATTATATATATATATATATATATATATATATATATATATGCGTGTATGTATTCTGCTGTGCACAAAATATATTAAAAAAGAAAAAGAATTTACTCCAAACAAATTCAAATTGTTGCAAGATATTAAGATATAACTCTTCAGCAGCAGAAACCCCAGCAAGTCAAACAATACATCAATTTATTCAATAATAAAACCTGTAAATGATTAAAACATCCCCCACATAATCATGAAAAATGAAATAGAAAGGGTATTCTGTTCATTCCCATTATATTATTTTCATGAATAAAATGAAAGTAGTAATCTTCTTTTGTTGTTCTAAGCAAATGCCTGGTTAGCTGAAAATTCAATAGAGGAGAAAATAAAGGGAGAAAAGAAAAATAAAACTGTCTTTTTTTTTGTTTTGTTTTTTTTTTAAAGAAAATCAACTGCAGCTACAAGGAACAACAATGTAGAAAGATTAAAATCTAAAAAAAACAGATTTTGAATTGAAAGTAACAGCATATGACTCAAAATAAAAACTCAGGTTTTAATTTTATGTACAGTTAAATACTTTCTTTGAATGTGACCATTCAGAATGTATTATTACTGATCAATAAAGATTTAAAAGAACATTTATTATTGATAATCTTGAGAACTAAAACTTAATTCCTTTCAAGGCAGCCATTTGCTGATTATTTGGAGTCTAATTTATACACTAAGACTGAATCTTTGAAATGCAAAGACACATTTTTGGAATGATTTAGTTTTTTTTTTTTAATGGAACATCAACCTTAATGACATTTAATGCCAAAGCCATCCTTGAAGAACGACAGCAGTGGTACTATTTAACCCATAGCTGAGGAGGGATAAGGCAAGGGGTGGGTATCATACCTTTCCCAAGGGTAATGGTATGAAAGTGAACATAATAGTGTGAATGGAGTTTGAACTTTCTTACTATGAGATTACAGTCCAGCATGTTAGCCACTACACTACAAGGACTCCCCAAATAATTTAGTGAAAATGAAATCCTAATTCATGGTTTCTGAGAGTGTACTCTACATTCCCCAAAGCTTCAGAACAGGAGCCTCACCATCAGATGGTTCGGTGTTATATCCAGGACATTCATTAGGAGAGGGGTCTTACTCCTCTGCAGAGATGCAGTTGGTGTATTCTACAGCTCTAGCTGACTGGGCTGCCCAGATATTACGACTGTTTTCAATCACGATTTTCTGGGTAAGCTGAACTTCCTCACTTGGAGGATTGGCGTAACATCATCTCCCTACCTCCCTATCCTTTCTCTCACTTAGCCTTGAGCCATAACAAGCTACATTTAATAAATATTAAAAATCATGAATCCTTTACTGAAGATAATATGAAAGGACAGTTAAAAGGGGAAAGGCAAAAAAAAAACTCCCAAAAACTCAAATATTTCTTACTCCACTTTTAATACTGTTCACAACAAAAATCACCAAGTACAATATGCAACATTATATTTTATCAAATCAAAATTACAGTATTAACAATATACACAAACCCAGAGAGAGAGAAACAATGCAATACATGTAAATTATGCATACAGTATTTTGATAAAAATAAAACTATATAAGTTTCCATAGTACTGCACAATACAGTAATGGGGTTTTATAAGCTTGAATAATTCATTGCTATCTTAAAACTTAGTATTGCATCATATTAACTTTTTTATTTTATATATATATATATATATATATATATATATATATATATATATATATATATATATATTCATTCATGGTAATAAATGATAAAATATATTAATAATACATATATCTTATGCATTTATGATGTGTCAAAGTTTACATTTTCTAATTTGTATGTCCCTGCTCTGTGATTTTCCACAATTAGCTGTAAAAATAAAAAAGATAAAATAAAAAATCTAGATAAAATAAGATAAAAAACAAAATAACATTTCCTTATTTAATCACTGATGGCAAACTCAGCTAATCAAATCCTCAAAAGTTAAAACCTTGACATAAATATGATTAGAAAGTTTGAGGGACACTCCATATTTTAAATATCTAGACTTTAAGCTGAAAAAACATGGGACAAATACATCATTGTTATTGTTGTTATTTTTTTTTAGAACATGTTGAGAGTGACATCGTGGCATAAGCACATGATAAACAAGAAAGCAGAGGCAACTACTTACAATTAACCAAAACAAAACTCATATAAAAGAATAAAAAATCTCAAAATTTTCAAAGTTATTTCATCATCATATCATGCTACAAGCACAAATTTCCCTGACCCTCTCTCACTACCCGTCTCTATGGTCCATTGCTCCTGGCAGGTCCTCCAGGCAACAACCTGTATCAGCATAGAGCTGTTGTAGATAGGTTCTAGCTGATCATCTAACCTTTGCTCGTCCATGTGAGGGGGTTCACATGAGTACATCACTTATGAGTCCATCCTTACTTCTCCAGCAGTGTCCCACATGTCTGGCTAGTTTAATTTGGGGGGTTTTCATGATGGGTGGTAGGTGGCTGTACAGCTGCTGTTTGTGGGGTGTTGCCTCCAGGACTTATTCAATACAGCTTGTAGCATTCTTGTGTGATTGCCATCAAGCTTTTTCTCCATATGCTTAGTTAGCATCCATATAACAGTATAGATACAACCACTGTTTGGAAAAAACTGCTTTATTTTATCGGACAGGTCTGACTCCCATATGACCGATAGTCTATCAATAGCTGTCTATGTCTTTGCTAGTCGCATGTTGATGTCATTTTTGGTTGATGAAACACTGCTTCTGAGGTAGGTGAACTTGTCCACAAGTTTCAGAGGACTACCATTTCATGTGGAAATGTTGCCTCTTCAATTAAAGCACATGTATTGTTTTGTTTGCATTGACATGGAAGCCTATACTACCTGCTGCTCCTTCCTGACTATGTAGAGGGGATTTGGCTTGGGTGGGTATATTTGCCAGAAGCGGTATGACATTGGTATAGTTGGTATCCGTAATAGTTTGTGCAGGGTATCTTCTGCTTCTTTCCTTGCCAGTGGAAGCCATTTTCTTTCATTAAATCTATAGACATTCGAAACACATAGTTTAGACAGATAATAAACAGGTATGGGACTAATGTATCTCCTAACAGCACACCTGCTAAAATGTTGAAGTCTGGGTCACCATCCGGTGAGCGAACTTTTACTTTCATGTTTTTATATAGCATCATGATGGCTGCAAGGGTTTCTTCAGAGAGAATATACACCAGAAGTATTTACTCCATCTTCCCTCTGTGTATGGAGTCAAATAATAGTGTTACCTCAAGGTTTTTTGCACGAACACCTTCTAGAATTCAATGGATAGTCAAAATTTGTGATGTCATGGTTCAATTTCTCGGAAAGCCATTTTGGTTCTTTCTAAGTATTATCTCTATTTTAGGTTCAATGTGGTTGCGTAGCAGAGCATTGTATATCTTGGCCGCTATGGATGTAAGGGTTATACATCGGTAGTTCTTAGCTATTCAGAGGTCACCTTTCTTGGGGAAAGAGAAGACGCATCCCTTTGTCTATCTGTCTATTGTGTTCTGGTTATATATGGTGTTGCAGTATCAGAGCAGTATGTTGTCAAATTTCCTTGTCTTCCATACTTCTGGGTGTATTTTATCAAGCCTTGCAGCTTTAAGTTGATTTCTTCTGGTGTAAATTGTCTTAGTTTGATGTCTAATTGAAAACTAATAATTTTTGTGATAGGTTCATCAGTAACTTTTAGAGGTTTTTCCAAGTAAATTCTTGAAATGTTTCTACAAGTGTATTCATTCTTTTTGGCAGGCAGCTTTCAGTTTAGCTCTCACAGTAATCTTTTTTCTACTCACTTCATTTACTGTCTGCCATGCTATCCTAGATTGTCTATCTTCAACCGAGTCTCTAATCTTATTGATCTAATTTTGGATGTATTCTGTTTGTTCTTTTAGGTATATGTTAGTTTATTTTGTGCCTTCTTAAGTTTCTGAGTGTTGATATTGGTTGGGTTCCTCCTGTTGCATAGGGATGTAGTTTTCACATCTGCATGCTTTTTTCTAACTGCTAATGTCTCCCATGCAATTCTAGGTTTAGCTCTTGGTTTAGTTGGTGTGCATTCAGCTGCCACTTCTATGTAGGCATTGATGAAATTCTCATATTCATCATTTGGAATAGATGATTCTGATATCTCCTAAAGTGCATTGAATTTTTTTCTTAGTGTTAAAGTATATTTATCACTAATACCCCTATTGTTAAGCAGGGACGACATGCCTAACCAGGTGCTGGGCAGATGAACCTCATGGGTCAACGGCCAGGATCAAATAGTTCAATCAGGGAACTACTGCTATTCGTCTTTTAGGGTAGTGTCTATGGATGAGAATAAAACAGAGCCATCGAAAGATTACCATTACTCATGTCCAAACCACATAGTCCTTCACACAAGTAAAAAGGGGCACATCCTGCTGAGGTTGGAGCTCTGGCCCCAGTGTTTGAAAAATCAGCTAAAGAACTCAAACTAAAACAAAAATTACTTAAATGTAAAAGCACAATACAAATAGCGACATTCAACATTAGAACTTCAAATTGAATAGGCCAACCACAGGAGCTGACAGCTTTTGTGATAGATCATAACAGACATAATATGGGTACAAGAACATAGATACCTTCATCATGAAGATATAGAATACCATGATACTAGCAATGGATAGACATTTGTCTTGGCATCCAAATGGAAAACTGTCAACACTGTGATAGGGTGGGTAGGTATGCTTATCAGTCCATGGGCCTTAAAATCACTTAATAGCATAAAAAAATACAACTGAAGATGATGGTAGTCACATTTAATGAAAACCCCAGCACAATGATCATCTCCTGTTACAGCTCTACCAATATTAGTGACAAAATGAACCTCATCGCCTTCTATAATGAGCTATCCTCCCTTGCTTGTAGCATCCTGAAATGCTCTAATCATTGGTGGAGACATGAATGCCTAAATAGGTAAAAACAAACAAATTCAGTTTACACAACTCATCAAAGAGAAATGGGGAACATCTAACAGATTTCATACTAGAAAATAGATTTACATGCCTTAATACTACACTTCAGAAAAGAAAACTATGAACCTATATATATGCATATAATGCTAAAGCACAGATAGACTACATCCTCATAAATAACAAATGGAATAATAGTGCATTGAATTGTGAGGCATATTCCTCTTTTGAAGAGTATGTCCTTTAATCACTGGATTGTCATGGCAAAGATACAACTGAGCCGATGAAGGAATGCAGCCTGAACAACCACAACCATACAAAGTTATTTAAAAACAATAAAATGAAAACTGTTTACAATTTCTTTTCTGTACAGTATGGAAAATTGGAAGAGTACACTCTGAATATGATAAAAAGGTGAAATTGAAAATGCCTGAAGCTATTATGTAAATCAAATAAACCTCAATAACTCAAAAAGTTCTGAACCAAATTTAAATTCATTTATTTCCACCCTTAGTTGAATATTTAGATGTTCTGCCATTTTTAATGTTAAGTTTTGAGATATTCAAAATTTACGAAAATGGACTGACTGAAGTTAGTATACACATTAAGCTGCAGGCACGAACTCATAAGAGATGTACTCTTATGGACCCCCACACATGGCCGTGCAAAAGCAGGACGACCAGCACGAACATACATTCAGCAGCTATGTGAGGATACGGGATGTTGTCCTGAAGACCTACCTAGAGCGATGAACGATAGGGAGGAGTGGCGAGAGAGGGTCAGGGATATCCGTGCTACCAGCGCAATATGATGATGATATGTTGAAACATGGATAAAGAGAAGGATCTAAGAAAAGCAGAAAATAACAAAGTTATTGAGTGAGTGAATGTCCACATTGGAAATATCAAAGAAGCTTTCTAGTGATTATTGAATAATAAAGAAAGCTGTGGAAAATATAACTAAGTTGATAAGTCAAACCAAAGGAAAAGGCTTTGAGAACTTGCTTTCTTGAGATGAATGTAAACTAAAGTGAGTTATAGCAAAACAATCACATTTGACCAACACTTAGATCTTTGAAAAGGCTGGAATCGAGGGAGTCAAGAAGGACAAAGGGTGTAAAATACTTTGCGAATTGGGATTGGGGGGGGGGTTACCTTGGCAACCTCCTCTCACAAAAGCAAATATTTTGAAATGTCAAAATTGAACCAAGAAATACATGAAAATTGACTTTAGTCAAGTCAATTTTTATGGACAAATCTCAAGTGACATTTGATGGATATTATACAATTCAGAATTGCCTGTGGCAACAAGATGGCAGTAGTGTGATACGAACTGGAATCATCGACCAAACCATTATTGAACCATTCAAAGTAAAAGTTAAACTCAACAGTACTAACTATAGTGATTTTATGGACAAGACTTTCTTTGCATGGCACAATTTCCAGTCTTACAGTTTCAAGGTGAAACGTGTATTTATGCACAACAATGTTCCTTCTCATGTATCTAAGCTTACCTATGAATTCTTTGAGCATGAAAGATTTACAGGAGATAAAATAATGGAATGGCCACCAAGTCCCGATTTAAATCTGATTGAAAATCTTCAGTCAATTGTGAAGGTGAAATTATATGAAGGTGGTAAACAGTATAACAGCAAAGCAGACCTATGGAAAGCAATTAAAACTACCAAATTGGAAATTGAACCAGCGGAAGTAAAAACATTATCAAAATCAATGGATAATAGATTAATGGCTTTTATTGAGAAGGTGACTATATTAGAATGTAAAGACTTGTGTTTTTTTTTATATTATAGGTGTTGATCAATTTTTTATGATTCTATAGCCAAATGTGATTATTTAGTTTTACCTAATAACTTCAAATGGCAGTTTTTCTTAGAATATATCAAATAACTTCAAAAAAACATACTGATACTATCTAAAATTCAAGTCAGGTTTTATTTTGACATCTAAATTGATTGTTTAAAATTTGACAATGTTTTTTCAACCAAGTCTGAATTATTGAATTTTATGTTATTTGCTTTATAACTTTAAGGTAAGGTGTACTAAAACTGATAAAAAGATAGATTAAAAGAAAAAAGATACCCAATGTAAATGATGACTTACTATATTTATGTCCATGATTATCACTCGCCATCCCAATGTACTTGTCTTTTGTCTTCTTGGCCTTTTTCCTTTCATCTCTAAGTTTGTCATCATCTTGGATAAAGTCAATCAGTTCTTTGCATTTTTGTCGCACTGAAAAAGAGAAAAATTTCATATATTACTTGGTAACTAATCAGTAATTATCAATATCTATACACAAAAAAATACTAATATCAATATAAATTCATATAATCATATTTATTCATAACAATTCATTTTAATATCATACACCATAGTTTCTATAACCAAAGCTGGATTTTATTAATATATCATACTATATAGTTTGTAAAGTTAGGTTTTAGATCAGAAACTCACTATCAGCATGCTATATAGCATTATTCTTCCCTTTTTATTTTAGTGATTTATATTGATAACAACCTGTTTATCTATGGGTTATTAAAAAATTTATGTATGTATCTGTGAACCAACAAAAACTGCATGACATAAAATTTTTATTAATGCAATATGCTTAAAATGCTCAAACTTAGCGAATAAAGCAATTTCCAGTTCCATTTGCAACTGAATAATGATTTTGTCAGATCTGCATTTGTACTGAACATTCTTTAATCATCTAAATATTCAATATAACAAATATGAAATGCTAATTAGAATCCTTCACTCTTAAAATATAAGCATCAATATCATGAATAACTGTTACAACAGGAACCTGTGGGTTTACAAATAACTTATTCTATGTTGTATTTTAATTCTTCTCCCCTTCAGTTCTCAAATACTGCCTCTAAGTGAACATCTCTCTCCCTCTCTCAAATAGATTGCATTTTTAATTATTTTCCATTTTTAGTGTGAGACCCACTCTTTGATAAACTCTTTGTTTTAAAGGCATCGTCTTTCTCAGTATTAATATATCTTAATAGAAGGACTAAAACAGAAAATAGGAAAGTGTTAAAACACATAAGCTAGGATTAATTTCATCATAATTTTGTTATAATGAGGACAGCTGTGCACATGGTCTTATACAAACACTTCTCAGGGGTGAGTAAGATCAGCATGGCTTATCAAATGATGGTAAAGGCAAATATTGAATGATTTATGCAAAGAATAATATGCTGTCAGTTGAGAACAACAAGCAGCTTTATCAAAGACATTCCTGAGATAGAATTACACATGACAACCAAATTTGAAGTTAATCAAACGATAAGGACAAACAAGAAAGGGAAAAGTTAAATTATTAAAAATTCTCAAGAAACTATTATAATCTACTAGTTGTTTATGCAATATAATATCATGGATAGAATTTATTGAAGAAAGGAATCAAATATTTCAAGCACTGATGATTACATCTATAGCTTCTCAAATTTTGTACTTAATATACCTTTGGTAATCCAACTTAATTTCCATTCACCTATAAATAAATTGATTGAATATTAAATTACAAAATATAACTAATTTACCAGCATTTAATTTACATGAGGAAAGAATCAGTAAACTATAAATATAAGCCCCTTTAATTCTTGAATTATTTTTTAAAAGGGAGAGGTAGTTTTAGTAGGCACTGTGGAGATCATGAATACTAGGTTACAGGTTTGTGAGTTTGAGTCACAAATCATGTTCTATGCTCAAAGTGCTTCTGTTTGCCAAGTAAATAATACATATGGCAAAACTTAGATTCCACTATACACAAAATTGGAAACTAGTAAAATGGGATCGACAGTTGCACAAAACTTGGGATATTTTTCTACAGTTTTTATTCATCCAGTAATAACCAATTCCTTTAAATCTGTACATAAATGTCATTTCAATAAATTCTTCTTTAAGAAAAATGTCTAATTTTGCTCTTCAACATCATTTATTCATTTTAATGACCTGTATGTTTAAACAGGTGGTATGCAAATAACTCATCACTAGTGGCCATCACACCCATTAAGCATTCTGCAAGGTGTACAATATCTGGCAACTAGTCCAACAATTTTTGTTCTCCTGTTATAAAGGGATTTATAAATGTGAACCAGTAAATTTACTCCCTGTTGACCTCCTATGTTTTTATTCACCCTACTAAAATTTTATTCATCCCACCCCCCAAGAGGTCTATATGGACCACTTTGAGAAATCCTAATTTATAATGATAACATAAATTCTAATAGTAAGCAGGGAGAAAGGAAATAATAATCTTATTTGTACTTTGACAGTGAATGCAGTTACCCAACCTCTTCTCAATGGTTAGGATGTGATAAAGTAAATTTCTAAACATAATGAAGTTAGTTTGAATTCAGAGTTTTCTTTCTCCTAGACTGGTTGCCAAAGCAAGGCTAAAGAACCCAAGTCTGCTCTACTATTTACCCATAGCTAGGGCAGGGTGAGAAAGGATGGATTCATCACTTCCACCAAGTGCATTTGCACAAAGAGAAACACAAACAGTCTTGTCCAGGATATGAACTCTGGTCACCGATTCCATTTTCTATGGCGATAACCATTAAACTAAGTACACCACCAATACACTGAATTATGTGAAGTTGGTTGGTTTCAGGTTTTATTGATGCCCATTGATTTTTGCTGCTACTTCACCAACCTTTGTTATTCAATGCCAAAGCAGTGATACTATTTCACCCATACCTAGGGGTATAAGGGGTTTCATACCTTTCCCAAGGGTATTAGTCCAAAAATGAGTGAAGTGGCTTACTTCAAGGCCAGAGGCCAGCACTTTAGCCATTACATCATGGAGATTTCCCCTGAGAAAATAAAGAAAGCTAACAAACTAAAATTAAGACATACTCAAGTTTTACAAGATTTTATATGAAATTTATTCTATCTACTTTTTAGTTGGAACTTGCTTTGTGATTTTTACATGAAAAATTGCAGGAGGAAGAGAAAAATGATATCAGTGGTTAAAACTAATGCAAGTATTATTGAAAGAATAATAGGGTTATCATATGTATTTTGAACAAAGTTCCAGTCAAATGATATGATTATTTACATAAAGATTAACATTTCTGTTTGTCTATCATTTCTAGTAAAGAAAAACAAAAATACAAATCATAAGAATATGAAGAGAGAATAATTTGAAAAGAAACAGAGAAAGAACATGAAGATAGACAAGGAAAGAAAAAAAATGTCAACCTAGTTATTACCTGGAGAGAGAAATATACATGTGTGTGTGTGTGTGCTTGAATTTCTGAAATGCCTTGCGATACCATAACAACAGAATTTCTTTATAAGACCAAGTTGTGTAACTTATACATACAGATAAATACATATATACGTGTATACATGCATGCATAAACACACATATATAGTGTGAGACTATTTTCTACATAAATAGATTATTACAATTAGTCATTCAAGATGAATTTTTTTATTGTAACAAAACATGAAATAAAAAGATAAAAAGGAACATTCCATCGATGTAGTCAATGATCCTTGATTCATCATCCAGCTCATGTATAAATAATATATTTTATATGTACTTTATATACCATTAGGAATACTTATAACAGTAAATTATAGGAGTTTTAAATCAATCATATCATTTCTGATTGGGGGGGGGGTTACTCACTTGTACTGCCTTAAAAGGATCACTAACCATTCATATCAAAATACAAATAAAAATACTAGTTAAGAACTGATGCACATATATCCAGCTTAATAAGCTAGAGAGAGGGAGAAAAAGAGCCTCATCTAAATAAGCTTGTAAATGTTACAAACTTTATAAACCTTTTTATATCAAACAACATTACCAGTCTTACTCTATCATAATTTTTATAGGATTATCTGAGATCAGCTTGAAACAAACAAAGCAAATCCTATTGACAAATATATAAAAGATATTATCCAACTGATAAAATGTTAACGAAATCTAATGCCACAAACATAAACATCAAGGTCTTTAAACAATTATTAGTTAAAAAATTGCCCATTCATTCTTTTTTTTTAATACTAGGGCAAGTCAAAAGTCTTGCAATATTTAGGTATGTGTTAGTTTGTCATGCATATATCACATGATCAAAGCAGTTCAAGCTGTGGTAGGTACCCGTTGTAATTGATAGTATCATGGTAGTTGGTGCACTGATATGTGCATTACTTCACTAAAAGATGGACAGATGAACATGCAATGTAGTCTAATTTGGGAACTTATGCTTTACAAGTTCAAACTGAGCCATAAGGATGCAGAAGCAACCAAAAACATTTGTTGGGAGAAAATAAAGACAATTGATCATTGTACAGTAATCAGATGGTTCAAGAATTTTTGTCCGATTTGCAAGAACTTTGATGATTAGTCAAAGTCAGATAAGCCTAAAACCATGGATTCCAAGGAGAGCTCCAAGCAATAGAGACTAATTTGGTGAGTAGCACTGAGAATATCAAGAGAGTTTGGCATCTCACAGTCCAGTGTGGTTTATCACCTTCACAAGCTAAGTGACAAAAGTATCCAGAGCTGCTGAATTGTGTTTCATGTTACTAAAGTATTGCAAAACTTTAGTCTCAGCTTAGTATTAGCAAGCTAGAATAAAAGGTTCTGCCTTTCTAGAATCATACACACACTTGAGTGTATGATTCTAAAAAGCAGAACCCATTTATAATCAAATATAACAACAATAGTAAGAACTAGAAAAAAAAAACCTCAAAGAGTAAGAAATTACAAAGAAGAAAAAAAAAGTGGGGGGTATAATGGTCCAAGTTAAAAGCACAGTATGGATAACCTGAAGTCAATTTTTTTTAAACCTAATTTTTCTGATGTGGGTATCATTGGGGAACAAGAAAGGTTTTGGTAATGAGCCAAAGCCTGGCCCATTTATAAAAAACTTTTGTTCCTCAATGATACCTGCATTGGAAAAATAAGGTCTAAAAAAGTTTGGCATCAAGTTACCCTAACCACACTTTTAACCTAGACTATAAAGTAATTTTAAGTCATTTTAGTATGTATCTAATAACTTTTTTAAAAATTTTAGATCTTTACCAAAATGTTTTTAAGAAAATGATTTAATAAATTTTTTTTATAAAAATGAACTAGAATAAATAAATAAAAATTTCTTCAAAGAGGATACAAAAAAGGCAAGTACAGACCTCATGACTCTAGTCAAAGGAACTAAGGCTATTTTGGGCTATGCCCATCTAAGATCCCTTATGAATCTAACCTTGTGTCACATTCTATAGCTAAAAGAATGTAGTTAGATAGCAACAAGCTAAAATAAAAAAAACATCTGGCAATCACCCAACAAAGAGCAAATGATAGTTATACAAGAATTACCAGCGGACAATACAGAATATCTAATTTGCTCAGAAAAATTTGGCAACATACCAATTCTATATAGCTTTCAAGAATCAGCTAAACAAAAAAAAAATCTTCCTTTTTATATTTCAATTTAATTTATAAAACAAAGTACAGTATAAATTTGTGAATAAGAAGATCTCATGCATAGCCTGACCCTTGATTTATGGTCAATGTAGTCATTCATTTAAGGAATTGATTTTTAAGCCAAAGGTTGCTCTTATCCTTCCTATTAGGTTTCAACTTTAACCGTATAGAATTATTACTGACATATAGGCTGATAACAAATTTTCCCTAAAAATTAACTCTTCAGAGTATAGCCTATACATAAGCATACAAAAGGATACTGAAAAATTGTTGGCCCAACCAAGAAGGGAATGATTTATTGAGCATTTTCAATCGGTAAAAGAGCTTGAGAAAATGTACCAAATGAATTGAACTCTAAGATGAATATTTCATGGCTCTATGTCATTACCTTCTTGGTTGGGCCAAGAAATTTTCAGCAATATAGTATTTGTAAATTTATTTCAATACATTTTCAATAAACTTAGTGAGAGGGTACAAAAGGTTAAGTCATTGTGTCTATCTAGCTATTATCTGGAGAAAAATGGCCAAGTGCCAGAATTTACCAGAAGCTCAATTAAGATGGGGTAAAAAAAAATTTAAATAAAAAAGAATTTCTTTAGTATTTAACTACTTCTTGTACAGAACTTCATTATCATTATTGTAGATAAAACTGCAGGACTATTATGATTCAAATACTGATCACTTTTGTAATAGTAGTAATAATACAGTTTAAACAATCCACTTATTTTTGTCTTCATCCTCAAAATCCTGCTTATTTTAGAAATTCTTTATAGGAAATAAAGAGTCAACTATTGAATAGCAGCCAAATAGGCTCAAATAAGAATTTTTATGAATTAAGAAATCCAGTGGAAATTTGCCTTAATATTAGCATTTACCTATTTCAGAACTACAATGGTGATTTAACTAAACCTAGACATGTATGTTGAGGGAATATCTATAAAGTTGATATACATCAATTATGCAGGTAAAAATATTTGGTCAATTTTGATGAAACATTGTTATATTATCCCCTTTTCAGACAGGATTTATTTCTAAATTTTACCATTTTTAAGGTAACCCATTTAAATTAGAAACAGATCTAAAAACAAATTTGAAACTTTGAACATTTTTCAAACAAATTTATTGAGTGTATTACTAAAATCAGTTGTAAACAAATAATTGTATTTGACTGGCTAGATCAACCTAATCCATCTGAAAAGGGTTAAGATATATAACTACGGAAAAATTATTTTGTGTAAACATCAACATTTAAAATTTCCCCACTAAATCAATGTATACATATATATTTTTTTTGAAAAGTAGTATTTCCTTCAACCAACCTTAATGTCAAAAGTGGAAAGAAAGAAAGAAAGGGGGGGAAAAAAGGGAGAAAAAAAGAGGTGGAAAAATTCATTGACTGAATTTGTTTATCCTAAAAGTGAAAATTTTAAGAAAAATAGAATATCAACTTACCATTTAATCCCTGATCTTTTCCGGCTTCATCTGTGTAGGTATATGTTTCTAGGGTGCGTAGATCATAAAGGTGTTCTCTTGAACTAGTCACAACCCTTTCAGACCCATTTCGAACCAAATATGACAACAGTAGTAAGGACTTGAAAGAAAAAAAAAAATGAGAAGAGTAAGAAATCAGAGAGGGCATATATGGATAAGGTAATTTTGAATTATTTTAGAATTTATATGACAATTTCAAAAAAAATTTTCAAACTTTATAAAATGGTCTTAAAGAGAACTGACAATTCAATAAATTATTTTTTCATAATAGAACCTAGAATAAATATTATGAAAGACCAAGTTTTTGTGTGATCCATACTGAAAATCAAATTAAATGAATTCAAGATAATTCATATATACTTAATTGCTAGACATTGACCAGATTAAGAAAACAGCTAAGGATCTAAATTTTAATTCTACTCAAAAAACTACTAACTCCCAAAAAGGTTTCTGAGGTAAGCAATTTTTTTTTTAAGTAAAAATTCTAAATAAGTATAAAAGAAAACAATTTATAGCAGAATATTAAAAAATTCTGTACCTTATAAACTCTTCGCCAATTTTTCCTGTTGTCATGTAGCATTCTTTTCCACAACATTCCCATAACTTCAGGGAAGTGTTCATATGTAAAAGTGTACTGGGCAATTTCACCCATCAAAGATCCATGTGGGCCCCACGCATCATCATTTGTGGCCTCTCGTACTTTGGCCTCTACTTCAGAATAGTTCATCACCACATTGGTGCTGGAAAAAAAAAAAATGTTAAGATATTTGAACTGAATCTAAATTTGAATTTTAGAAAAAAAGTAATTCACATATCTAAAAAATATTAAATAAAAAAGAACCAGGGTAAGTGCCAAAAAGAAAAAAAACAAAACAAATTAAGCTTAATAAGGATTTAATATAAATGCTACCAAAACATTTGATTCCTCAAGCTAATATTTTTGAATATTTTTAATTAGATAAGATATTTTTGTCAATTAAAAAAAAAAAAAGTATTTCAGATCTTAGAATGAAAGAGCAAAATAGATATCTAAAGAGGATCTTGAATGTAATTCAGTATAAAATGTCAATGTTCCATTACAAGATTTTTTTTCACATATCTCAATTATAAACTCTTTTCTAAATTACAAAGCTTTACTAGTGTAAAACCAATAACAGAATAGAAGAGATATTTTTAAAAAATAATAAAAACAGATTGAATACACACTTTTCAGTGCTTTCTACTACTGTATTTTAGCCATGTATTTACAAACTATATTGCCATATGAGTAAAATATGACAGGGATATTTATTATTTATATTGAAAATATGAATTATATTTTAGATTATTACCCTATTCCATGCTGAAATAAATTAAGAAAAAAAAAAAAGAAATGTCAAGAGAAATAACTCATCGGCAAATTCCCAATAGTTAAATAGGATTTAACATACAATTTAAGATGACACAAACCAATTCAAACAGATTATATGACAATTAAATCAAATTGAAGTTGAATTTTTAAAGATCTAATTCAAAAATATATTTGTTGCACTTTTAATAAATATGATTAAAACTTCCAAAATATTTCATATAAAATCTAAAAACCAAAAATTAAGCTATATACTTTACATTCATTTAACAATACTTATACCAATGATTTAGAAAATTGTATAAATCGAATCCTTTCAGAAATACTGTTAACCAAATAAATATGATCTGAAAGAGGTAGAAGTTAAGAGAGAAGTAGATACAGAGATAAAGTTCTAACTGTTCAAGATTTAAAATGGTATAAACTAAACCAGACAAGGTTAATGTGCATTTCTTGCAACACCTGTATCATTAAAGGCTAATTAAAAAAAAAAAAAAAAAAAAAAAAAAAAAATATATATATATAATTTAGATTACCAAAAAATAAGACAAAGTTTATCAGAGTTTAATCAACATTGGCTGGATGACTTCATATTGATAGAGAGGTACTAATGAAGGAATGGTAGTTGATCAAGACAGTAACAATCAGATCACGAAAACCTCTTAAGCCCTGCTCACTCGTTGTCCAGTACTTCTGGCTAACATTTATTCACATTTTAATGAGTCAGTAGCTTAAAATGCTGTCTACATTGTTAGTAACATTAACTTGAATTCTTTCTCACAAGTCACTAAACTAACATGTTCCATACTGAAAAAAATATTCTTAAAAGGAGCAGAATTTGGCAAACATTAAAAAATGTGTTTGTATTGGATACTTTTTCAGCTGAAAAGTTTCCTTTATCCTCTTTGTTTGGTATAAAGTGGGTTAATACTACGGAACAAACCACAGAGTACTTCAAACAAAACATCAACTAAACAGTTCACTTAGACACTCTTTTACCAGATATATAATAGACATTAAGAGATCAAGTTAAGATACTCCTAATAGATTGCAAAAATAAAGGAATGATAAAATAAGTATCGTTTGAGAAACTAAAAATTCAAAGTACAAGAAGGATTATTTAAGTTTCTTTTAAGAAACTTTGGTTTCAAATCAATCTGTTTGCTATGACTATAGAATTATTGAATAGATTAAACAGTTTCACATGAAAAATTTAAAATTCTAACAATGGCATTCTTGTGCATTTGAATGAAAAATAATTTAATTAAAAAAAATGAAATATACTACAAAGGCACTTATGTATTTTCAAGCATAAATAATACTTTTTTTTTCTACGGAGTAGTTTTATTAAAAACTTAAATAAATCTAGTTATCAATCCATTTTTTTCCTTTTTCAAGAACCAATTATACCCTAGTTGCACTTATAAACTCCACAGTAAACATATATACCCTATATGTTGGCATGTAAGATGACCTTTTAACCTTAAAAATATCAAGCTGGAAGATTACCATATGTGCAGTTTGTACCTAACCTTGTATAAGTTGAGCGACTCCCTTGAAAGGAGGTGGGTAGTTTTATACAGTGGGAATAGCCCAGAACTTACATTTTAACTAGAAATTTTAGAAGTCATATGCCAAAAAATATGGTATAAAATTTTGTTAAAAATAGAAATGTAAATTACATTTTAATTAAAATAGTTTTTGTCTTTTTAATTAAGGATACACTTGGCAAAATTGCAACAGTAATTTTATTTTTGTCAGCAAGAAATTAATACTCTTATTCATACAAATGTTAAAAATATTGAATTCATGTGATAAAAGAAAATATAAAAATATTACACAGCAAAGGAAAAAAAAAAAAAAAAAAAAAAAAAAAAAATCACTGTTGAAGAGAAATGTTTTTGTAAACTTAAACAAGTAGGACATTCTAAACTGATAATGAGAAAAAGTAGAAACACCAACCAGTTAACCAACAAGATGATAGAATGGAGTTATACCAAGAATTTTCAGAGGCTTGAATAATTCTTTTAATTCAAAAAAGAACACATTGTTTGTTTTTAATAATTATAGATTGGGTGGTTTGTCAGAGTGGAATTGTAGAAGAACTTAGAAAAATTAGTTGATAAACTTTTGAGGTTGTCTGAGGTATTAATAACAATCTAAAAATTGTTTTAATGGCCATAGAAACAGAGATCTAATTATTCATTTCACAGATCTATTGTTTTGTTAAAGCTTTGTAATGGAGGTTAGTTACCATCTTTTGACAAATAAACCATTAAAAAAAGTGAATTTATGAGTCAGAGAATAGCATAATCTTTTCGTATCAAAATTTGATATTTCTTTTTCAAAAAAAAAAAAAAAAAAAAAAAAAAAAAAAAAAAAAAAAAAAAAAGGCCTAAAGATATACAAGAATATTACCCAAAGCAATAAAACAGATTAAGTAGTACTTTAGTAAATCTTGATACCTTGAAATTCTAATAGTCAAAAGTAATTCATAATCCTTAGATAGAAAGCCCATAACAATACAAAGTGGACCACTGTCAAATCTTGGGCTGATACATCAGAGCTTGATTTAGTTTTAAAATAGAATGAAATTTTACATATTTTAATGTTTTCCTGAATTGACACTGGAGAAAAAAAATAAAATTATGGTTTAAGTTTTAATAGCAAATAAACAAAAAAATGAATTTCTTCAAACATGTTCAAACTGAACTCTTCACTGAAATTAGACTAAAAGCAGTGGTTTGAGGACCATTTTATGTTTAAAGGCTGCATTGAAATTTATTATCAATTACTAAAGTCAAACTCAAAATTTTAGAATGTTTAAAACAAAATCTAATGTTTGAACTGTTAATAACTTAGTCCAATTTTGATTAATATATGCAGTCACACAACTCCTCTGCCATGAGCGAGATGTGATACTAAGTCAATTTTTAAACAGAGTAAAATTGGTAGTCTACCTTACTATTTACTCATAGCAGGTTGGTGAGGGAGAACAGATGGACATTACCATGAAGTGAAACACAAACAGCCTAGGATTTGAAATGAGTTGCCAATTCCATTTTCTATGACATTAAAGACATGCTTAGTGTAATATCTATTACACTAAGCATGCCATTAATTTCAATTTAATATATACTACTTAATGAAATGAAAAACTTGAACAAATTTTTAATTTTTTTTTTTCTTTGATAAAATGTTATTATATCAAATTCTTAAGGAGAAGTAACCTATTTTAATTAGTCTTTCAACAAGGCTATGGAAGGCCACACTCAATAATTCTTCAGATAAGTTTCCCACTCCTAGACTAAAACAAGATAAAGATAGAGGGACTGTCAATTAAAATACTGAACTGTATCAGTCAAGATAGAGATGGGTCTAAAACAATGAAATGATAGTTGTATTTAGAAAGGTTAGACTTAAGCAATATAGACTAGAAAAAAATAATAATCCACTCCTAGTTTTCATCTAATACAAGAATTTCAAGTTACAAAATTTCTACAAGATGATTTTTTTCAAAAATCTCAACTATTACTAACTTATACATCTGACTTAATTTAAGCTATATATTTTAGAAATATGAGAGGATGAGTTATTTAAAATATCTATACAATATGCAAAAATACAGAAATTTGTCAAAATTAATTTATAACCTCAGATTTTAAGCTTACACACCTGTTTCTTACATGGAATAAACCTGATATAACAAAAATATTAGCATTTGTAGAAAAAATGTCCGCAAAAAAATGCAATTGAGTAGACATCATGTCTTAAATGACTATTTCAGCATTTAAACAGCCATTATCTTTCTGAGGGATACACTATATAGGTTTTTTTGCATTAGTAGCTGATTTTCTTTTCTACACTAAAAAGAATAAAAATCATGATAAAGATTAAACATTCTCATCAAGTTAAATAGAATTTATAGTTAAGAGTTCTTAATTTATAGCTTCATCAATTTTATCCTCTTTCTTAAAGTATTCCTTTCTAAAATGTTCTGATGAAAGGCAATATCATTGAACAGACATGTCTTTAAAGAATACTGATTCCTCATACAAAATAAAGTTTCAAGGATCTAAAGGCTTAAATTACCATTTATGATATACTAAACACATCGTGTTCATCGATTACCTATAATCAGATGATAGTTTTCACAAATAAAATCATCTTTTTGTCATCGTTTTCCTTATCAACATGTGCCAACAACACAGATTCCTTTAACCCCACTCTTGCCATCCATTGGTAAATCCTTAAGATAGCATCCAGTATCTGCATAGAGATGATGAATGTAAGTTTTTACTGGTCAACCAACACAGGTATCTCCATGTATAGAAATCCATAAGAGAATGTTGCTTACAAATTTATCCTTACTTTTTCAGCAGTACCCAGAACATCTTCTTACTTGGATGGTTTATGAGATAGGAGGTAAGAGACCATACAACTGTTGTTTTGTAGGGTGCTACTTCTAGGATTTGTTCAAAATAGCTCACAGCATCCTTGTCTCATTCTCATCTAGTTTTTTTCTCCAAGCATTTTATTAAAACCTAAGTAATGCAACCATACAGTAGTACTGACGTGGCTACAGCTTGCAAGAATTCCAGTTTTATTTTATTAGAGAGATTCTATTTCTATATGGTCAATAACCTGTTGATTGCAGTACATGCTTTACCTATGTGTATGATACATTGCTTTCAGTAGATAAAAAGAGAAAAGTATATTCAAATGAATATCTTGAAGCAAACATTGAATATCCATAAATAAATTAGATTCCACAATTAACTAAAAAGGAAGTTTAATATAACTTTTACAGCAAAAATACCATGTGCCTAGAGGTCACTATAAGCAAACCACAAAGATAGCTAACAATACATATTCTCAAAATATAAAGTTATAAAAATACATGATGAACAGTTAGCAAGTCACTCAGGACTAAGAAATTAAATTTGCTTCACTATAAAACTGTATAGAGTTATACGTCAACAGAATTATAATTGCCATGAAAAACTTAATTGATTGTTAAGGTAGTTGAAATATGAATTCATTTTATATATTTCTTTTTATTATGTTAATGAGAAGGTGAAGAGCAATACTTAATGAGTCATCCTAAAATATGAGGTTAAAAAAACATCTGTAACAAGAGAAGAGCAATTAATCTTGAAAGTGCTAACCACTGATTGGAAACTTTTTTCTTTTCTTTTAAATATATTTTTATAATCAATTATAAAGTTTCATCAAAAATTCTTAATACTATTTTGTGCATGATGTTAGGGAAATCTTAGAAGTCTCTGAAGTTTATTCAGCTCTTTATTGTTTGTATAATCAAACTTAGAAAAATTCAGTTGCTATCAAAATGAAAACCATATAAAAAAAGTTTTTTTAAATTAAAAAAATCTGTGTTAAAATTCCTTTAATGACAACAAAAATTAAATGTTTACAAGAATCCAAAATGAATAAAATTTTAGCTATAACCAGGACAGTGTTAGATATCTTAAAATAAATGGAATCTACAAGGGGAAAATTTTGTGTATTGAGGGGTTTTAAGTTGGCAGAAACAAAAACAAAATGAAGAGATGATGAGTTCACATCAGGAAAATGAGTAAGACAGGTGGTCACCAAAAATACCACTCATTTTATCATTGGTATTGCAACATACCTCTAAAAACTTGACTCAAATCAGGAAGACATGAAGTGGTATTCTTGAATCAATGAAGGAAAATCTATTGTTTAACAAATTATAACCCAGCCTGAGTAGGAGGGAGGTGGATGATAAATTTATGGTCTCGCAAAACTAAGTCATTCATGGTCACTAACCCTTTTTAAAAAAAAGGGCCTAACTCTTATGTAATCATTTATCACATCTACCACAAGAGTTCTTCTAAGTAAACATTTGCTGTTGATCACACAACTGTGCACTAGGTTTACTAGTGATGGTACGTGGCCATTTTGATGAGAATTGAAAAGAAAATCTTTATTACTAATTTCTGTAAGCAGGAAAAACTTATTGTGCAACAATTCAGTGAGCAATTACCTTGTTTAGATGATGTATAGTAAAAGAGAAGAGTTTTTACAGAGCAAAGAAGACAACTGGAAATTTTACACCCATGTTAAAAAATAATATTGCAAATGATAATGGTGAATAAATAGTTCAACATATGGTATATTCTCCAAACTTGTCTCCTTTATACAATCTCTTTGTTTCATCAGGGATTCAAACAAGAAGGAGATATTGAAACATTTTTCAAAGAATTAATAAAATCACAGCGAGAATCATTTTATAATGGAATACACAATTTACCTGAAAGATGGTGTGAAGTCATAGAAAGTCAAGGAAAATATTTTGATAAGTGACTATCATAAATTTATATAAACATTTCCTTTCTTTAAATATGCATCACCTTGATGATAAAGCAGTAACGGTCCTATGTTCATCCAAGACATTCAATGGCAGCACTGATTAAAGGATTAGACCAAACTGAATTGCTGTGACAATGTTATTAAAAAAATACATCTCTTGAACAGGTAGAATATTATATAAATACACACATACATAAGACTACACTAGGTTCTTTAAGAGACTACAATGAGAAGGCAGCACATCTAATATAATGGTTGTTTATGTTTCACTTTGCACTAATGCCCTTGGGAAAAACATGAAGTCTTTTTTCTCCTTCCACCCCAGCTATGGTTAAATAGTAGGGCAGACTAAGTTCTTTAGCTTTGGTTAGGCAACCAGTCTATACAGAAAATTGAATCCAAACCAGTTGTATTTCACTTAAAAACAGATCTTGTGTCACATCCTGCCCATGGCAGAGTGGTTGGGTATATAATACATACTTTTGTTTATCTTATTTTCTCTTAAGAATGGAAGACATTCATTTTTCTCTTTCACGTACATACAAGATCAGTCTTAAGTAATGAGATTGAGTGCGTAAAAAATTATCTACTTAATAGAAGAACAAGTGTTGAAATATGAAAGTGATGTATGATATTCACCAATAATTGAGAAAAGAAAGTAAATGAAAAGACAGTTGGTTTCTTTGTTGAATGACAAATCTGTATGGGTTATTTAATGCCAAAATCCATCCTTGTAGAAGAACAATAGTGATGATCTTTAACCATAGATAGGATAACAGTGTTTATATATTTTCCTAAGGGTATTAGTCAGAAAGTAAACATTATGACTACAGTTTGAACTTGCTTACTTTGGGGCTGCAGTCCAGCATTCTAACTATTATACCAAGAGGACTCTCCATAAAAAGACAGTCATTCAGTATCAGTTGTTATTATACCCTCTTTACTCCCAGATTCTGTATAGCTTAATTAAGTTGACATGTTCCAGCAGGACCTAAACATTGGGAGAGTGTATAAACATTTCATTCCTTTACTTAACCCAGACTGAAGGTTTCAACAAAGTGAATCACAAAGCAAGATTTAAAAAATTTTTTTAAACAAAACTTCATGCCAATATTAGATATAAGAAAAAAAAATGGAAACCCCTTAGCTAAAGGACAATAATAAACTTTTCAAAGACATCAAAAGTAACCTGTACTGAGGGTGATTATAACATTTTTGCACTTAAAAATCAATATGCATTATATTATATTTGAATTTTAGTTTAAACAATACTTCACTGTTACAAATTTGTTGCTTTAACATTGGACAAAAGTCAACAGCAGCAATCCCTTAAAACTGAGCATATAATTAAAATATATAAGTAGTGTTCTCTATAGTAACTACTAAGATGATGAATAGGAGGACAAACTTCAGAAATAATAATTAAATATTATATACAAGATCTAGCAGAGTGATCTGGATTTAAAATAAAATGGTTATCGCATAAATGTTAATAGCAGTGAGTAGATGGGAAGTATATATTTGAGCAAGAACAAGCATGTCATTTCACTTGCTATTATGGAAAGGTGAACATCATGTGTTTGCGGTTGAAACTTATTTTAAAAATCAATGCAATGGAGTCGTTATTTCATAATTAGATTTAACCGTTTGTGATTACTTACTCTAGGGAGACCTGAAGGCTCAAATCTTTAAATGGTTGCAGACAAATGACAAACTGAAAGATTTTATCTACCATCAAACCCCAGCAACAGCAGAGAGAAGAGTGGAAAGCTCTCGAAGGCAAGCATTTGGACAATATAATCTTTAAAACAAAGTGATGACTATAACAAAACAAATTAACAAATATTGTTCCTTTTTTATAGTAAAATTAAATTTTTGATAAGATATATGTTGCCTTTTTTATTATGTTCCAAGCCAGAGAGATCATTCCAAATAAATGGAATGGCTGAATGAATCCAAAGGATTTGTGGACATTACAACATCAGGGTGGTTTTCATAAGTACAATTATTCTTCAAAACCTCCCGACTAGACTTGGTTCCTCATAGAAGAAATATTATGCAGACATAAAAAAATTTTAAAAATAAAAACACTTTCAAGCAAATATAGAAAATACAAAGGAGAAACCAGCCATCCCCTGAAAGTAAGACTTGAGGGACATAGAAAACTTTATCCAAAGTTGAAGTCGAACAGTTTGGTATATCAGGCTATATCTGCAGGAAGAGCGGTTCACTTTTTCTGAGAGGAGATTTAAATAACAGGGAACATCACTAAAAAGTGAAGAATTTGAATAAAATGCAGAATTCACCTCATCCAAAGGTCGACTTAAATTTCCGAGCTCAGAAATTAGAAAATAGGATAGCATCCCTTTATATAAAATCAATCATTTTATACTGATTACTGAGAACAGAATTGCCTATGTGGTTCATATTGGAAACAAGATAAGCTGATAAGAATATTATGGAAAAGAACTTTTTCCTTATAAATTGTATGCCTCAAGCAAAATTTGTTGGCCTTATTCCCTGGACACACTGGTGACAGATAATTTTGTACTTATTGGACCAGTGAAAACAAACAAATTTTTATTTTTGTCCATAGTCCTTAACTCTAAACAGAATGAATTGGTTGGTTTGGTTTCTTTGTTTAATGGCATGTCAACCTTCATGAATAATATAATGCCAAAGCCATCCTTGTATCAGAACAGTAGCGAGACTATAGCTGAGAAAATAAAAGGGTTCAGACATTTCCCAAGGTCTGAAAGTGAACATAATAACATGACTGGAGTTCAAACTCACTTACTTCAAGGCAACAATCCAGCACTTTAGCCATTACACCATAGAAGTTATCCCAGAATGAATTTGGATTCATACTATCATACACACTAATTAACTGTAATAGATGATGTGATCAGGATATCTTTTATATATATCATGAACACAATATTAAAAACATATCTCCACAACAGAAGTTTGAACCCAAACATGCTTTTCTCTCACTGAAGAGTATTCTGAGTATGATACTAAACTGCATTTGATGGTGAGGTTCCAGTTCTAGAGTTTGATTGGTTGTTTGGGTTTTATGGCATATCAACCTTTGTAGGTTATTTAATGCCAAATCCATTTTTACACAAATAATCAGCTCTATTTCAAACAATTCAGTTTAGCATGAGTACAGTTTGTCAAAAAAAAAAATTCTATTTCAAACTATTCAGTTTAGACAAAGTTCTAATTCAATCAATTCAGTTTAGTATAAGTATAGATTTTGTTTACACACAGAAGTCAAAACAGTCACATTTCAAACAATTCAGTTTAGCATATAAAAACAGTTCTATTTTAAGTAATTCAGTTTAACATAAGTACACAGTTTAGTTCTATTTGACCTATAGATAGGACCCTATCATATGCTACCACTCTGGGCCAGAGTGAACCAGGGAGCAATGGCAATGAAGAGGAGCTCCACATTCCCCAAAGCTCCATCATTACTGGAACCTCTCCATCAGATTGTTTAATGTCATATCCAGGACACATGTTGGGGGGGGTCCTTACTCCTCTGCAGTGTATTCTACAGCCCCAGCTGACTGGGCAATCAATAGCTTGGAGAAGTGTGGAGTACTGCTTCAATGCCATTACTCCCTGGTTGACTTTGATCCAGAGAGGTAGTTAGTACCCGTTGGGGTCCCATCCGTGGGTCAAACAGATCTGTTTAAAAATTATCTGTATTCAATAGGACCATGTGCAAAAAAATAAAAACTTCTTAAACAACTACACAAAAAAATTAAATATGAATGTATAATGAATGTGATTCCCTAAACTCTAGGCAAGAAATAACCCTAGATGGAATGAGATACCATCAAAATTAATCTAACTGCATAGAGTTTGTTTCAAATAAAGACTAATATTCAAAATGAAATTAAAAACAGAAGGAAAAAATATGTTAATATCCTTAAAATAGTTAAATTTACAACCATATAACAAATCTAAGCAAATAAAGTTATTTTTAATTCCTGAAATATGAGTTTTACCTTTTGAATAAAGTATATGAATTTAGCAGAATGTATCAAATAGTCTGAGTATACAGCAATTTGTAAGGTTGACAAAGTAAAAAAAAATGTTATGATGACTGGCCAATATCTTCTTTAAGTATCAAGAAACTAAACTGATTGTAATCTGTCCAAAATGATCCTTCCCAGTCAAGTTTTTAGAATTTAACTTTTAAACTTAAATGAATGCTGTGGAGCATAAGTCTAATTCAAGAGTTATTTAGCAAACTAAGTAAAAAAATTAAACCTTTACAGCTTTACATGTCAGCTACACAAGACATTCTAAAGCTCTATAATTCAAGGTCACACCCACTCAAATGTATTCATTAAACCCTGCTCTGATTAGCATTTCAAAGGCAGAACTAATTTAATGAGTCACTTAGTTTTTCACTATATTCAATGTTTTTTGGGGATGTTTTTTTTTTTTCTTGAAGTAAAAAAATAAAATTCGAAAAACCTTTCAGAACCATTGAAGCAATGAGTCTGCAAAGTATTAAGATTAGTGACTACGAATAGCAGTACCCTAAACAATCTGAAGACCTGAGAGTCAAACTATGCAAAGCTAGATATACTATTAAAAAAGAAAAAAAGAATTAAATAAACCTTAGGGCTAATTCCTAAATTTATCATTTCCAACTTTACACAACTGATAATTCCAGTAATAGATAAAATTAAAATTGAAAAGAGGCACTTCTGAGACATTTCACAAAGATTAAGATTTCAGAAACTTTTATCTCTCAAATTTTACTTAAACGATACAAAAATAATTTTCACAACATTTTTTTTTTAAATGTTAATCAAACCTATCAGCAATAAGATATCTTTTCAACTAATTTTTTTGTTTGTTTAAATACTAATCATTTCAAGTTTGTTTATTCATGCAATATATTTCTTTTAGTTTTTAAAATAATTCCCACGCCATGAAGAATTAGAATATTTAGTTGGTTGGGTTTATGGCATATCAACCTTTGTAGGTTATTTAATGCCAAATCCATTTTTATGTAAATAATCAGTTCTACTTCAAACAATTCAGTTTAGCATGAGTACACAGTTTAATTGTCAAAAACATTTCTAATTCAGCTAATTCAGTTTAGCATAAGTACAGATTTTGTTTACACAGTAAAATGTCAAAAGAGTTTTATATATAACAATTCAGTTTAGTGTAAGTAGAGTTTCAATGTCAAAAACAGTTCAATTTCAAATAATTCAGTTTAGCATAAGCACACATTTTGAATGTAAGTACAGTTTAATTGTCAAAAACATTTCTATTTCAAGCTATTCAGTTTATTCAAACATTTCCGTTTAGCATAAGTATGCCGTTAGTTCTATTTAATTCATAGATAGGGCCCTATCAGGTGCTACCACGCCGGGCCAGAGTGGACCTGGGAGCAATGGTAATGAAGGGGTGCTCTACATTCTCCAGAGCCCCAGCATCACTGGAACCCCACTATCAGATTGGGGGGTCTTACCCCTCTGCAGAGGCGCAGTCAATGTATTCTACAGCCCCAGCCGACTGGGCAATAGAATATTTAGAATTATTGTTTAAAATGTCAAATAATATATAATACATACAAAATTCCAGTGGACAAGCCCAATAATACCACAAATTTATACCAAAACACACACACACATATATATATATATATATATATATATATATATATATATATAACATAATCCAATAAATTCAATGTACTACCTTCAAATTTTAAGAGATTGAGAAAACAAAAATTTAATAAACTAATTTAATTATACTAAAAATTATGCAGATTTAAAATTGATTGCTTTTACTATTGATTTTTTAGCTTCAGCTTTAATTTAAACATTTAAGGAAGAATAATTAACATATCAGTTTGTTTGGATTTCTCATCAAATCTACAAACCAACACTCACAAAAGTCATCTGTATCCCTAAGAATAGAACTAAAAATGGATTACAACTAATAAGACTGTATAAACTAAGAGGCAATAGAATTTGCTTTGAACTGAAGGGTTCATATTTGATAATCAGTATGGTTGGCAATTTTTTTTACTAGTAAACAAATTCACTTACCTAGGAAGCAGCGTCACATCAACCGAAAAGGACATCAACACGAGGTTAACGAAGGCATGGACAGCTATCAATAGGCTATCGATTATATGGAAATCAGACCTAACCGATAAAATGAAACGCAGTTTCTTCCAGGCAGTGGTCGCATCGATACTGCTATATGGATGCACTACATGGACTCTAACAAAATGGCTGGAGAAGAAGCTAGACGGTAATTGCACAAGAATGCTGCAAGCAATCTTGAACAAGTCCTGGTAGCAACACCCCACAAGACACCAACTGTACGGCCACCTGCCTCCTATCACGAAAACTATTCAAGTTAGATGAACCAGACATGCAGGACACTGCTGGAGAAGCAAGGACGAACTCATAAGTGATGTACTCTTATGGACCTCCACACATGGCCGAGCAAAAGCAGGACGACCAGCACGAACATACATTCAGCAACTATGTGAGGATACAGGATGTAGTCCAGAAGACCTGCCAGAGGCAATGAACGATAGGGAAAAGTGGCGAGAGAGGGTCAGGGATATCCGTGCTACCAGCACAACATGATGATGATGGTTGGCAATAAATAAATAAATAATACTATTTTGTTAATGTTCTATCATCTTTGGAATTTTGGTAACAATCAAAATCCAAATTTTTTTTATAGGACTGAAAATCTAATAAAATATTCTGTACAAAATATCAGCTAATTAGTTTGTATATTAAGTACTGACTTCTAATTATACAAACTAATTTCCAAGTATAATTATAGTTAAATTTCCAATCCTACTTCATATATTCATTCTGGATAGTCTTAAAACATTTAGAATGTTTATTTTTGGTTACCATATATTGTTTTTAAGACTATTTTCTTCATAAAAAAAAAAAAATTTGTATAAATTACATTATGTGAATGAAAGTGATCAAATTTATTAGGAATCATTCAGTAATGGCCATGCTCATTTTTCAATAAGGACACAGAAAGCACTAAAAAAAAAAAAAAACAAACACACACACACACACACACACACACACACACACAGAGCTAAAATGATATTTTTCAAAGGATACAACTAAAGACCCTTTTTGTTTTCTCTAAACCATTTCTCTGAAGTCTATCCAAACCTTTATTAACTAACTTAAGATACCAGCAAAGGTATTTGCATTATTATGCATCTAATTTAAACACACCAAAACCAAAGTCCAGTATTAATAAGTACATGTAGATATAAAACTGTAAATCAACACTAGCTTATTGATGTGTAGCATTGATTCTGTTATCTGCGAGTTTAGCAGAATGTATCAAGCAGTTTTAAGTGTACAGTGTATCAACTCTCAGATCACAGAATCAATGCCGTACATCAATAAACTAGCATTGATTTACAGCTTTATTCATTTATGCAAGTTATAATGAAATTCAATTTCATTCTTACTAAGAAACAACTGATACATATGACCATTTCAACAATATATATGATAAAATGAATCCCTTGTTGTAAACTTCACTAGCAATTTAATCTTATTGTTGCAGCAGAATAGAATTGTATGTTTTAAATGTCAGTTTACAACTTGTATAAAGATGATACCTGGATGAAAAGTGAAAGAAAGATATCACATTGGGGCAAAATTCAAGATAACAGCCCAGCATGAAATCAGTAATGGCATTAACAAGTGATTTTTGACCTTTCTTAGCTGATGAACATAAGATAAAATAAATCAGTTAGCCAATAATTCCACTCATCACAAAGAAAATAGCATGGTCAGATGATAAGGAAAAGATTACATGTGAGGGTAAGATCAAATACAAAACCATATAAGTTTACTAACACACAAAGTTTTTCCAATGCAGTGAAAGAGTAAGCTGATGACTCTACATATACCCACACTTTTACTGAATGCCATAAATAGATTCAACACTTGAAAAGGTATCATAATTTCAGTAATCTTAGTTGTAAAACTGCAAGCGTCAATGTTGAAACTGTTACAATGCCAAAGAAAATTGTTACTTTTTAAAGTAGAATGCCAAGAGACTAATTTCTCATGTCCTCTAACTGAAAATATATTTGCTCTCATATGCCAAGATTCAAGACATTCATGTCACCAATATCAGATGGAAATGTCATTGAAATAAATTGAAACTGTTTATGATTCCCCATTCCAAGAATCCCAGTGAACCAAAGAAGATAAGTCTATTATTGCTATAATAATAATAATAAAGGTTAGATGACATTAATATTATTTGAAGACTGATTTCTGAATTGTTTTATACATCAAATGATATTTCAAGATCTTTGTCATCAAACAACTGTATTCATTAAGCCCATGGACCAGAATAAAACAACTTTATTCAAAGGTCTATAATTCATGAAACAGGTTTGCACTGAGTTTTGAAACAACTGAACATAGTAAGATGCTTTGAGAATTCAATTTTTTGAATGCTATCAAAATCATTTTGGCAACACAGGCAGGAAACAATGTGCAGATGGAAGCAAATTTGGAAGACATATGAACACTTAAAACTTTTCAGAAAAAGGCAAAGTGATTGAAAAAAATAAGATACTGTTGCTTGACAAGTAGCTAAAATTAAAGATGGAGATATTCATTGGGTCAATTTTAAGGCTAAAGAACTAACAAATGAGGAGTTTATTGAATAGGATGAAAGTAAAATGACACATGAAGTAGAAGAAACACCAAGAAAGTTTACAACAGAAAAATTGTCAGGGACTTTTGCTAGTTCCATTAACAGACCGCAAATATTTGAAAATATTTAAGTTAGCTGCAAGAGATTTGCGAAAGTTGAAAGACAAATGCAAGATACTCTTGCTTGCTATAAGGAAATTTATAATGAGCAGAAGAAATAGTCCAATGAAAAATGAATATTTTTTAAAGAAGATTTCACCAATCCTCTCTAGCACAACATTGAAAGAAAAACAAGGGACTAATTCAAATATTTTCAAACAACAACAAACTAAGAAATATAAAGTTAATTTTACCCTATGTTCAAAACAGTAGAATGGCATAACAGAAGATATTTGCTTGCCTACCTCCAAAGCCTGATATTTGAATCACAGTAAGGTTTCCTTAATTTTATATATCTCATGGTTTTAGCATAACAGAAAGCAACAAAAAAGTGGTGACTCTTATAAAGCATTATGCATTAGTCTAGCCTAGATTATACTGGGATCATTTTCATCTATGATTTTTTTTTTTTACTTTACAATAAGGTACATTATTATAAGGATAATGGATGGCTATACCAACAATATACAAACAACCTACCATACAATTTAATATCAACACTCACCACTAGATCAACAATATATACACACACAAACACATACAAAATAAAAACTTTCACCATAAAACTAACATGGGATCCATCACAATTTCAATAGAAATAATAATCCCACCTTCTATATTTAGGAAAGAAAATTCATATATATTTTTAGTGGTGATGTTTTTGATACAAGAAAAAAAAATTCAAGTATAATTTTTGCCTTGAAAAACATTGAACATTGACAGTAAAATGAAACAAGTGATTCATGTCAAAATTTTAAGAATATTGTAGAATTCAGTTTTAATTTTTTTTTTAAATCAGACTTTTTTTCCATAAAAATGTCTGAAGACTTAAAAAGGAAAGATAAAAAAACAAATACTAATGGCATCATAATGTACTTTTCTTCTTATTTTAAATAGACAATATTATCATTCACCAATCTGTTTTCTTGAAAATGAAAAAAATTAAAATGTAATAAATTTCTAATAACTTTTGAAGGATTCATTTTTTTTTTGTTTTGCTGTGATGAAAACATTTTTTTTTTACACCCAATAATTCTAGTAAAAATCTTTATATAGAAATATTTAGCACTTTAATAAGATTTATTCACTTAATACAAAAATAAGATAGGCCTTACTTCCCTTAATGAGACTGTTTTCATTTTGCCAAAATTTTCATCTTTAAAATTAAATTAAATACTGAGAGAAGTAGAGAATCTTTCAAATTTTAATCAATCGCAATTTAATAGCTGGAATGCTAACTCAAAACAACAGATATAATTCTAAGCAAATTTTTCTTAGTTGAAGAAAGTATTCATAGAATAATGATTGCTAGAAATTATTAGTATCAGAAGCATTGGGGATTGAGGGGAAACTCGTCAAATTTCATTTTCAGTAATAAATTTGTACAAAACTATAAATATTCACAAAGAATAAATAAAGCACAATTCCCTAGCATACAAGTGTCAATTGTAAACTGATTAGCAAGAAGAAGGAAAAACTCACTGAGATCAAATGCGTTACATTTAATCAGGCAATGTACCAAAATGCATCACGAGTTAGCCATTCCTGAAGTAAAGGCCCAAAGAATTTAAAAAAAAAAAAAAATTTTTAACAGATTAAAATTTAATAGCACAGAAGCAGACACTCAAACCTGATAAAAGGATTTGTTCCACAACATCAGCTTTTGATAAAAAAAAATTAATGGACATCATAAATCTATTTAGAGATATTTTTCTTCATTTTAGAAATGAAAAAAAATTTTTAAATTAAAAAAAAAAAAAAAAAAAAAAAAAAAAAAAACTCATATTTCTTTTCAATTAAAAAGATTAGTGAAACTAAATGTTACTTGGGGAAAAAACTAAAACCTTTTTTGTGGGGGAGGCTCAAATACATTAGTAGCTATCAATAATTAATCATACTCAAAATAAAATTGGTATTGATGTGGGTTTTTTTACAAAGTTTTCCTTCATACATTACAGCTTCTTCAATTAGAGATTTTTAAAAAATCCATTGGAGTAGGTTCTTCACCTCATATCAAACTCCTTAAATTCTTCACTGCTTCATTAAAGTTACAGTTAAGATGTACATGGCTCTTTCTTCACTGTTTCTCTTAAACACACATTTATCCATTTATTTTAAAATTACACAAAATAAACCAGATCTTTTTTTGAATAAATCGAATGATGGTGTAATGGTTATCATTGGTAGCCGAATCCACTTCCTACAGAGTTCTAATCCTGAAGGAGACAGTTTGCATTTCACATAGCACTAATACTCTTGGGAAAGGTATGAATTCAACTATAGGTAAATAGTAAGGAAGACTGAGCTCTTTAAGCTTGGTATGGTAACCAGTCTAGAAGAAAAACTGAATCCAAACCAGTTGGAAACCTGGAGAGGTATAGACTCTACCAGGTCAAGATAAGCTACATGAGTAACACTCCCAACAACCAAACTAGGTTACAGAACCAATGAAGAAAAATGAAATCATTAAGGTAGAATAACAAAGATTCTGATCAAATGTGATGTTATCAATACCAAGTTACTAATATCAATGAACCAATAACAGACTTGGATATGAACAAATATATATTAGAAAAGGAGAAAATTACATTTGCATAGCTTAGTACCAACCAATGCTTACTTGACCTTCTGAATTAATAAATCTCACTTAGAAATAACTGATCAGAAATATATTCAATATTATTCAGTCTTTTTACAAGAAGCAAGTAAAAGGTTTTATAAAGATATAGAATTTTTTTTTCGGAATGAACATAATGTAAAACTAATAGTCAAAATTTGTGTTCTTCTAAACAATCAAGTGAATTACGACCCGTACAGTCAAAGCTTTTTATACTTGTACCATTCAAAAGTAGACATCATTCTCATTGAAAACAAAGAGCTCCTTGGTAGGATAGTTGGTTTTATGGTATATTGATCCTTGCAAGCTATTTAATGCCAAATGCTGTTTATACATATTAAACATATATGGTTTGTAAATGAATAGCTTGTAGGTAACAATTTTCAAACAAGCCAGGATTCATATGTTCAACACAGTTAAATGGTTTCAAGTACTGCTATGTAGTACAAATAACTCAATTTAAGTCATTTGTTTACATACACTTGAATAGTTTAGAAAGTGATTAAATATTTCTATTTGACTCATAAATGGGACCCTAACAGGTATTACCACTCTGGATCAGAGTGGACTTAGGAGTAGTAGCAATGAAGGCGAACGCTACATTCCCCAAAATTCAATGACTGGAACCTCACCATCAGATGCACAGGATACTTGTTGGGATAGAGGCTTACCCTTCCTCAGCAGAGATGCTATTGTGTATTCTGCAGTCCCAGCCAACTAGACTTACAGAGCTCTTGTATCAATTTATTAGAAAATACTTTCTTAACAGTAACAAAACAAAAAGGTGACAGCTAAGACTAATCCCTTGTTCTTTAGCTATTGTCCCCATTACAAACTTAATATATTAAATAAAAGAACCTTTATAAAACTTAAGGACATTTGGTTTAAAAAGGTGACTTGTTTTGACTAAGTTTCTTTAAATATTTGTGAGCCCTTTACATTTAAGTCACCAGATCAGATAGAACAAAAAGAATCTATCAGTATTATTCAGGGCATAGGAGTTAAAGTAGTCCATGATTTAATAAACAAGGAAAAACAATACAGCAAGTAAGTTACAATAAAGTAAACATGCTGAACAAAGCTTCATGTATTGCCTGGTCAAGAGGTTGTACATGTAAAGGCTTGAAGGTCCCAAAATCAGGTGAGATGAAGACATGCTGTCAAGGGTTTGAATAAACAGAGGAAGCAAGAACATTCAAACTGGGTTGGTCTCTTCAAGGAAATAGGGCTCTTTTTTCTTTAGAAGGTGAAGGAGGACTGTACATTGTATCTTCTTACTCATGAATTAAGTTTTTATTTGCAAAGTATCTTCCAACCCAAAGAAAGAAAATTAGCATTTTCTTAAATGAAACTTACAATTATTTTGAGTCCTATATAACAATTTTGTATAACTGATTAATATGAAGTCAATTAATATTAAGTATCATTTGTAGCAATTAGAAACCTAACAGATAAGACAGCTAAGAAAGAAATATCTACATAAACACAGAAATTGAAAAGGCATATTTGCAAGCATATAAGTCACACATTTAAAATAAACAAAAAACTGAAAATTATAATGCGTCCAATGGTATTTTAAATAGAGGGCCATCAGCAACAATTTGAAATGGATACCTATGGGCCATGGGCAATTTAAATAGACCGATTTTAATGGCACATCAACCTGTCTAAGGTTACTTTATATCTGAAGGTTAGAGAATCACATTTTTGGTATTGTTAAGAGTTTTTTTTCCTTGTGCACAAGGTCCTATCAAATAGAAATAATTTTTAAACATATCTAATTTGACAAATAGATGAAACCTACTACTACTACTCAAAGTTAAAGAGAACCTGGGAGCAATAGCAATAAAGGAGTACTTCATAATCCTGAGTGCTCCAAAATTGGACCCTCACCATCAGATGTAGTTTAGTTAACAAAGAATTTGTGTGAGTTTTACAATTATCCTTATAAACACATCTTATGTGCAAAGACAGAGTAAGTAACTATGGAACTCAATTTCCACTAAATAAGTGCTAGTAAAAATTAACCCAGACTGAAAAGTAAATGTTTATATTTTTAGTGCAATAAGAAAAAAAAGACTTCATAAAAAATACAGAATAAATATAACTTTAGTTTATACCCTCTTATTCATAAAGAAAGTTAAGTAAACAGTACAACATACAAAATGTACAAAACCAGTTCAATAGATTTGATCTTGTGTTCTCATCAGAAAATAGGAGCAATCAAAGAAATTGTATGTATGCACTTTGGTTTAAAAGATGAACAGCAAGCAAAACAAAGCATTGACTAAAGAAAATAGCTACTGATGAGATAGCATTACATGACAATGTGGTAGGCTAGTGTGTACACATGATTCCTTAAGAGCAGTTTTAAACATCCACTGGAGACAGCACCTAATTTACTAATTATATGTCAGATCACAATACATCTCACTAAAGCTTTTATATAACAGACATTTGCAGACATCATACAAATGAGGAAAACCACTTTGCAGTGGATTCTGGAAGTCTGCCAAAAGAACACCTCTTAAAACTCTGAAAGTCTATCAGTCAATGTTTATGCACTAGTGGAAATTGACAGTCCATCATTCAAAACAGACAATCAAGAATATGAGGAATGAAAGTCCAAGCATGAAATCACAAGGTATCACATCATGATTAACCCTCTTCTGAAAATGTAAGATTTTTGTCACATGTAGCACTAACACTAAATATCTCGAGTTTGTATTGATTTCTAGATTTGGAAAACTAAAATAATATAAAAAAGGTAAAAATACACTAGATAAGACTTTGTGGGAAATAATCCATCTACCCCCCACCAAAAGAGTAGTCTTCATTTAGGATCTATATAAATATTTTATAAGTAGAACATGAGCAAATTTAGGAACCAGTGAGCCACAGCTACAATTCTAATGCATCGAAATAATTTCTAAATAGTTACACATTCTGAAAAATAAAAATCAACCAATGAAATTATTCACTCCAAATATGCAGTTAGGGTTTTTAAAGATTATCATAGAATATAATCTTTAAAAGATTATCGTAGAATATAATTTAGCATGAACCAATAAACAGCATAAAAGGATGCCATTTTTAAAATGCTCAAAAACAAAATATATGCCAGGGCTCATTACTAGTGGCAGGTACTGTATAAGTATTACCCAACCCCTCTTCTATGGGCAAGATATGACACAAGGTCAATTTTTAAACTGAGTAAAGCTGGTTTGAATTCAGAGTTTTCCTTCTCCTTGGCTAATTGCCTAATCAAGGCTAAAGAACTGTAAGTCCTATTATTTTACTGGAGGGAGAAGAGATAGATTCATGCTTTTTCAAGGAGATTAGTGAGAAGTAAAATGCAAATAGTCTGGTTCAGGATTTGAACTTCAGCCCAGATTCACATGTAGAGGAGGTGGGAAGTACCAAGTACTCCCCATCATCTGAGATACCATAAAGAGAAATAGGTTGTCAAGATGTCAATACAGGCCAACAGGTTATGAGAAACTATGATTTTACGAACTTGAAGCAGAATCCTTATATCAATAAATGGTTAATTGGATGAGTCTTATAAGTTGGTAATTTGCAAAAAAAAAAAAAAAAAAAAGAAGAGGTGAATTGTGAAATCTTAATTGCAACATCCACAATAAGCATAAAAGAGTATTAAGTTGATATAAAGAACAGTTATACAGAAATAAAAATGATCATCTGAACTTATTGGGAAGGGGTGAGTAACAGGTTTTCAGCTTTACCAATAATTCTATAAAGAAAGGTTTTTGGCACACTGGCATAACATTTAGCATGTGGTGCAATATAATTTGTTTTCTGTAAAAAAAAAAAAAAAAGTTTAGGGTTATGGATAGTACTGAATTGAAATATGTTTAACAATAGGTCTGATTATAGACATTGTCATTCTATTGCCTTTCTTGGAACTACAGACAAGACAAGCTCCATGGCAAAACATTGCAGTGAATGAGATTAAGTGTTTCCTTCTCAAATGCAGAAAGAGAATGAGAAGCAAGTATGTGGAAAGGAGAGAATACTTAAAAATAGAAATCTCATTATGAGAAAATCCAGTAAAGATGGGAAGAGGAGGAAAAAAAAATGAACAGCTGCAAGAGAAATGTTTCCATAGAAACAAGACACTACTAAGTTACATGGATCATCAATCAAGTTTTGAAATCATTGATTTTGATTAAACAGCAGATGAAAGGCTAAAAAGGCACAAATCATTAAGCGAGAAACTAATTTTATGAAGAGGAGAAAGAAACAAGATGATGTTTTGAGTAAAATTTTATACAGAATAAATGAAACATAGCTAAGTAAAAATATTTAAAAAGAAAAAAGCACCAATTTTAACAGATTAACCAACTTCTAACTTTAGAAAATAGATAAGCAAGGAGGTTAGAGAAATTTTGTTTGTGCTTAAACAAAAGGCTATTATTTTGCTTTTTATAAGCTTGTCTAGTGTAAAATGAATATTTTTAACCCAACTGTAGTTATCTTTTGTTTAAAAAATTAACAATCATTTTAAAGATTGATTCAGTTAAAAGGGAATTGTTTTGGTTTTATGGTAAAGAAAATATTCTTAGCTACCAGAAATCAATAAAAAATATTTAAAAAAAAAAAAAAATTTTGTAAATTATTTCTTCTACAAGAAAGAAAAATTCTCATAAAAGGGAATAACTATATAAGTTTTTGAATAATTCAAAAAATTTTTTTTTTTTAAATCAAGACAAGTCATTTTTATCATTGTATAAATGTTAATTTGGATTAATTTCTTTTTCTTATTTTATCAGATTTCAATTGTGTACTCTCCAAACTTTTTTTGTTATGTTCTAGCATATTAAAGCTAAATTTGACATTCCAAAGGAACATGTACCCGAGGAAGGCTGTAGGGTACATGCATGAAATGTTGATATAAAACAAGAAAGATTAATTCGAGCTAAAACAATGTACCTAAAATTGAAAAGGTTATTTTATGAGATAGAAACTGTTGAAATATTTGGAATAAATACTAAGTTGTACTGGATTAACTTTTCATTTCCCATACTTACTGAAAGGTTTAGGTTTGGTTTGGTTTGGTTTCTTTGTTTCAATGGCATATCAACCGTCATAGCTTATTCAATGCCAAGGCCATCCTAGTAGAAGAACAGCAGTGATATAATTCAACCCACAGCAAGGGAAATAAGAGGGTTCATACCTTTCCTAAAGGTATTAGTCTGACAGTAAACATAATAGCCCAACCAGAGTTTGAACTGACTTACTTCAAGGCCGTAATCCAGCACTTTAGCCATCAGGACTCCACCTCCCTGAAAGGTTTAGATTCCCAACAAATTTGATTATGTAGACACTATAGAATAGTATATATTAGATTGAACTTAAAATAAGCTATATATAAGCATTAATCTAAACTAATCATTTCAGACTATTGATCAATTTACTAAATCTATGATAATCTAATAGATTGTTTTAAACATTTTAACAAATATGATTTAGAATATCAATTATTCAGTAAAAATTTAATTTAATTTGAAAAAAATTTTACTACAATTTTAAAGGCAAACATAGAAATCCTTACAAAGTTATAATATTTGTGTTTTGTACTTGTCTGAATTCAGCCTAAGAGCAGAAGTTGTAAAGAATATAAATTTTGCATATGTGGATAATGCTGCCAATGAAAACAGTGTTAAGCTGGTCTGAATCCAGAGTTTTCCTTCTCTCAGACTGGTTGTCTAATCAAGGTAAAGAACTCAATCTGCCTTACTATTTATCTATGGTTCTGAAAAAGATGGGTTCAAGTCTTTCCCAAAGGAAATGAAACAGGCTTATAAAGGTTATGAACTCTGGTCACCGATTCTATTTCCTATGACAATAACTGTTTCACCAAGCCCGCCTGATATATATTATACATACTTCAATTCAGTACAACTGTGCAATTTTTATATAGTAGCCATTTAGAGTTTATAATTTCCTTTGTGTACTATAACTTGTATAATGGTAACATCTACAATATCCTTGAATGAATACTCTTGACAATCTACAAGACATAAATATCTGATCTTAGAACAGGATGTACATTCTCCTCATCATTCCTTCAACTTCCAAGGATTAGTATCATAAAAAGGTTTGGAGCTTGTCAAAACAAATCAAATAATCTACAGGTAACCAAAGACTGAAGGTTGGTATCTTGCAGATCAAAGGCAAAAAATGTACAAACAATATTATCTACAGACAGTCAAGAATTGACTCAAAAGAAGGGAGGTTAGACGACTATATCAAAGAGACAGAATCTATTTCTGTAAATATTACAATAGTTGCATATAAATTGAAAAAAAAACATTTTTTTTCAAATGTTAACAAAAACTTTCATTTATCTAAAATAAATACCATCAATTACAGATTCTATAACCACATCAAAGGTTATAACTAGATTTAAGATTTTTTTTAAATCTTTAACATTATAAAAAACAATAATCAAATATTCACATTGACTAAAATTCAAATCAATAGTCTCCTCCCACACAGTTTCACACACTACTGCATTATTCACAATAGCATACTCAAATTTTCTGATTACTACCAAAATATCAACTGTCTCTATATTTTTTTTGTGGATCATTTGATATTTATTCAATACAATGTTATCAAACATATGTAGACATTTTGTACACTATTTGTGCGATAAACTAGGTCCAATATTAAGTAGAGTGAGTGAAAAAGAATTTAAGTTTTTATACAAAAAGTTCAAATGTAACTTTTAGTCAAAATAAAGACAGTTTTAATTTAAAAATTCCTACTTATTGCATCACTTATTTTTATAAAAATAAAGTATACAATATTCAATATTGTGTAAATGTAAATATAATTTTGTCCATATGCCTGGTAAAAGAACATCATTATTAAATTAATCACTTTATTAGTGTATCCAACCTTAGATTTAAAAATGGCTGAAATAATAGTAGTATACTGTCCATCTCCTAAAAGGATTGACAAACACAGAATTCAAAATAGTAATGGCTGTCAACTAGTAATTCATATTTACAGCATAGAAATTTATTTTCCCACCAAAAAAACCCCAAAAAAAACAATCAGTTTTGCTAATATGTACATATACAATTGAATACATAATAAATGTAGTAAAACAATATGAAAGAATTGTTTCAGTGAGGTTTCTTTGTTTGATGGCATATCAACCTTCATGAGAGAAAGAATTGAAGCAGGTAAGACACTGACAAGTGATTTTTATAAGCAGATATCAAAAGAATGTAAGTTATTTGTAGGCTTTTTAGGTCAATGATATAATGTTAAGAACACTAAGTAAAAATTTGAAAATAACTGACATCAACCATGAAATTATTCATAGAAATGTAAAAAAGCAATATAAAAAAAATAAATAAAATAATTGAAAAACTTAGTATGAGTAATATTAAAAATCTTAAAAATTAAAAACAATTAAGAAATGACAACAGGTGCTCCACAGCTTTCAAGTCATAACAACATTCACTCAAAAACAGTCTACTGGATGACTTTAAAAGATGTTTTCAAAGATTTAAAAGACAGACTAAGTTTTAGTAAAACTTTAAATGAAAGAAAAAGTCAAAGTCTATCCTGATAAACTTTCAAATACACTAACTGAAATCACCGAAGACTTGAAATATTTTGATACAAACTAAAAATAACTGAGATCATCTCTGCCAACATTTGAATTAGATATGTTTCCAACACATCCAATATGCCATATAGTATGACGACACTGAATCAGATGAGGACTAGGGCAGCAGTAATAGATTTTTTTTACAATCTATAACTCACAATACAATATTTATAATGATACAAAACTTTAAAAAATGTCAGAGAAATATGTTTTTGAAGTTTAAATTCCAAAAGTCTTATTGTTAATTTGATGTAAAATTGTAAATAAGACATTAAAACAGTTCTATGTTGTAATTTATGGAAATCTGTATTTCATTACTTGGCCATTTTCCTTTCTAGAGAAAAAAAAAAAACCTTCAAAACATTTTTACAATTATAGGAAAGAAAAAAAAGAATCAAATTGGTAAATCACTGCACCCCTAAAAAAATACAAAACTAAATTATTCAAAATAATTACACAGAAGAACATCAATCTAACCAACTCAACTAATGAGTTAATGTTGTTACTCAAGAGAAAAGAAATGGTAAATAGAAATATCCAACTTTATCCAAATTATAAATCATAACTCATTTCAATGATACTGTCAGAATAAATATAAGATGCTTAAAGGGGAAAAAAAAGTGAAGAATAAATAAATAAAAGCAGAAAGTCCCTTTTCTTTCAAAACAATTCTAGAGCAAGAATTTACATAGTTAAGATAATCTAAGATGGGAAAATATACAAGAGATACTAACCCAAAATTTGAAAGAAAAAAAAAAAAACAAAAAAAAAAACAAAAAAAAAACAGCTAAATAAATCTGTTCAAGATTTAAGAAGCTGTTTTTTTTTCTGTCACGTTACCAAGTATTTCCTATATCATACACATCTCTCATCACTTCATCAGGAAATTAAAAAAACAACTTATTTTTGTATCATTTTATTTTTCTTTCTTTGAGAAAGTAATTTTGTTCCTTACTCGGTTCTCAGAAAAATTAAAAATAGGAAAGCTGTAGGGCTGGACGAGATTCCCCCAGAAGTATGGAAGACCAGACAATTCGACGACATACTGCTCCGACACTGCAACGCAGTATACAATCAAAATTCGATAGATAGATGGATGAAGGGATGCATACTCCCCTTCCCTAAAAAGGGGGACCTCGGATTAGCCAAAAACTACCGAGGCATAACACTTACGTCCATAGCAGCCAAAATCTACAATGCCCTACTACGAAACCACATAGAAGCCAAAATCGACAACATACTTAGGAAAAACCAAAATGGCTTCCGAAGAAATAGATCCATGACCTCACAAATATTAACTATCCGTAGAATCCTTGAAGGTGTACGGGCAAAAAACCTACAGCGACATTAATATTTGTCGACTTTACCAAGGCCTTCAATTCCATTCACAAAGGAAAGATGGAACAAATCCTACTAGCCTACGGCATACCTAAAGAAACCGTAGCAGCAATAACGATTCTCTATAGAAACACCAAAGTAAAAAGTACGATCACCAGATGGAGACACAGAATACTTCGACATTGTAGCAGGAGTACTACAAGGGGACACGCTGGCTCCGTACCTCTTTATCATTTGTCTAGACTATGTACTTAGAACATCGATTGACAAAATCAAAAAGAATGGCTTCGAGTTGACGAAGAAAAGAAGCAGAAGGTACCCCGCAAAAACAATTACCGACGCCGACTACGCCGATGACATAGCGATACTGGCAAATACACCTGACCAAGCCGAAACACTACTGCATAGTTTGGAACGAGCAGCCGCAGGCATAGGCCTCTATGTTAATACACACAAAACGGAATATATGTGCTATAATCAAACGGGGGACATCTCCACTCTAGAAGGAACCCCTCTTAAACTAGTAGACAAATTCACTTACCTAGGAAGCAGCGTCGAATCAACCGAAAAGGACATCGAAACGAGGTTAATGAAAGCATGGACAGCTATCAATAGGCTATCGATTATATGGAAATCAGACCTAACCGATGAAATGAAACGCAGTTTCTTCCAGGCAGCGGTCACATCGATACTGCTATACGGGTGCACTACATGGACGCTAGCAAAACGGCTGGAGAAGAAGCTAGACGGTAATTACACAAGATTGCTGCGTGCAATCTTAAACAAGTCCTGGCGGCAACACCCCACAAGACACCAACTGTACGGCCACCTGCCTCCTATCACGAAAACTATTCAAGTTAGACGAACCAGACATGCAGGACACTGCTGGAGAAGCAGGAACGAACTCATAAGTGATGTACTCTTATGGACCCCCACACATGGCCGTGCAAAAGCAGGACGACCAGCACGAACATACATTCAGCAGCTATGTGAGGATACGGGATGTTGTCCTGAAGACCTACCTAGGGCGATGGACGATAGGGAGGAGTGGCGAGAGAGGGTCAGGGATATCCGTGCTACCAGCGCGACATGATGATGATGAAGTTCCATAAACTTTTGGCCAGCCCCCTCATATATCAAAGATCAAAATACTTACATTACATATGTGAGAGTTAATAAAAAAAAAAAAAAAAAAATTCATTCACCCTGTCAATGGGACTTAGAATACACTGACTGCAGCATCTGCAGAAAGGTAGCCCCCACCTCCCCAACGGGTGACCTGGGTATGATACTGCATCCAGTGACAAGTTCTACAGCACTGGAAAGTATGAAGACTGCCGTCATTGCAATTACTCCCAAGTCATTCCAACCCTGAGTGGTAGTACCTATTTGAGCATCATCTCTGGGTCAAATAGATCTGTTTGAAAATTATTAGTATTTGATATGAATACTTGAAACTATAACTGTATACACATTATTTGTATTAGATAAAAATACTTGAAACCATATAACTGTATGCAAGCAAATTATCATTACATAAGAATAGTTACTTAAAAGCCATATAATTGTATATAAATTATTAATATCAGATAGGAATACGAGATAACTGTGTAAACAAATAATTATTATAGGTAAAAAAGTGTGATAAAAGAAATGAACACAATGAAATGTTGATAATAAAAAGTTATGATTATAATCAAACATTTACAACTGAATCAAATATCAGCATTAAATAATCCATTAAATAAATTAAACATTTACAAATAAAGTGTGATTAAAAGAAAATGATTACAATGAAAATATGAATAGTTATGATAAGAATTAAGTCAATCAAGTTTTGGCATTAACTAAATCATAAGGGGTTGACATGCCACTAAATAAAACCAAAAAAGTGATACCTAAAAGATTACCAAACTTATATAAATAATATACATAAGTATACAGAATGAATAAGCAAAAACAATATTATGTTGTAAATACAAAATTATACAATTTTTACATCAAATTGTTACCTATTTGAGAAAAAAGAAATAAAGATATTACTGGAATTTGTATTCAATTACAAATACTAAGACTATTGAGAATTAAGAGCAAATACATATCTAAACATTTTATTCTGTAACATCATGCTAAGTTGACCTGATTACAGCAAAAATTTTATATAACCAAATAAAATCTATGAGTAAGTCTCTTAATCCTATAAACAAACCCATGTTCTAAAGTTTCAACTATTCAAGTGATACTTTAAAAGCATTATATTACTTGGAAGTCTAATTGCTATTGCAACTGACTGTTAACTAAATGTGATTTTAAAGTCATAGGTCAGTTAGGATTACTGGTTACCAACAATAGAATCAGATTGTTGACTTCAGGTCAATATCTTTACCAGTGAACATTAAAAAAAAAAAAAAAAAAAAATAAGCAGCAGCAAGCATGATGCAAAGAATTTTATATTTAGACTAGATAACCCATGAACTCACTGCACTCTTATTGTAAGAGCAGTTTATGATGATATTGATGCTTCTATTTATGAAAGAGTGAAAGGATTCTAATAAGCATTTCATATATATCTCTGTTATATCAAGAATATGGGCAATTAAAAAAAAAAAAAATGAAGTTCAGTGTGAATGTAAACCTCACAAAATTATCATTCAGTTGCAAATCAAAGTAGAAATTGCTTTATCATCTTAGAGCATTTTACTTTGGTTTTATGGCATATCAACCATTGTTAATTATTCAATGTCAAATCATGGTTTTTACATATATATTGAATATATGACTTGTAAACACATTTTGTAGATACATACAGTTAAATGATCAAACTCTTCTATTTCTAACAATTCAATTTCACATAAGTCAACAAAGTTAAATGGTTCCAAGTATTGCTATGAATCCCTAACAATTAAATTAGACACCAGTCATTTGTTTATACACAGTTGAATGATCAAACAGTTCTATTTCTAACAATTCAGTTTGGCATAAGTCATTTGTTTGCATACAATTTAAATGTCAAACAGTTCTATTTGACCCATTTATAGGTTCCTATCAGGTGCTACCACCCGGGGCCAGAGTGGACCTGGGAGCGATGGCAACGAAGAGGTACTCCACATTCCCCAAAGCTCCAGACTTACTAGAGCCTCACCATCAGATTGTTTAATATCATAACCAGGACATTCGTCAGTGGGGTGTTTTACCCCTCTGCAGAGATGCAGTCAGTGTATTCTACAGCCCTAGCTGATTGGGCTAAAAGATCATTTTAGTAGATTGCTTAATAAACCTCTCACTATGATGTGCTGTTTTTGCTGGGTTACAAAAAAGACAAAAAAAAAAAAAAAAAAAAAAAAAAAAAAAAAAAAGAAAGAATTGACACAAACATTGGTAAATCAATTTTATTAATTTGTGTCATATTCTGACCAGTTCTGGCCTTAGTTCATCAGCAGGAAAGTGTTTATAAAACTGATTAAAATAACAGGCAGATGGACAGATTTTAATCATCATTTTTTTTAATTTGAATATTTTTATGGAATTTCATTCAATAAAAATCTTGGTCAAATTTTTTTTTAAAATGTTCAAATTTGAAAAAAAATTTCCAACTAATATTTCTTCATGTCATAATAAATACAAAAATCAGTCTATACAAAAGTCAATAAAAATATTGTTATATGATTAAACAGCAAGTTTGTTTTTTTTTCAAATTTAGTTTGCTGTTAAAACTTTTTTGAGGTTAGAATTTCTAGACTTATCCATGAGTTTTCCTATTAATGTAATATTGTAAAATGTCTTTTTCCATCTTCTCTATTACAGTAAATTTTGTATCTGTAAAGTTGTGTTAAGTGAAAATATTGTTCAACTGAGAGTGATTTATTATGATTTAGTGATATTATTCTATATTTATAATTGTTTATTCAACAACTGAAAGGTCATTCTGATTTCCCAATATATTGATGAGAGCAATGCATACATTCTTAAAAAACATTTTTGCTAATACATTTTGACAGAGCTGGCCCAATGGTTGCTGGCACTCTTAATAAGCAGATGTTAAAGGCCCTTTTTAAGTATAGTTATAAAAATTTTAACAAGGAAAGATCGTAGATGTCACCCATAAGCACATACTGCACCCTGGGCAACTGCCCAAGTTACCATTATCTTGAGCTGGCACTGGTGTTTGATTCATGATAGATTTTAAAACTCTTATTAGTTATAGAACTAGTCAATAAATTAGTGAATTTGGTGAGGCTTTTTTGGGATGTTTGAGAGAGAAATTTGAAGTGGAGATAATTGAGTGTATTAGATTTTTTTTGGTATAATGTGTTTGATTTCATTGATGTATATCATGGTACATAAAAATGTTACGTAGATTTTTCTTAGCCAAACTTGATAGAATCATGTTTGTTAAGCTTGGGAAGAAATTAAGTTTTATTTCTCTCTCTGTATACATATAAAAAATGTTATCCATCTAGGTAGAATAAAATGAGCCATAATTTTTATTTTTGGGATATATCAAAGTTTTACTTTCCTAGCTAAACATTGTATATACAGGAATCAATATACACAGTTGAATGGTGGTTAATTGAAAAAAATTAAAGGTTTTCCTGGATTTTTTCAGATATATTTTAAGGAATAAATAAAAATAAGTTGGTTAAGTATTTCCAGGTTTAAATGGATTTCCTTTTTGTGTGTGTGAATCATACTTTTTTAATTGATTTCAATAGAATGACAACCAGTCTAAGGTTATTTTATGCCAAAATGTTATGAAATTGCATTCATATTTACAATTTTTGTGCCATCACTTAAGAGTGGTTTTACATTCTGTTATATGATATAAGTATTGATAATACAAACAATTTGCATACAATTGTATGGTTTCAAGTATTCCTATCACATACTAATAATTGTATGGCTTCAAGTAATCATTTCTATTTAATAATAGTCATTCATTTGCACACACCTATATGATTTCTTATTCTTATCCAATACTAATTATTTTTTTTTAAATCTTAGAAGGCATTTCATTAAGTGAGTTAATTATAGTTTTTAGGTATTCTTCTTAGCTGTAATTAGGGAGTTCCTGGTAAAATAATCTATTAGTTGAATACTTAATTTTTTCAAGATCTTCATTGCCCCAATGACTATATCTTTGCCTTTATCAGCTTTGGTTAAATCATCTATTTCAGTGGGTCTTTTAAGTACTTTATTGTCAGTTTAATTAGGTTGTAATATTGTAAGTCATTTCTTTTATATCTTGTCTAACTGCTATTCCAAATGTTTGAATTCTTATATCTAAATTATTTGGGGCAAATGAGTTACTAGTTTCTTTTAGTAATTCTAAGGTGTTTGGTTTATGCGATATTCAATGAAGTACTTTTAGTTTTATAAGATAGTTCTCTAATGTATTCTTATAATGTGATGGGTGGAAACAAAGAAGTTAAGGCCTTTATCTAATAGACTGAATGTATGTATCCTAAATTTATATTTACTTGAATTGATTATTTGTTTTTGCTGGATTACCTCTAAATTTGATAATTTGTCAAATTGTCTATTCTGAGATTTTGCATGCCACTTCTTCCAAGGGACTTTTTTTTTTTTTTAAAGGCTCTTGTTTCTCATGGGTTGTGTTAGTATTTTTTTTTTTTTTTGATGTGGCAAACAGTTACCATAGGAAATGGAATCAGTATCCAATCAATTTATGCTTATGAGCTTGAGAAAGACATGAGCCTATCTGCTATGGCCAAATAATAAAGAATACCATGCTCTTTAACCTTAGTAAGGTAACCATTCTAAAAGAAAACTTGAATTCAAACTTGCAGTCACTATCATAAAATTGTGCTGAGAGAATAAAGTCCCCTCTCTCTATCAGCCATTACTCCTGGCAGGTCCTCTAGGTGGCATCAAGTATCTGAACAGAGCTGAAACAAGTCTCCTAGTCTGCCAAAATTGCTGTGTCCATGTGTAGGAGTCCATAGGAGAATGTTGCATACGAGTTTGTCCTTACTTTTCCAACAGTACCCAGCATGTCTTGTTCATCCTCCTTGGATAGTTTGTGAGATGAGAGGCTAATTGACCTTAGGTTGCATCCTACCAATGGAGGAGGGATTTGGATAAATATACACACACGCACATAATGAGAATTAGATACCAACTAAGTAAATAATTAAATTTAACCAACAACTACAGAATATCAAGTCTTATATTGTTTGGATAATTAATATTTTAAACATACATTTACAGTTCACTTAATCTAAAAACAAACAAAAGTTTATACAAAGCTTATATCATTGCTCCTAAACTTAAATGTATATTCATTTGAAATCAATCACCATCCACACAGAAATAAAACAATCTAGAAATAACTTTTATAAACATCTAACACATCCTATCTGCTTTAAAATAAAAAGCAATGATAGAAAATTTTGGAGAAAAAGTGCACATAAAATATTCTATTATAGGATTTTGCTAATGTGAGACATTAATAAATTCAATGACTTTATGTTATGTGGTAAAATCCATTAAAAGCTCTGATAGACAAAAACAATAACACATATATCCACTGTAATGATAGTTACATTGATACTCAAAAGCAATGAAAGAGTAAGTCATCTAAGAAACAGACAATGATATATTTGATTTAATAAGCTAACAGCATAAGCCAAGCAAACAAGAAATAGATGTAAAGGTCAATTAAGTGTGGTTGGTGCGATAAAGGAATTAGGAGTGCAGCAGAATTGCAATGGACAATAAATAAAAATGTCAAGGTCCTAAACCAAGACCCCTGCTCAATAAAAGTCAAAGCTAATAAAAATATACCTAAAGCCAGAAGAATTTTTATAAAAGATAAGAAAAATAGATACACGACAAAACTATCAGAGGAAAGTCAACTTACAAATTCATGAAAAGTTTCTATATTGAAAATTGATAATAATTAAGTGATAAATTACTACTGGAGATATTGCAATGGATACAGACATTTGGTTTGAAAAGTGCTTCTAAGTGAAATCATCTGAAAGTTGCAGGTTCAATCCCAACTACAAGAAAATAACAAGGAATACTAACAATAACTTAATACTTGTACCTGGTCATGGTTAATAAAATTAGAACAAACTACCCCAGTGAATTAATAAAGGATTCCTTTCAAAGTTTTGTGTGGGCTCCCGATTTCAACATAAAATGCCTGAAGGAGGCCAAAGGACGCATTGGGCAAAATGTTGTGATTATATCAATGAAAATGAAGAAAATAGTCCTAAATATTCTAAGTGATGGAAATATATATATATATATATATATATATATATATATGAGTGTGTATCAGCCCAGTTGGCTGGGGCTGTAGAATATGCAACTGCATCTCTGGAGAGGAGGATAAGACCCCCCCCCTCTCAACTAGTGTCCTTGTTATGATACTAATGCATGTAATGGTGAGGCTCCAGTCCCAAAGATTTGGGGAATGTTGAGCACCCATTCATTGTCATTAAAGGACTAATATAAGCTGGGAACATCTCATCAAAGGGCCAAATAGAAATATTTAATCTTTTTCTACACTTAGAACCATTTAACAGAATGCAAACAAATCAATAATAAATAGAATTATGAGTGTTAAGTAGCAGTAATTGAAACCATTTACCTGTGTGCAATTAAAATGAGCTCTGCTCATTTAACAATTGTTACCTACAAATTATTAATTCACAAATCATATATATTTACTACATATGTATCAAGAGGATTTGGTATGAAATAACATAGAAACATTCATATGCAGTAAAACACAGCAAATCAAACACACACACACATATATATATATATATATATATATATATATATATATATATATATATATATATATTATATATACACATACATAAGGTGTGTGTGTATGTGTGTAACACATCACTCAATAAGTCCTGGGACTGACATACAGATGGTGCCACTAATTAAAAAATCCATATGATTTTTATGAAGTAATAACTTTCAAATGCCACATGTCAAAATTTGAGCCTAATTGAATTATTAGTTTACAAATTACGGTTATTTAAGTGAAGCTACTGTTACAAATTTTCAAAACAATGAAAAATCTGAATTTTGTGTGTTGATAAAGCATTGCTTTCTGATATAAAAAAAAAAACTGTTCAAGCAAAACAAATGCTTCATAAGTGTTATTCGGACTCTGCTCTGTTGGAAACAACGGTTAAGAGGTGGTATGTTGACTTTAAACATGGTCTTACAGACACAAATGATTCTGAACACTCACTTGGCCCAAATTCAGCAGTTGTCCTGGAAAACACCCAAAAAACTTCACAAACTCATTTTAGCTGATCATAAATTGAAGTTGTGTGAGATAGCAGAGGAGTTGAAAATATCAGAAGGCAGTTGTATTCATCATTTTGCATGAACATTTGTCATTGTAAAAGCTGTGTTCAAAGTGGGTGCTGTTTGCCCACAGTCAATCAAAAACAACAACACATTAACGAGTGAGAGTTGTTTACAACTGTTTCAACACATCAAAAACAAGTTTTTTACAAAAACATGTGACAATGGGTGAAACATGGACCCACCACTTCACTCTGGAGTCAATTCGGCAGTCAGCTGAGTGAACAGCAGCAGAAGAGAGTTGTCTAAAGCAACTAAAGATGCAAACCTAACAAGGCAAGGTTTTAGTCTCTGTACTTTGGGATGTGCAACGTATCTTGTCCATTGATCATTTTGAGAAAGGCAGAACCATCAATAAAATTATTATACTGCATTAATTGTGCTTTAAAAGGAAGAATTCACAAATAGAAAAAAAAAACACATACACAAAAAAAAAAAAAAAAAAAAAGATCTTTCAGTGACACAATACAACCTATCACAAGTCGATCCCAAAGATGGTGAAGGTACTTGAATTAAACTTCTGATCGATTCCATCCTCGCTCAATAATCCAAATCTGGC